>CM057156.1:1061452-1161708 GCA_029962745.1 Echinometra lucunter
ATGGGTGATGTTCTAAAAGAATATATATTTTGTCATGATCTTAATACATGTCTTGGGTGTGTACAGACACACGCTCGTTTGATGAATGGGTCTATTTGAAACGCAATTTCAAGACGATCCCCCTTATAGCGGATTGAATGATTCCCGATGCTCGATTTCGAGAAAATAGTGAAGCTTTTAAAAGGGAGTGACTTTAGGGAGTTTTTGCTTCTATATTATCCGTCTGTTCTCTAAAATATCCTCAGTTGATCGATTCTCGTGTCTTGGGGAAGGAAAGTACACATCAACCTGCTCCGTTGAACATTCACGACATTACTCGGGACATTGCTAGCATTTCTGTATGCTTTCTTTCTTTTTAAATTTTTCCTCGCAAAGACTTTTATAGGACGCACATCCATACCGTAAATCCTCTTGTCTGTGGATATATGCAAAGGTGAATCGCAGAGAAGAAAAGAGGATAAGAGACAAAGTAAGGCAGAGATAGAGAGAGAGAGAAAGAAAGAAATAAAGAAAGAAAAATAAAGGAAGAGAGAGAGAAAGAGAGATGGAAAACTGAAAACCCCTGCACCTGTATATGAAGAGCTTATTTCCAAAAGGCGCTAAATCCATTTTTCACCGAAACCAAGGTATTGGTAGGACTGGATGCTTGTTCCATAATGCACTTCAATATGACTCATTTGAATACTGAAAAAATATCAGGAAAGTAGGAAAAAATGGCTTAAAATAGTTTTATCTCCAAATGGTGCTAAATACAAAGTCGTTCATTTCCAGAAAGCGCTAAATCCATTTTGCGAAAAATCAAGGATTTTTATTTAAACCATTTTCCTTCTTCGAAACATCAAAACTTTTTGGTCGTAAGTACCAACATCTAACAAATGAGAATGAAAGAAATCCTGCATGAGTAGTACTTTGTCCTACAATGAATTTATTTTTGTATTTGTACGGATTTAGCACCTTTGGGAAATTTTAAAAAACGCACCACTGGAAATTATGCATAAAATACAAAAAGTTCTAAGAAAAAATACTAATCACGAAGGATTTTTTCATTCTATTTTTTTTAAAGATGTACAATGTTAGTACTTCCAACTGTGAAAAAAAATATCTTTCGAAGATTGAAAATGGTTTAAATAAAAATCCTTGATTTACTAGAAATCACTCAAAGTGGATTTAGCACCTTTTGGAATAAACTCTTCACATGATGTGACAGAATGATGTTTTCTATATAAACACAAAACAAAAAATAAGTTCCCTCTAAAACATGTCCCTGTATTTTGTCGATCAGGAACCTTTGATGAAATCTGAATACAGAATCATGTAGCTACACTTCTCAGCTACATTTCCTGGAAAATTCAGGGCAAACCCTTCAGTCACGCTTCAGTGAACACGACAAATATGTAAAATTGTCATTTTTTTGAAGTTCACAAGCCTCGTGCCATGACTTTGATGCAGTGATATCGGAACATACTTTAAGTTTTCTGCGTTTGAAGTCATGCAAAATAAATTTTATTCGTTACCAAACATGTCGAATGAGTTGTGCACCAAATTTCATGCTTGAGTGAGCAAGAGGTGAAAATAGAAAACACTGCAGTTTTGACATCTTTTGCGCGGTGAATTTGAACTAATGCGGAGGAATTCATGTTTTGGAAGGGTGCTTGCAACTTCTGCAATTGAAACCTATCAATTCACGGTTGAATGAACACAAAATAAAAAAAAATATCACCATGTTGAAATTATCCAGTAATTATTGCCTTATTTTTGTGCACTAAAATCTTATTCATAACATTTTAAGCATGTTTATATGACCGGTGTACATGTATCAATGATCTCATGGCATTTAATTGAAAGTTCATGCTTCACGTGAGCACGTGGGACTGGAAAAGCTCTTCTTTCACCTATCGACCAAAATTCAATTGCTTAATGTGATTAATCATCATAAGTCTTCTTGAACCTATAAATATATAAGAATGAACAATAATCATCAATGAAAATGAGCCAACTTTTACTTTTGTTAAAATTCTGATCCCTAACTGCATAGTGTCAATGGGAGGGGAAATAAAAATGAAAACTGGCCTATTTTCATCGATGATTATTGTTCAATCTACTGCGAGTTTTTTCATGAAATTTGGCACATATCTCCCTGAGGTCACTAACTAAAAGGATCTTAGGCCAAATTGACTATCCGATGCGGCACGGAGCAGGGACAACGCCTTAAACTTTCACATCATTTGCATAATTTTCTCGTCTCATTTGTTCCCTGAAGCGTAAGAGGTCGGGATTTCGACGAAAATCAAATCAGACGAACTCCCCAAGAAGACTTATCATGGTTACCCACATTAAGCAATTGAATTTTGGTCGATAGGTGAAAGAAGAGCTTTTCCAGTCCCACGTGCTCATTGAAGCGTGAACTTTCAATTAAATGCCATGAGATCATTGATACATGTACATCGGTCATATAGACATGCTAAAAATGTTATCAGTAAGATTTTTAGTGCACAAAAATAAGGCAATAATTACTGGATAATTTCAACATGGTGATATTTTGTTTTTATTATGTGTTCATTCAACCGTGAATTGATAGGTATTAATTGCAAAAGTTGCAAGCACCCTTCCAAAACATGAATTCCTCCGCATTAGATCAAATTCACCGCGCAAAAGATGTCAAAACTGCAGTTTTTGCTATTTTCACCTCTTGCTCACTCAAGCATAAAATTTGGTGCCCATCTCATTTGGCATGTTTGGTAACGAATAAAATTTATGTTGCATGCCTTCAAACGCAGAAAACTCAAAGTATGTTCCGATATCACTGCATCAAAGTCATGGCACGAGGCTTGTGAACTTCAAAAAATGACAATTTTGAATATTTGTCGTGTTCACTGAAGCGTGACTGAAGGGTTTGCCCTGAATTTTCCAGGAAATGTAGCTGAGAAGTGTAGCTACATGATTCTGTATTGAGATTTCATCAAGGTTCCTGATCGAAAAAATACAGGGATATGTTTTAGGGGAACTTATTTTTTCTTTTGTGTTTTAGTATTTGAATTGTCCCTTTATTTCATACTATCATAATCGATCCTAACAACATTTGAGAAACCTTAATATTCTGCCAAAGTGAATTTAACCTAGATGTTTGACAGATTGATGTTTGACGTGTCATAAATAGAAGACTTGGGGTGTAATAACATCTGTGGCGTACCTTCTTGAGTCCATCCAGAGATGGGAGAGGGTGGACCTGGGGCACTGGAATGGAGGGGGAATTAGGTCTCCGCACTCGGCCATTTAAGGTGGATGTTTTACGCCGCCACTCTCCATTTCTTTCTTTATCTATCTATCTCTCTCTCCCTCTCTCCCACTTTCTTTTCCTTCCCCCCCCCCTCTCTCTCTCTCTCTTTCCCACGCACTCGGTTGGGGGCAGGGGTGCGTGCCCAAGCCGACCACGCCTCTGGATATTGAACATATTCTCTGTAATCAAGTCTTCCTTCCGTCTGCCTCTATAATGAGCAACATGAACATGAATCTTACCCAGAAACAGATCGGAGGTTATTTTTGTACTACTTTTCTTTTCTTGTTTTTAGTGTTCTTGTTTATGAAGTCATGTGCATCCATTGTTAATTGCCTCTTCTACGGCAATCCGGAATGGTATCATATACTAGATCATCAGCTGTATTCGGCGGACATCGTAGATTGTTAAGATTAAGACATATCTGGGGAGCGTTTCATCAACATTTTTGTCTGACAAGTTGTCAGATCTGACATCTTTCCTTGATTTTGATTGGCTGAGAAGCATCGTTACTATGGCAACTGTCGGATAAAACAGACTTTGTCGGATAAAACATCCGACAAGTCCTTTCACGAAACGCTCCCCTGTTTGATATGAATCATGATCCTATATCTCGATTTCATCCTTCAATCTAAGTAGCTAGAGAATATGATTGCATATTATGACATTAAAACTTTATGGTGGTCAAACTTTATAATGTGGGATGCATCGGGCACTTGAAATTAGATTCGGAACCATCCAAATGACACTAAATACATTTCCGTTGGAAATACTTGATCAAGAACGTACTTGATTTCATTATAATGGACCTATAACCGTTGAACTGCCATTGAGAATCCAACTTTTGTGAGTTAGTATATAGATCCAAGCTAAAACCTTGAGGTCAAGTTGCAGTAAAACTGCCCAGAATATTCCTTCATTCATTGGGTTATTAATAGCCAATGCTGTCTGTCAATATTGTGTAAGAAACACACATGCACGCGTTGTTATTGATATCCCTATAGCACGATAGTTTATTCAAAGTACGATAAAAGAGCAATGTAGATAAAATGCCTTGCTCAAAGACATAAGTGCCGTGCCGGGGATCGAACCCACGATCTTCGCGTTTCCAGTCAAGTGTTTTTAACCACTCGACTACAATACTCTACTATAGTTATGATTATTTACCGGTACGTATCTTTGAAATTTAAATCGAACCTAAAAATTTGATTACATTGACTAAATTTTAGAAAGTAATGATTTGTTTTAAACTTTCTTATATCCCTCTAGATTCATTTCTTTTGAATATAAATCCCTTGACTCCCTCTGGAACAAAAAGAAATCTGCCTGTTACTGGCCAATCAAAATCACTGTTGCATGCATGTCTTCTTAAAAGGGCAGACCCTGAGCCAATCAGAATGGTTGTTTCAAAATTAGCAATTATTTGCAATCGATTGCAACTTTCTTGCAACACCCCATATGTCTCAGACATATCAGAAAACTACCCTCTGGATAACAATAAAAACTCCGGCATGTCAAGACCAAGTATAAAAAGCAAAAGTCTTTGAAGGGGATAGCAGTCCGGGGTAACCCTGGGGTATACTATGTAATTCTATTAAGATGGGTCGTCCGATGGCAGTTGTTCGGTTGTAGTTGCTCAGGATTTGTAGGTCGGTGTAGCATTCTGGACCGGACAAGATTAAGTATGCTGACGATATCTTTTGCGTCATACTATTTGGATGCAGCTCTAGTGAAATAAAAGGCAAAAGGTCTGTGACAGTGCGAGTGTCCCAGGACCTTGGAGAAATGGACATTGAATCTTTTCTACGTCTGGAACGTGCCTCATCGTATGATATCAACAAAAAAAAAGAGAAAGGTATTTAAAGTGCATCTCTTTTGGGAAGATATCGCGTCAGCACCAGGTGAACTATTCGACACCTACTCTGCATTCCATTTTCTGTCTTAAACTGACATGTTTTGAACATATTAATGTCCCATGAAACCACTAATGGTGAATGATCAGTCCACAGAAATACTTACGAAATCATAATAGCGTGAAGACAGTCAAAAGTTTGGGAGATTTTTTTTAATTTCTTTATTTTTTATTACTATTATCATTATCATTACCATCTTTATTATTACTATAATTATCGTTATCATTATTATTATTATTTGCTTTTAAACATGTTCCATGTGCTTAGGCGACCCGACATATGCTCTGGCGACATTGCTCCGAGATTTTATTCGTCAAAGATACACATTCAGGGTCAGGGTTGCAATAGGGTTTTTGGTCACGTTTAGGTCAGGTTTGGGGTTAGGGTTATAAGGGTTTTACACACAGGGGCCGCGGACGAAGAGGGGCTGGGGATGCAGCCCCCTCCCCCCCCCCCCCCCATTTCGGCTAAACAACAACAAAGTTCTTAATTGTAAAAACTTCATATATCTAAATTGTAAATCGTTCATTTCATGGGCTGTTTTTGCCAGCCCATGAAATGAACGATTTACAATTTTAAAAAAAAAACGCCAGTTGCCCTACAGCCCCTGGGTTCCTCCTGGATTCCACCTGTTTGGGTGTCAGCCCCCCCCCCCCACCCCCCAATAAACAAAGAAAGAAAGAAAGAAGACTGAATAGGTGTTTGTACTGCAAAACCGGGAAAATAACATTGAACACGGACATACTGAAGCGGTGACAACCCACTTCACCGAAGGCCCGCGAGACCGAAGGCCCGCGAGGCCGAAAATAGCAAATTATAATCTATAATATCAAACCGCTCTGACCAATTCCTGTGCCAGAAGGAAGTTTAATAATTATTAAGGGGCAACGAGGACTAAACGTGCTAAAGGAGACATAATTATTTCATATCCTGTTAGCGCATTATTTGTGATGAAGGAATACGATACGAGAAAAGTCGGCCTCGCGGGCCTTCGGTCTCGCGGGCCTTCGGTCAAGTGGGCGGACCCCACTGAAGCTTTTCGACATGCACTCATCAGAGTAAAATCGCATGAATGAACAGAAAGCCAGAATGGAAACAATATATAATGGAAGCGAGGGAACAATACAAGGGGGGGGGGGGGAGGACCGTTCCTCGACCCCTGACGCATAGGGTTTGGTCCAAAGTTGTAGTTCAGTATTCAGCAGGTTCAGTTTGTGTAAGAAATTGACGCGGAGCAAGTGTCGCCGGAACATGATTCAGGTCATAAAACAAACATTTTGCATTGAAACTTAATGCTGAAATACTTGAAATAATTTCCAGACTGATTGCTTATAGCACGAAATGATTTTGACCGAATTGCTGAAAATTTGACTTACATTTTCCCTTTTGTTTTATCATGTGCGTTTTGATATGCAGTATATCTTGGAGTTATCATTAAAAAAAAAAACCATAATGATTCGCCTGCTCGATTATGCCAACGACTGTGAAATGAATGCAAGCGTGAGCGTTGAAGTGTTGAAATTAAATGTCTTAAAGGCATAATGTATGAAAATTGTTATTCACAATACTTTAATGGTTTGAGACGGGGCATTCAAACATACTTAAATGCTCTTTTCGCGAATCCCTCGCGAATTGTGTTTATTCGAAAAGCCCTTTCTTGATATATCAAAGCATTCAAATACATAAAACACATGAATGTTCATTCAATTTCGAAAAACTCCTTTCAGAACTTGTTATCCTCAAGCCATAGATAAACACAGAAATGGCACTGCGACCTTTATACGCCAGCTATGGGCAATGACGTACTTGACGCTTACTCTATCAAAGCGCTAAAACAAGAGCGTGCCTTTGGATGAGGGATTTGGGAATTACCAACTCCCAAGCACAATTTCAAAAATCCATCGAGGGTATACAGGTCATTCCATGTAAGCCTTTATAATTATTCACAGTGCACAAATGTCACGTATTATGCATTCTCCCTGTGTTAGAAGAAAAAATAAAAGAGAATCTAATAACTATCTTTTGGCACGAGAGAACATTACATGAAATCTCTTTTTAAATTCATTCAGTTACTGAAATGAAAGCCGAGGGGCAGTCCCAAATATGTGAACAGCATGATGGTCCTTAGTTCAGGGCGGAGAATATCTATTGGTCGTTATTTCTCTTAACACATAAAATGTTCAATAAAAACGTCCTACCGATACCATTCTTCAATTAACTCTACATCTGTACCTCATTTTAGACTCGCTATGCGTCTTTGCTTCAACCTCCCTATTTCTCTTTCCTGTTCTCTTATTTATATTTCCCCTTTGCTCTGTAACTGAATTAAAATCATAATGATGTGAACTTTTTATTTTTTCTTTGATGTTACTTGGCAGGAATTGTTGCAATCTGTATCCCATTCCCACCCCTTCAAGTGATTACACAATGGTAAACGAAATTTTGATATATGATCGAAAATAGAATTCTAGGAAGAATGACATTAAAAATATGATTTTCAATCGAAATCAATGCATTTTGGCTAATTTTCTCATGAAAAGTTATGAGCTGACCAAAAAAAAAAATGAGTATGAGGTATGACGTAAAAGTGGGTACCCAGCTTAGCGCATTGCAGTTGTGCTACGCGCTAGACTGTACAATATGTATTATACCTTGCACGCATTTTGCTAGAAGTGCGCGACAAGGTACCCACTTTGACGTCATTTTGACGTCAAAGTGGGTATCCAGTTGAAACTGGTTCATAGCTGAGGGGTCAAAAATATCCTGAAATCTTACCACATTTGGGGGTTTCCTTGGCAACACGACTTTTAAAAAAACTTTAGGCAGATGATTTTCTGCCAATAAAATAATGCTCTTTTAAATGAACTGACATTGTTTCAGCATTGGGTACCCCCTTTAAAGAAGCCTGGAATAGAAAGTGAACCCGTTGACTACTGAATTCTCTCATTCCAGTAGACTTTATATAGGGGCCATCTCGTTCCAGTAGCTCATGGGTTAAGAAGTGGCAATGAGTACAGTCTGTGAAACCGAATCACGTAGGATTCCCCATAGGCACTGTATCTGAGATTTGTCGTCGTTATGCAAACCATCAGCATCTATATATAATCTGGAGGGGGTGGAGGGGGGGATGGGGGCATTTTCAATGTCCCCTCGGCCATAGTAAATGCAACATTTCTTGCAATCAGTTTTGTACACATCATTCCATAGGAATGATAGGGAAGGATGTTTACACCATCCTTACGTTTACAGATTTGTTTTTAATAATGTAGGATTGAAGGAGTGGGTCACGTGATCATGGTTAGGCTACAGTGGAAGCAATCAGAGTAAGAAGAAAATGTTATAAAAAAGGAGTTGGCGATGAGGTATGAGGGGGATTTCCCCTAGGTCTTGTATCTTGAATATGAAGTTCCTAAGATTTCTCGTCGTCTAGTCGTTCATGTTACAAACCGTTGGTCAGCACAGGCGAAAATCTGGAGCCTGATATCAAATGTCTCCTCCTGTATTCTTCATCGTGCATGTGTAGTAAAAAGACAAACTAAAGGTGTTGATTGCTTTATTGCTTGCTTGTCAGATTTTCTGCCAGTGTTGGTAGCTGCTGTCTCCATCGTCTTCTGATGTCCACCACCCCCCCCCCCCTTCCCATAAGGAGAGGCCCAGCAACATAACTAGCAGTGATCCACGGCACGGCAATCTGCCCAAAGACAAAAATTTCTTTTCGAGCTGGCTCTACATAAGAAAAGTTTATGGGCTATCAAGTTATTAATTTATCTCAAAAATTTATTGTCAACAATGGAAGCTAATAACTCCCCTCGTCTAACGGAATTATTAATTTATACCTGTAGGTCACGCATGTTTTAAAGGAGAAGAAGAAGAAGAAGAAGAAGAAGAAGAAGAAGAAGAAGAAGAAGAAGAAGAAGAAGGAGAAAAAGAAGAAGAAGAAGAAGAAGAAGACACACAGAACCCCAAATTACATTTATAGGAATCTTATGCAAGGAAATTTGGTGCGTACCTCCACATCCTCGTGTTAAGCTCACTTAAGTTCTCAAGTTCAGCGGTTTAGGACTTCTTTTTTGTGTGCGTGCGCGGATGTGTGTGTGTGTGTGTTGTGCGTGTTTGATTGTGAGTGCTTTTTGTTGTCACTTCTTTTTTTTTTCATTTTTTAAAATAATTTTTTTATAATTATGCATATATTATATTAAGTCCTAGGGCACCCTCGACCAAAGCTTTTGCTTTTAGAGGTGTGTCCTCCAATTATTTATGTAATTACGTTGATTGTATATGTCGTATTTTTGTTATCAATATCAAGAATGTCAATTTGTTGTTGTTGTTTTTTTTTTTTTTGCTGTTTATTTGAATAATTGGAAAAAAATGTGTTTAAATTGAATTGAATTGAATAAACTTGCATTGAGTAATTGAATTACGGGATTAATAAACCAGGCAAGGACGTATCTCACATGTACCTTAATATCTGTCTGAAACAAATGAAATGTCGTTATGATTGCCATTTCGAATCTCATCTACAATGAATCTCAATTATTTTTCAAGGAAAGGAAAAGAGTTTCGAATATTCTCAAAGCCTGCTCACATTGACGCTCAATGTCACTCATTGTTGTATCCATTGCTGCTTCAAGATGTTAAATGTATTACCGAAAGAGTACAGTGGAACATTCCGCATTGTCATTAAATAGAAATGAGCGATGTTTCTTCATAATGAGTGAACGTAGAGAAATGTAGCAGGAGAAAATCAACACAATTATGACTTATCCAACAAATGCATAAGTGCTGGGGAGCGTTTCATGAAGAGTTTTGTCGGTGAAAATCACCGACAAATGTTATAAGCTACTGAAAATCCTTGCATCTGATTGGCTGAAAGCAAATTAGTCGGTGAAAATCACCGACAAAACTCTTCATGAAACGCTCCCCTGGATACACTATAGGACTTATCCCAACTTTAAAAAAAGTGCCATGGATATGAAATGGCAAAACCAGGTCGTGGGACCGCAAGCGATGACTTCAAACGATAAATTGGCTTAGTACCAATTCCCTCTGATGTACTCGACATTTGTGCATAAGACATTATCGTAATGAGTATTGTGTTAATCAGATTAAATCAATTCATTTGATCTTGCAGCATGCAGCAGCTTTCAACTTTTCTTTTTGGCTTTTTTTTTTGTTTGCGGAAATGTGTCGAAAGCTTCTCAATTGCAATGAATTTTTAAAATCTGCTAAAGTGGATAAATATTTCATGATTCTTGTACGTCTAAGGTGATCACTGTGAGTATATCTTAACCCCATGGTCACAAGACAATGATCAATTTTCAGCAATGGAATGAATAGTGCAAGGTCATACACTTTATAGATCACCAGGATGAAGAACGTCACAATACCTTCTTTAAAGGTATGAGCGTACTTGAAAAGTTTTGCACAATAATACAAAGTATAAAGCAGTTATAAGAAGTAAGATGAAAGAATGAGCAACACTGGCTCAAATTGGATAATTCCTTTTTAAACAGCAGGAAGAGTTTGACAGGAGGCCTGCATGTATGTTGTCTTTTCCTCATTGTGGCATTCTGATTCCCTCTTAACTGTTGTTTTGTCGTTTGTTTCTTTAATTTGTTAGTTTTCGAAGATGATTTGAAATCCCTTTCCAACATTTCAAGAGTAACCAAGCTGGCTTTGACTGATTTTTTACTCAATGATATTATATAAATGATAATCTAGAATTGTGAATTTTAATTCAAGAATCGATTTGATTAAAACAAAAAATGAAATTCATGCACAAAACCAAGCAGTACTAGAGATGAACGTCAACGGCGTTTTCTCGTTAGCAGACTAAATCCCTGGAAGCAGAAAACGAAATACTCGACATATAATCACAAAATTTGTATTCAATGCTTTATTAACGTAAGTTTCTGCTTTGTGTTAAAATATTGTGATAGGGGTAATCATAGCCAAAAAATCAAGTGCTCAAACTTCACAGTAGATGGAATACAGTGCGTCTAACGTTTTCATCTCTATCTCTAGCATGTAAAAACATCATATTTGTACTTGAAATAAACCTATATCTAGACTAAAATACTTTATTATTCAGTTCGATTCTTTGTTGATAACAAGGTACATTCTAAGCTGCTGAAAACTTGTTTTCTCCAAAGATGACTTTGAACTTCCCCTTTCATGTTCTATCTATATCACCATTGCCTGTTTGTTTTGTTTGAAAATGAAAATGAATAAATGAAATGAAATTCATAACCCAGAGCACGATATTATTTACATGTTTTCTCCTTTTTTATGATTCCAAGTTGATTTTATGACGCATTGGGTTTTAATAAAAACATCTTTTAGGAATTTCTAATCGGCCTGAATATGTATGACTTTATTAATGAAATTCGTATTGTATATCTTATTCTTATTATAGCTGTAGGCCGATTGACCTTTATCAAAATTTTGTCTTGTAATGTTGTTTTGTAATGTTGTTTTGAGGATTGATTGCGTTTTAAGATAAACGTACAGATTAGATATTATGACCTCGAGATGTACATAGCCGATATAGGGGCGTATTAAGGATTGTGGGAGAAAGGGGGCGATGAAGCACCCCGACACATCGTAAAGTCGGCGGATCCAGTCAATTTTCCTACAGCTTCCCCCTTGGTTATTAATTTCTAAAAGTCACTTGTCCAGTGCAGGGGAGGGGAGGGGGAGATACATAAAATAATAAAGAAAAAGGACGACTGGACATGCCTAAAATTTCATATAAATCTCTCTGTCTGTTCTCTCTTATCGGTCTAACCTCTCCTCCTCTCCCTCCAATCACGACTAACCGGTTAGTCAGGAAAACCGTGGATAGTTAGATAGCGGTCAGAAGATGACATCAACTTGATTTATCTGATGGTTGTTTTATCCAGTAATTCTTACACGAAAAAAACATCTTTATCGGGATGCCATATCCTTCCATAGTTTAACGGGTCTCGACTTGAAGTAGAAAATGGCCTCACTACCATAAATTTCACGTGTTGTTGACTTGTTGCAGAAGGAAAAGCGTGACGCTGTACCTCTTTCAGAACACCTACTCGGAAGCAGCCGAGGCGATACAAATTTGAATCTATTAACCCACGGCTTCGAATCTCCAAAACCCTACTTCAATACCTCCTCTCATCTCGTCTACCATTGGCGATGCAGTGATAACTATCTTTCCGTCTTAGGTTTCTAGCGCTACGGAGGAGTTGTTAGCCATTAACTTGGAGAAGTTCGTGAACAATATCTTCCGTTGCTGTTTTCATCCAAACAAAGTGAATTTATCTAGTAAAAAAATCAACTCTGTTATGGAAGATTATCTCAGATCGTTGGTTTCCATATGCACTTTTCTTCGAACAGCGTTTTACCTTTTTTGTATTGTTTTGATTTTATTATTTGAGAGTGTGCATGTCAGCAAGAAATCCATCTTCTCTTTCCGATCTGAGCTCCTATAAGTGCACACTTGCCTATACTCCAAGCAGTAGGGCCTACTTAGACGATATAATAAGCTCTGACGCATGTAGCCTGCCAATGATATAAAGATGTAATGAGTCTCTACTCTCGAGTAGACTAATCCCTCAAACCCGCAAACATCAGGATTAAAGCTAGTGAGTAACTTTTAAAAATCTGAGCTTCTTCTTTTCTTTAATTGCTGCTTCAAGGTGCTGAAGATAACGCACTGTAGATGTGCGTGCATGTGGAGCTTCACACACGGTGTCCTAATTAGACAAAAGCATACCCCGGTTGGTTTTGCGAATGGCGGAATTCAATGACAGATATCTTGATAACACATAGATATTTCAAAACCTTTATATTCCTGGCTTTTCATTTATCCTTCTGAACATCTTTATACAACACAGACATCAAAATTCACTATATTAAATCAAGCCTCCACAATGTTACTGGATCCCTTTAAATATACAACCGTTACTCTGTTCTGTGCTATTTCATCTAGAACACTGAAGAAAAATCGGTTTTACTGCATGAGAGGCAGTAAAAACAGACCTGATAAGAGGCTAGAGTTTCAGAAATCATTATATTTGTCAAAATTTGTCATTTACTTGCTAAATTAGCAATAGTGGGAGGATGGTATTAGGGCTTAAATATCGTGAAATGCAATCATTTTATGGAAAATAGAAACTGGCTTGGTAAAAGTCTTCACTTTCCTAAATTCCTTACATATTAGATTCGATTTCAAATATTAGATAGGAAGCTTATGAACATTCTGACGAAAATGGGATAATCATAGGTGATAAATATTTTTTGGATAACGAAAAGTCTCTAAGAGGATGCCCCATATATTAACATCATTATTGCCATTGTGCGTGCTATAAAAAGGAGGAGGAAAAAAAGCGGGAGTGAGAATTTGTTTTTGTTTTTTGTTTGTTTATTTTTTGTTTGTATCTTGCTAACCGTCTCTCAAGTAAATGCAATCTAAAAATACCTGCTTCTCCTTCTACCAAAATCACTTTTACTCTCAAATATCATTCTTTAGAAAAGAATGTTTGGTAACATTTCTCAGGACTCCTATAGTAAAAACTTATCACTTTGTTTCTTTTGATACCTATCTCGAGAGCCGAATGTGAATTAAGAGCTATATAGGAGACTATTACTGCTTTCACACCAAGGTACGGTCGCTGCGACCGGTTGCTGCGACCGATGAAATCATAATGTGAAAGCATTTCATCGGTCGCTGCGACCGATCGTTTTGGTCAAAAACGATCGGTCGCTGAGTACGGTCGGTGAGGTACTTCAGCGACCGATCGCGACCGATGCAAGCTAGATGTGAAAGCACATCGTACTCAGCGACCGATCGAAATGCAATGACCCCCATACATGCCTACGCACTATCTCTACTTCCGCTTCCGGCTAGGTCAGCTATACAGCGACCGATCGCTCTGGGCCTGACCAAATTTTGACGGAGGTGTGAAAGCACGTCCGATCGGTCGCTGGGTACGGTCGCAGCGACCGTACCTTGATGTGAAAGCAGTATATATTTTGTGTCCGTAATGTCTCTAGAAAATTGGCGCTTCTTTCGACTTCTTTGTGCATCTCTTATGATTTCATCGGTCGCAGCGACCGGTCGCAGCGACCGTACCTAGGTGTGAAAGCAGTATCAGTTTAGTGACACAGAAGACTATGTAGGTCACGGTCAGTGTTGGGTTTTTCACTACCAGCTATTTCTAACGAAGAAATCGTGCAACTAAATTAAATTACATTGCACCAAGAGAGATTTTCTGGCAATGAGAGCGAGATGAATAAAGCGAACGAGACAATGCGTTATTGAGTCAGCACATATTGGCGGGAACGAGACGTGGAAATAGGAAATTGCAAATAGTAGTTCTGTTCTCCTTCTTTTCACATTTCTTGTCTGCCTTGGCATGAAAACTAAATTAATTGCTCCTCATTTTCGAAAAAAGATAAATGAAAAGGTTTCATAGCTCTCTCATTTTTACTTCAGTACACTTCTAAGGCGACAGAATCCAGCAGTCATACAATCTGCCTAGTTTGTTTCTCCCCCCCCCCCCCCCCTCCCCATTTATGTCTGGATCCATTTCTCAATAACTAATTCGTCTTAGCTTATACCTTTTTAAATTCAACAGGTTATTCCTGTGTAGTTCCACTGATTTAATTTTCAGTTATTTTCCCCCACTCTTTAACAAGTTGTTTTTACATTTTTCATCGGCATTAGAACTAGAGTTTGGTGAAGTCGTGGCGCGACCGAATTGGATGTGACTGATACAGATGTAGATGAATGCACATTTGTGAAGTCATGTCCGTTTCTATTAAAGCCACCTAGATCTGCCTGCCATGCCCTCCAAATTAGGCGTTTCCAAAGAGGAATCAAGGAAAGTTTGGAATGGGGCTTTGTGTTTTAAAGAAAGGTCGCTGTATTCCAAATGAGGAATAAAAAGCGGCCTCAGGATACTTCTATCTTTTTATCTTGTTTTACGTGAAAATACATCTGGGAGATTTGCTAGTGGCATAAACACACACATACATTCTCTTTCTCTCTCTCTGTCTCTCTCTCTCTCTCTCCCTCTCTCTTTTTCCCCTTCTCCTTCTCATATTTCTCTGTCTCTTTACCGTTTCATCTCTCCACTTCATAATCCCACTCTCTTTGTTTTCCCTTCTCTCTCTATCTCTCTCTCTCTCTCTCTCTACCTATCTATCTATCTCTCAAATAAAAACCTATCCCCGCTTCCCCTTCCTGCCTCCTGTCCAGGTCTCTTTGTTTTTCCTCTCCATTTTCCATCTCTCGCTCTAATTCCCGTTGCTTTAAATGCTTACTGATTCAGTACGACAGAAAGCGATACTTGAACATTTCAAATATTTTTCATTCTGATAACTGTGAATTTTCTTAATTCTACTACTCAGCTATGTTAACTTCCTTTCATAATTATAATTGATAATCTATTATCACGTCACCAGTATCATTCGAATCAAAGAAAACTAACAGGTGAAGCGCAAATATCCTGTTTCCAAGGTAACAAGAAGTTTCTAGTTTCAGGTCAAGTGACAAATAAATATAATGACTCATGCACGAGCTACTTAGGAACAGGGAGTAAACGTGTAGAAACGGAAGTCTACTGTTTCTACGCCAAAATGACAGTGTCTTTCGACGTGTACCGTCATAATGCCCAGTCACACCCCGGACCGACTCCAAACGGACTGATAACCTACCTGATTATCGTCCATTCGAGATAATGTAATGTTGTATTCGGCTTTATATCGACCTGTTATCGCTCTCGTCAGTGTGACTGGAGTGTCTTGACAGCGTGATCATTTTATCGAGTAGCCTAATGGAATCTTGGCATGTTTGTTCAAACACGCAAGTCTACATTGATCCAGCGCTCCTTCTCCACTACTATTTGTATTACATATTTACGCTTTCTACAAGAAAGTACAACAGTGATAATTTCGCCCCTACTCTGATTAAGTTATTTCGACCATTATTCCAAACATATTTTTATGATTTCAAGCGAAAAGAGTACTTCTAGCATGTCTAGTGGAGAGTTTTGCTCATTGCCAAATGGTCATGATTGTGCGCCCAGGAATGGAGGCGTTCACACGTGGCTTTAAACATCTCAGAGAAAAACCTGAGCTCTGTGATAAAAACAAAAAACAAAAACAGTCAAATGAGTGTCCTTTGAAAATTCCTTTAACAATCATGACGTAGTCAATGGATTCCTTAAATACGAGGACTTTCGTAGCTTTATGTCAGTTTTCTGTCTGTGAAATGTAAAGCCTCATAGAAATAATTTCTAGTTTCTCATTTCCTCCTCCTTCCTTTTTTGGGGCCGCCTCATTTTTTTTTTTTTTTTTTTTTGGTTTTGTTATTTGTTCTGAAATGAAATATATGAGAATATGAGGATATATATAGCATGAGATAACTTATACAAACATTGATAGAATGCATTTTGGGGGGGGGGAGTAATCTTTGAAGTGCATGTAAACTTGAACTTAATTTTTTTTAATGTATTGAAATTGGCCCATTAGCATTTTTTTGTATCAGAAAAGTATCAAATATTAAATAAAATTGTTCCCCTCCTTGTTTTCGAAAAATTCGGATGAGAACCTAGGTATCAAATTTACTTGGCCCAATATAACTTTAAGTCATCGAATAAATAACAAACCTTTCGTCTGACGTACATACCAGCTCACACATCGAACAGAAACGCGAGACAAACTACTTTATTCGTGATGATACGTCAGATACAACCTTTGCAAAAGCTCAAAAATAAATAAATCATTTTACCAATTCGTGTGGGATTTAACAGCTCAGATGGCTTTAGCTATCCAGCAAATATCCGAATGCCATTAGCAAAAGGAAAAAATCTTCATGAAGTATTTCTGTATGGTCAAACTTAATGGTAAAAATACATGACCAAAGGTAACCCCAGGTAAAGCTCTCTGGATTGCTTTGCTGTGTCATTATTAATTCAGGCCAAGTATTATAGCATTGTGAGAAGATTTACTAGGAATCTACTTGTTTCTCAGGGGACTTTGGGGCGGTATAAATTTGGAGGCGTTGCTAATTATACGTGCTACCTCTATCTTATTTTGCTCTTCGTCTTACTAAAGATTGGAACTACAGGTTTGACTAGCACATGTGCTAACTTTTAGTTCATTTCACAACTTACTTTAACTTCATATTATCAGCTTTACACTTTTGAATAGATCATAGAAATGTAATTTTATGTAGATTTATGGGTGCATTTCTTTGTCAATAATCTATTTATCTTCATTTTACCATGTTATTTTCTTTTTCATAATATGTATTCATCTTTCTCTGATATTTACATTTATGGTGGGCGTGCGCGTGTAAGGGTGCGTGTGTGTATCTATGTTTAATAACATATCGTGATATAGGCACATTGATACCAACGTGTGCATGTATGTGTTTCTAAAAAATAAAAAAAAAAAAAGTATAATTAATTATATTATATTGTCATTTATGTGATGTGTAGTTAATTGATTCACTTCAGTTCATTTCATTTTTTCAAGTCAGTTCAATGTCCAAGCAAAAGTGAGAAGCTGGGTATGTAGTTCTTAAAACTGGGGTCTATAGTGTGGGGATTTGAAGTCATCAGAACTATAAGAGATTGATTCTGCAAACATAAATGAGTATATGGGACTACACACAGAATAATGTGGCATGAACATTTGGACCGACCACTTCAGCCATCATGGCTATTTGTCGTCATATTTCGAATAACAGCTAATTTGAAAAACAATCCTTTTTCAAGGAACCTTTCTACTATGATTTTTTTTTTCAAACTAACATGAAATGACTGAGATAACGATTATTATTCACCTTAATTCCCCAAACCACATGCTGAAACAATGTTAGTTCATTTAAATGAGCATGATCTTATTAGCAGAAAATCATCTGCCTAAATTTTTGTTTTAAGTCGTGTTGCCAAGGAAACCCTCGAAATAATGTGGTAAGATTTCAGGGGTTTTTTGACCCCTCAACTGTGACCCAGTTTCAACTGGGTACCCAGTTTGACGTCAAAATGACGTCAAAGTGGGTACCATGTCGCGCAATTCTAGCAAAAAACGTGCGCAAGGTATAATACATGTTGTACAGTCTAGCGCGCACCACAACTGCAAAGCGCGAAGCAGGGTACCCATTTTGACGTCATACCTCATACTCAAATTTTTTGGTCAACTCTTGACTTTTTATGAGAAAATTAGCCAAAATGCATTGATTTCTATTGAAAATCATCAAATTTTTAATGTTATTCTTCTTAGAATTCTATTCTCGATCATATATCCAAAAAAATTTACCATTGTGTAATCACTTTAAGACTATCATCGCGTTCGATCCACCTCTCTATCTCTTCTATCACTTGTTTAAAAGCATATCGATTTCAAATGAAACGATGTTACTATGGTGACATTATATCTCACTGGCCGTAAATTACAACAGTTTCTGTCCAGGAAAATAAAGGTGTTTTTTATCATAATGGCAAACTTTTAGATGTCTAGATGAGTAGATCTTAACAGGACATCCTACGCCAACACTAAATTCGCTGTAAAAAAAAGGCTGAAACGGTATTCATTACTTATGAAAGATTTTAATCCTATCCTTTACGTTACTGATATCTTTCTATTTAAAAGATTATTTCACTCAAACCGTTAATGCATTTTCCATTTGTAATTCTAGAACAATTAAGTGGTATACATCAAGTGTGATTTTTTTCAGATAATATAACGAATGATCCAGAAATATCAGAAAAGAGGCGGGTGAGATGCTGAAAACAGCAAAAAAATCAATGATCCTTAAAGGGAAGGTGTTTTTGTTTGTTTGTTTGTTTGTGTTTGTTTCATGGGACCGGGTGTTCGATGGCTTTGGATCAAATTCAAATTCAAGTTCATATTTATTCATTTCCAACAGAAAGAACCCAACAGAAAGAAAAGAAATACAATGACATTGCATAGGTATAATTACAGAAAAATATGAAGTTTTCTTGATAAGTACACATATTAATAGACTGTTAAAAGAAATTCTTAGATCCTGCGGAATGGAGGGATCCACTAAAAAGCATTGCTTGTAGTTTGTTGATCCCTCATTCTACTATCTACTCTATGTGATAGAAGTGTTGTGATAAATCTTTAGTAATTGCAAAGGAAGGTTATACAAAAGAAAATTTTGAAGAGACTTGTATGAGAAGAACTATATAATTAAAAGACATAAAACTAAGGAAGCATTTTTCCTGATAACAATATATTTTCTTGCGTGTGAAGGCACATAACAATTACTGAAACTAGAACTTGCGAACACTACGAACACAAGCCACTCGCAACCATACTTTGCGTTTTGCATGATCATTACTGCTCCAAATAATAAATTTTAAACTTCATCATAAAAAACTTATAAAACCCAGAGACATAATATCGTATGAGGTTCGCAGACTAGAAAATTATGACTACTTGACAATGGTATAAACACAAGAGTTATAGTTTAAACATACCAGTCTGAAAGTTTCAAAGTATAATGTCGACGGAAAGTATTTTTAAATATTAAAAATGTAAACCCGTGTTTTAAGAAAATATAGTGGTCGGTTGCACAGACTGGACAAAAGGAGCGTGCATGTGCACAGAGTTCATCTTAACAGTGTATGTGTATGCATATCATCTATAGTACAGGGAGAGGTTTGAGGCCAACGCTTTTTTTTTTTTTTTTTTTTTTTTTAATTGGTTGAAAATGCTCCTCTAGCTATTTGTCTCATGAGACCAACACTAATAAAATCGGCGTTTGCGTCTTATTAACAGTTTTTCATTTCAAATTATGGTTGGTTTCAGGGTTTCTGAGTACAAATACAAGTACTCATACATATGTTTCATCTTAGTTTGAGAATTTTTCAAATCAGCTGCTCACAAAGTTAGCCAATGCCTTTAAGCAATGTTTGATTTCTCTTAGAAACGTCACTATTATATTAAAACAGTGGGTAAGTTTGTTTGTTTGTTTGTTTGTTTGTTTGTTTGTTTTATTTATTCACGGTTAAAAAACAACATATACAATTGTGCCCGCATTCAGCTGAAAGCTTTTTTTTTCAGCAGGGCCGTGATAAAAAGAAACGTTAAACAATAAATATAAACATGAAAAATGAAATCAACAAAGATATATGAATTATAAATCGAAACATAATTTATATACAAGAAAAAAAAATAAAATCATATCATTATAGCGATAAAAAGAAAGAAACACATATAAATAATATATAGATAAACATCTTTACACAAAATTGAAAAAAAAATGGATCAAAGTAATAGAGTGATAACTAAAAAATGAGGGGGGGGGGAACGAAACAAAAAAAAAGTGATATGAATAACTAATTTTTAACCCTTATACTTCCTAATAAATTTTTAGATGTATACTAGCTTACTTTACACTTTTCTTCTACAAAGTTTCGCTTTGATTATTAGAATTTATGATCATCCTGAACAGTGTTCTTCAGCAGGTCCGTATACACCTAATGAACAGATTATTTAAAAGGAAAACAGGGCATAAGAATTGTTATTGTTATCATGAACAAAGCAAACAAGATTAGATAACCAGAGAGTTTAAAAATCATAGAAAGTAAAAACATAGCAAAAAATGCAATTTAACTGTGACGCCATTGTCGAGTATTGCCAAATGAGAAGGACAAATCAAAAAACGTATAATGTCGACGGAAAGTATTTTTAAATATTAAAAATGTAAACCAATGTTTTAAGAAAATATAATGGTCGGTTGCACAGACTGGACAAAAGGAGCGTGCATGTGCACAGAGTTCATCTGAACAGTGTATGTGTATGCATATCATCTATAGTACAGGTAGAGGGGTGAGGCCAACGGGTTTTTTTTAAATCGTAGAAAGTAAAAACATAGCAAAAAATGCAACTTGACTGTGACGCCATTGTCAAGTATTGCTAAATGAGAAGGACAAATCCAAAACGTAATATGAATATGGCCTTCATGACTTTATTCCACAATGTTACAATATTTTCAGCGAAAAATTAGTTATCTTTCCCTCATCATATCGTAGTAAACGTTCATATCTTCCTTACAGCATTTTCCAAAAAGCTCTGCATCCTACAACAGGAAAGATCACCTACGAAAACAAAACAAAACAAAACAAAACAAAACAAAAGTACAAAACGTAAAAGAACGAAACGAACAATGGTTGAATCATGACGTGTAGTATGGATGGGAAGGGTACAATAAAACCGGCCTTAGTCCCAGACCTGATAAACGATGTCATTAAAACTTCTGACCTTAAAGCAAAGTGCAATTCAATTTCAAGTAATTTATCAATCTCTACGTTGAAAGCATCGCTTACAATCAATAAATTTCCAGCTAAAAGGATCCGGGGCATTGTAAAGTATTGTCTATCAAGTTAATATTGAAAAATTAAAACCCATTATGAAAACATTTCCCATCAAAAAATGAGCAAAAGTCAATCCACTTTTGATTTGATATTGATTTGATATTTCTCTGAAAGTTGTCTGTAACTAGAGCAGGTATTTATCCACAATTACAAAATAAAGGCACGTTGAAGATGAAAACAGAAGTCGAAATTTGCGGAACGAGTACTGGTATCTTGATATCTAGATAACTTCTCATTTCACACAAGCAATATAATGCTAAAATGGTAAAAAAAAATGAAGACATAATGACAAAAAATTAAGGATTTGAAAAGTAACAATCATTACAGATCCACCTGTCTCATGTGCTAAATAATTGGGAAACATGAATATATGTCATGTGACCCTCGGGTCTTTGTCTTACTGCATATTATTATTTTATTTATTTATTTATTTATTTTGCTGGTGTACATGCATGAGAATATACGCAAATTTCTGTTTACCTCGCTCCTTACAAAGTGCACTAGGAGCGGCGTAACAGGTGCCTGTTATCGGGGGGGGGGGGGGGGGGGGCAGAGCCAAATATTTCCCGGTAACTCAGTCTAGAATCAGTGGCGTAGCTAGGATTTCGTTTTAGGAGGCGGTAGTGAGCACGCGAATCACCTATTTTCATTTTCATTTCATTTCATTTATTTTTTCCATTTTCAACTCAGATATATCATACATAATTCTCAACTCAAAATGAGCGCGGAGCTCGCTCCCTAGGGGGGAGGGTGCAGGGAGGGGGGAGTTTCAGTCCAGGGACTGGAGCCCCCGGAAGCTCCGGGGTTTTGGTACTAAATTCTCCCTCATTATTTTCTTTTGTTTCCCTTTTCTTTCTTCTTCTTTCCCCTTACCCTCTTTTCTTTCCCCCTCTCTTCTTCTCTCTCCCTTTTCTTCTTTCTTTCCCTTTCTCCCTTCCCTTTTCTACCTTTCCCTTTATTTCATTTTTTTCCAGGTGGTTTGGTGGATTCTGCCCCCCCGCCCCCCCCCCCCGGCTGTTATGCCACTGTGCATAAGAGTTAAGTCTCAGTTACATTACAGATAAATTAACGATGATGGCGACTTCCAAGTTGTAGAGGTAAAGTTCAGACAGAATGGACTATAAAAAACATGAAAATTCGTCATAGAAAGGGTGTGGAAGAAAAAGAGAGATAGACAGATAGGTAGGGTGAAAGAAAGGCTGTTTTTATTTCAGATTAGAAAGATGCGATTAACGTACTCAGTGCCGTGGACCAGAAGAGCATTCGTTTTCGAATCGTGAAGATACTTAATCCAGGATGATCTCGCTTTTAAGATACGTATCTCTGCTCTTTTCAAGTACAGTCATAAAACTATATCGGATTGGAAACCCGCTAAGATTGAAAAGACACAACTTCAACTGAAAGGTTAGGATTCTGACTAAATAACAGAAGTACCTCCCACAAGCTTCCTGTTTGAAGTGTAATCACTTGAAAGGAAGCCTAGACTCCTTATTAGTCTTTTTCTTGTACCACCGTCAGTTACCTCTTCCTCTCAAACTGAGATTTCTTCCCTGCTTCCCTTTTTTCTTAACATTTACTTCAAGTCTCTCTCTCTCTCTCTCTGCCCTTTCTACCTCCCCTCCCTCCTCTCCCCCTCCCCCCCCCCTCTCTCTCTCTCTGCCTCCCTACCCTTTCACCCTCCTCCCCTCTCTCTCTCCTCTTTTTATCCCTTGAACAAACATGAACAAACGCTCTCTCTTTGCTCGTATACCATCTTCCTTATTCTTAACATCTACGTCAAGTCTCTCTCTCTCTCTCTCCCTTCCTTTCTCCCTTCCTCTCTCTCTCCCCTTTCTCCCTCCTTTCCTTCCTCTCCCTCCTCTCCCCCCCCCCTCTCTCTCTGCCCCCTCTTCTTTCTCCCCCCTCTCTCTCTTCTTTATTTCTCCCTTCGTCAACCACGGCTCTCTTTTTGCTATAGTATACAATTTCCCCTCTACATGGCCTTTTAATATCAAAGATTCACTACTCGCCTTCTCCTAAGCATGTTGACCCAATTACCCATATCATCTTGTGGCACGAAACGACCCGAAAACCCTCCTCAAAAACCTTGATATCTGTTCTTTTTAAGGCTCTATAATTTCCATGTCAACGTCATTTACCATTTCTGCCAGGCTGCTAATGTATCAAGCTGAGACGGTGTATTTTGTCGATTACGTCATAATGATAATGATGATGATAATGATGATGATAATGATGATAATGATGTAATAATAATGATAATAATAATTCAGCGTCGTGGTCTGGTGGTTCTGACTCTCGCCTTTCAATCAGAGGGTCGTGGGTTCGAATCCCAGCCATGGCGTTAATTTCCTTCAGCAAGAAATTCATCCACATCGTGCTGCACTCAACCCAGGTGAGGTGAATGGGTACCTGGCAGGAATTCATTCCTTGAAATGCTTGCGCGCTGGCGGCTGCCGGGCTAAAGCCAGGGTAATAATATCCAAGTCCTTTGGAAGCGCATAGAGACGTTATATCATAATGTGATATGCGCTATACAAGAACTGTATATTATTATTATTATTATTTATTTATTTATTCATTTTATTACCAAACAAAACAAGTAATTATAGACCTATATCTCTCTTGTCTTCTATTTCCAAAGTCTTAGAAAAAATTATATACAGTTGTACAATAAAATTTGTAAGGAGTTTTGGTCTATTATCAGAATCACAGTTTGGCTTTAGGCAAAAGCACTCAACAACACATGCAATCTTATATTTCATTAATCATATAGCGACTGCTGTTGACGACCACCTTCACACTCTTGGTATCTTTCTGGACCTCTCCAAGGCCTTTGACACCATTGACCATGAAATCTTATTGCCTAAACTATCACATTATGGAATTAGGGGGAAGGCCTTGTACTGGACCTATGTAAAGTATTTCAATATTTTCGATTGTTAATTCATTTTATGCCCACATTGCTTTTGTAAAATGATTTATCTTTGCTGTTATTGTGGAAATAAACGAAATGAAACAAAGCAGGCAATTTAACTATCAACATAAGTGAAGCAGATTATTACAATGTTAACAAATAAACTTTCAAATAAATAATTACATCATCTATTTTTATAATGATAATAATGATTATAGTAGTAGTAGCAGTAGTAGTAGTAGCAGCAGCAGTAGTAGTAGAAGTAGTCGTCGTCGTCGTAGTTGTAGTAGTAGTAGTAGTAGTAGTAGTAGTAGTAGTAGTAGTAGTAGTAGTAGCAGTAGTAGTAGTAGTAGCAGTAGTAGTGGTAGTAGTAGTAGTAGAAGTAGTCGTCGTCGTCGTCGTCGTAGTCGTAGTAGTAGTAGTAGTAGTAGTAGTAGTAGTAGTAGTAGTAGTAGTAGTAGTAGTAGTCGTAATAGTAGTATAGTAGTAGCAGTAGTAGCAGTAGTAGTAGTAGTAGTAGTAGTAGCAGTAGTAGCAGTAGTAGCAGTAGTAGCAGTAGTAGTAGTAGCAGTAGTAGCAGTAGTAGCAGTAGTAGCAGTAGTAGCAGTAGCAGTAGTAGTAGTAGCAGTAGTAGTAGTAGTAGTAGCAGTAGTAGTAGTAGCAGTAGTAGCAGTAGTAGCAGTAGTAGTAGTAGTAGTAGCAGTAGTAGTAGTAGCAGTAGTAGCAGTAGTAGCAGTAGTAGCAGTAGCAGTAGTAGTAGTAGCAGTAGTAGTAGTAGAAGGAGTAGTAGTAGTAGTAGTGGTAGTAGTAGTAGAAGTAGTAGTAGTAGAAGTAGTAGTAGTAGTAGTAGTAGTAGCAGTAGTAGTAGAGTTCTTGTATAGTGCTTATATGTCTGTCAATTATATACCCCGGTTTAACATAGCTGTTGCATAGAAGCAGTTTTTAGTAGATCCCTTTAACCATACACCGAGATGCCACTAATTGCCATGCACAGCGATCAAAGTGGACACTAAAAAGTATTCTAAAGATATCTGGAAATCAAGCAGATTGCGTATAATGGCAGTCCTTCTTCCGCAAATAATCTAATGTTTAAATGAATTACAAAAAAAAAAAAGAATTGACAATTTATCATTTGTTTGTTTTTGAAAAATGATTACTACAAATACTTCGTGTTATGATTCATTGTCAAAATTCTTTTGTACTTTATTGTATGTATGTTATCCGAAAAAATTATATACATATATCAGTGTAGAAGAAAATACATAAATCAAATCAAATCAAAACAAATCCATACCCATTCAAATTTTAATGAGACAGAGTGTACTTAATTTTCTGTTGTTTTTCCGTTCCCTCTCTGAAAATATACCAATCGAAAATACATGACGGTTTTCATTAACGATTCATTATCAATGGCTTAAGAACGTGCAGAATGCTGACCGTGTCACGTTCTACTGACGCTGTATGCATACGTCTGATTTTTATTTTGTTTGTACCAAAGACGTGGTTTGTACTGTACTTCACCTTGATAAGAATTATTTAGTTCTAAGATGCAGTCAGGAATATGCATCAGGCAAGGGATTACACAGATTGTTTTTGTTTTATGTCGATCCCAACTAATAGAATAATAACAGTAATGATTTTAGCATAAGGTAAAACATTTTCCCGCTCATGAACATTATCCGAATCCCCATGACAAGACTTTCACTCCGTAAACAGCGATGACATACGTAACCACGACACAATCCGCAAACCGCTTTTGATCTTGATCTAATTTTTCCTTGTTGGCTACTTAAGTTTTGTCGCTGATTTCTAATTCATTTTTAGCTAGTAGCGGGAAACTCGGACACCGTATTAGTCTCCCCCGTAAGCTTCCTCAATCGTCTTCTTCAAACCCCACATCTCAATGTCTATTCACTCCTTCGCATATCAGCTTACTCGGAAACTTGACAATATAGGGTACTTCAAGATAATCAAAGTGGGCGAGAGCTCGAAAGTTTCATTTTTTACATTTAAAAGGATTTATAGATATTACTCTGATTCGTTAAACTAAACGAAATTATGCAACTTATAAAAGAGATATATAAATCAATTGGGTTCTATAGTACAGTTCAGTCAATTTCGGTACCTATCTAAAATGAAATAGGATGAAATACTTACCCGATCCTTAACCAGGTGAAAAGACATCATTCATTTCGAAAACCCTCCGAAACTGGCTTATTTATTTATTTATTTATTTATTTATTTATTTCACATATTTATTCAGGGAGGGTGGTCTGTTCAGTACATAAAAAACTGGTCTTCCACAGAGCCCTGGCATAAAAATTAAACAAGAAAATACATATTTACAATTAATACTGTACAGATTACATTATAAGCACGAAATATATGTGTGGTTTAAATAATAACAAAAATTAATTACTAGAAAATATGAAACAAAATATATGTCAGTACACAATACTGAATACAATGTCATATAGTCGTAGCTACACACACACACACAAAAGACAGCATTAATAATTATGTTTATATTGTATTGTAGTATATAGAGAGTCAAGGAACGCTGAGAACTGGAACGAAATTAAGGACAATGTGAAGGAATTATATGCATAATCATGTAATGATTGTAATTATGGAGTTAAGGATCAAATCTATAAGTATAGGAGTACCCCCCCCCCCCCAAAAAAAATGGATTTGGTAGTAACGGAGGACAGTGAGAGAGAGAGAGAGACAGAAAGAGAGAGAGAGAGAGAGAGAGAGAAATAGTTATGGTGAGCATTTAAAAGAAATATTGTCCGAACAACTAACAGAAACTAATCCGTGGGGAAAAGAAGAACAGTATAGATCCAGCTTATAACAGTAGGTATAACAGAAACACTGCAGTGCATGAGACTTTCTTTAAAATCGACCTTGTAAATTATATAGCAGACATCCCAGGTGTGATTTGAATTAATCTAGAATACTGTGCCTACACGGGTAAGGGAATAGGACCACCAGTTCTTGTCCTCAATATGTCTTCCTCTCAGAGTCTGTTCACCGCGTGTAAACCTGGTAGGTGTGATCGGATGATGATAAACTATTTAACAAGCGGTCATCCGTCGTTCACCACCTGTGACTTTTCAATCTCGACGGACGTCTTGCGACGCCACGACAAGCCTTGGTTTCAGACTGTGGAATATATCCATTGTTTTGATCAACCCGATTCACTGCCGTAATGTAGCCCATAATCAATTTGAAAGTGCTCTGTGCGCTTAACATAGAGCTCTCCAAGATAACTTAACTACAATTCAAACAAATAATGTCTTTAGATTCCTCTTAAATGATTCTATAGATGTACATGACCGTAAATGTGCTGGCAAATTGTTCCACTATATGATACTTATTTCAAAACGTCTCCTACTGTGGGGTATTCATATAAATAATGACTGTTAATTTTACGATAATGTAAAGAACACTATACTATTTATAGCACTATTATTATTCTATTAATGTAGTGATATGGAAATAGTTGTGAAAAAGAATGGTCGGAGTAGAATTCAAAACACGAAAAAAGGATATCATGGCTGGAAAATATTCAAAACACGTCACAAAAAACAAAATTAACATTAAATATTCCTCAAATTTTTGCTTTTGACAATCTTTCAAATCCCACACTTTACCTTTATGTTAACAAGCCCCTGGATATATTCAAATCAAACCTATTTATCAAGCTAAGTAATCCATATTTGAGATTTGTTTTGACGTTTTACATCGTTTGCTGTTCTTATATTTTCGACTACACTCCACACCTTCGTTGTTCTATCGACCAACGGTCATATGAATTATAGATTTTGACATATCGACCATATTCCTCGGTGTGTTGACCATAAGGTGACCATTACATGGATAAGAAGATACCGGGAAAAGGAGAGGAGCATGGATTTAGAAGAAGTGCGTTTGTCGAAAAAAAACTCCTTGATTGATTAATGATTAATTTATCCATTATTCATTCACTTTTCGGCTTTGCTATGGATGTCATCATCTAACCTGAATTCGTTATAGAGGCTTTAGTTGAATATGACAAGAAATGGTGCGCCTTAGTCGGCAAAAACTACCATTTCCAGCATTTTTCCTGGTCGTGCGTGTGTACAGAAATATTTTGAATTCCTCCCCCCCCCCCGGGTTGGTCACTGGATACATGAGAAAAATCATCAAATTAAAGGGACATTATAGTCAAAAGAATGGGGCTCTGAAATGTTCGCTGACTCCCCTTGCCTCACTCCGAAAACGCATCTCTTGATATTGAGTTATTCATCAGCGCAAAGATCAATCAGACTTTCTCAACTTTTGCGCGAGTGAAAAATATTGTCGGCAACTGCGTGTATGTTCCGTATTGGCTGTTATATAACGCTTCACCAGCGCAATATACGGCCGAGGATTTTGGCTTCATCCCGAATGTGGACCACGCTAAATCCCGTAGACTCAGCACTATAATATCCCTTTTAAAAGCGTCATAAAGCGTGGTATCAGGATTACAAATGGCTATACGTGAAACGAGCATTATTCCTCGAAGTTATCTACCTGTTATGAATAGGGGGACATTTTACGACGAAAGTTCTTTAAAATGTGATTCAGAACGAGCGGTGCGAAGGTGCAGCAACGAAAATTTCTCTGTGATGTTGACAAAAAAGGCAGCAATATTGGTTCTTTTGAAGGGGTATCTCCAGCGTCAGAAAACCCTTACTTATCGATTGAATATTCTCCGTCACGTGAAGTAAAGTGCTAATAACTGTGTTTGTCAGTGCTTACATGCAAGAATTCATCAGACTGGAGGCGATGACACGATTTCCACCTGCAATATGTCAGGAGCGGCACAATTAAAGATAGAAATGGGAAAATGGGTAAATTGGAACAAATATCTGCCTCAGGGTTGGGAGCGGGTGAATTATGCATGAAGTAAGAGACCGACTTGATGGCCAGGAGTAAAGAACAAGGGTGATTTGGGTCTTCTTCAATTCTCTATATTCTTCTTGTTTATCTGTTTATTTCCACTGGCTAAGGTATACTCGAGAAAATGTTTCCTGATAGTGTCTTTTCAATAATCTTTAGTGGCGAGTCTAAGCTTTCTGCACAATTCTGAGAAAAAGCACGAATCGAGTAAAGAACAAAAACGACAAGGAAGGGAAAATAGATAGTTGGATTTGACGTTTTACATGGTTTGCTGTTCTTATATTTTCGACTACACTCCACACCTTCGTTGTTCTATCGACCAACGGTCATATAAATTATAGATTTTGACATATCGACCATATTCCTCGGTGTGTTGATCATAAGGTGACCATTACATGGACAAGAAGATACCGGGAAAGGGAGAGGAGCATGGATTTAGAAGAAGTGCGTTTGTCGAAAAAAAAAATTGATTGATTAATGGTTAATTTATCCATTTATTCATTCAGTTTTCGGCTTTGCTTTGGATGTCATCATCTAACCTGAATTCGTTATAGAGGCTTTAGTTGAATATGACAAGAAATGGTGCGCCTTAGTCGGCAAAAACTACCATAGTTGGATTTTTATATTTATTCATCTATTCATTTTTTATTTATTCTTTTTTTTTCTTGTAACACGGTGTAGCCGTGGAGAGAGGAATACAGTATGAAAATAAACCTCTCGATCAAGGTGATTTGCATGCACATCAACCAAAACTACACTCCTGTTTATATCGGATTCGGCATTAATTGACCTGATTATGTTATTTGAAAATGATATCATAGTCGTATTCACCAACAAGGCAGGTTGGGATGGAAATAAACAACTTTAAGAATAGATACTAATAATCGAAGGAATGATACAAGGTTTCTAATAATAAACACCAAAAAAATCGAGTGCACTCTAAATTTCTTAGAGTTAAATCGGGGACAAACTCGAAAATTTGAATAAAAATCTTGATCTAATAAATCTTATTGATTATAATTTCTTTAATCTAGTTTTGGACTTGCCTCTAATAACAATCGACTTAGATTGATTTCAAATCTAAGAATTTTAGAGTATAGACGAAAGAGTAAGAAAAGTGAAAAAAAGTAATAATCGAAAGTCAACATTCATAAATAGATTAATACAAACTTATATCAAGCATTCACGTTTCTAAAAAAATTGAGGTTTGATTTAATGTGCAGTGTAGTTGACACAAACATGCAGAAAATAATGCCACAAGTGATCAACCGAACACTCACAATGTCAATTTGCCATTAATGTCCGAGTCACACCCCCGCACTGCCTCCGAGTGCGGCTAGCATTGTCGCTTTCTCCACTAGCTGTCACCGCACTGGCTCACTTTTCACTGCGTTCACGGTTCTGCTCCAAAATTACACCCCCGCGAGATCTTTACACCCTTCCCTTGTGATTCCTAAAGTGGCAAAAAGTTTTTTTGTTTTTGTTTTTGTTTTTGTTTTTTTTTTTTTGGGGGGGGGGATTCTTTGTTAACCGTGTCCCGCTTTCTTGAATAGCTTTCATGAAGACACTATATAGAGTTTAGGGGATGTTGCAAAGTTGGTGAGAGCGCGCGCTCTTAATCAAAGGGTCGTGAGTTCGATTCCCACTGATGCCCGGCTCCATGTGTCCTTAAGCAAGACATTTAATCCACCTTTGCTGCACTCTACCCAGGTGTATAAATGGACACCTGGCACTGCTGGGGTAATAATAATGTTCATGATAATTTATTGTAAGCGCCTTTAGCACCCTTTGGGTGGTTATGTTGCCAACATAAATATCTTCTTTATTAATATGAAAAAGAGTATCATTATCTCTGATTCCTTTAGAAATCATGTAAAAACTACTATTCAAAATCAATGCTGCATGCGCCTTTAGCACTCTTCATAGCAGATTTGGCGCAATTTAAGTTACATCTATTACTATTATTGTTGTTGTTGTTGTTGTTATTATTACTATTATTGTTATTATTATCATTATTATTAAGACCGATCATTGGCTATTGGGGATATAGATATAATCGTTTTCTCGATATGTTGTCGGCCTGTCGTTGGTATTGGTAATATGACTAGAGTCGAAGACGCGTGAGCTACTAGTATCCCCTGGCTACATAACACGCTGTCCATCATGGCGCATCACAACATGCATGTCACGTCCATCTTAAGGGGATATCAATTAGGAACAAAGGGAGATGTAAAGTGTGGGATGACGGCCTTGGCCTTGCGAGGGATAAAGACCAAAGTGATATGATATAGCAGGAATCCCTTAAGAGACAAGGGTTCGTATCTTGTAGAGAGTCGGGCGAGATGAAGCAGGAGCCAGGATGAGTAATATTACTGAGAGCAGAGAAGATGTATGCTTTGGGTAATACTGAAGAAGTTCACACCCCTCCATAACTTGAAAAATACAAGTCTGATTTTCATCAGATTTTCATAGAATGATCCGAACTCGCTAATTCCAATCTTGTGGTGAAAGTTTGAAATCAATTTAGGGACCACTGGGATTTCTGGAAACATTCAAATTCGGCCTTCACTTCGAAACTCCGATGTCGGCTCGTCAGGGTTTTGACCCGTACCACACTGTTAATTATTGATACTAGTTGTTAACAGTGCAATGGCACGAACCTTGACGAGCCGACATCGGAGTTTCAAAGTAAAGGTCGAATTGGAATGTTCCCGGTAGTCTCTCAATTTCAAACTTTCCGCCAGACAAGATTTGTAAGCGGATTCTGATTATTCTGTGAAAATTTGTTGAAAATCAGAGTTTATATTTTTCAAGTTATGGAGGGATATGAATTTCTTCAGTATTACCACGATTTTTAGTTGCATAAGAGAATCATCAATGTGACAAGAAAGAATACGAGAAGAAGATTATTGATCATTATCTAGTATACGTCGAGGGTTAGTAGTCAAACTTTATACTGAAAAAGAAAATCATTTGCTCTCATTTTCTTAAACAATTCATGGATTTATCCACTTTTATAATGCTTAGGGTATTAAAGGAAATCATGTCTTAGGGTATTAAAGAAAAATCCTGACTAAACTTTGATGTGTGAATAAGACTTTTCCAGCCCCCGCCAATTCGTTCCCGATGTAGCTGGACGTGTACGGATCCCATCGATCTATTAGACATGGTTTTTGCTTCCATTCACTTATTTCGCAAAACACCGTTATGAACATGACCAATAAGATAAAATTACTGCCAGCTGTAATAATATTCCGATCACGTAGAAAGGGTAAGGAGTATCGCGAAGCAAACATCAAGGTTGAGGTTAACTTGAAGGTTAAACTTTAGCCTATATACTGGCAGACCCTTGTTTTAAGATTATGAAGTTTGAAGGAGAAATGGGGAGACTTGAATTGTCCCATAATGAGAAAACGACTCTGCTGAAAACGGAAGTTATTGTATATCTGTATATTGTGGCGCGGGTATTGATACAGGCACATGATTGGTCGAAAGCGTTTCATCACGTGCTCACTGTTGAAGAGATCACATGCAGGCCACTCATTGCAGTATGCACTGTTGATTATAAAGCATATACGCGAAGATGAGACAACGAATGTGCGCACTGTAATGTGCATGGATTGTCCGTTTAAATAGAGTTAAATATGGGCGATCAACTTTAAACTTCATATCGGTCTAATTCAAGAGAGAGAGAGAAAAAAGAAGAAACAAGACGAATTAACCCACAAAAATAATCTTATCTGTAATTCAGGAAGAGGACAGGAAGACCCTTAACTTTAAGGACCATTATAATAACGTCATTTGACTGTGGCGTATCAGAGGTATCAAAAGACACTAATGGGTAAAAAGGAAATTGCTGTAATTAAAGAAGAGTTTCCTTTATGTATAATTCGTGAACCTTAGACGTATGTCTCTGAATACAGTGGTAGATGTGTCGTGTCAGTTCGGTTTTAATTCTACTTTGCTCCGTACTCATTTTTTTTCTCTTACGATGGAATATGTGGGTATATTATAGCATCAGATTTGACAGGCCAAATTTCGAGGCTATGAGAACGAACATACCTGACCTTTTTTCGTAGCATCTGCTTTGATTATGGGGAAGGTAATCTATTCTCTTTCAATTAATTGAAGGAAAATGGAACCCCGGAGACAAGTCAAATTCATTGAAAAAAAGAGGACAGAGAGAAGCAATTATTTAGAAAGTTACATCAAAATCGGTTACGAAATGAGAAAGTTATGAAAGTTTGAAAAGTCACATTTGCTTTCTATGGCAATCCTCAAATTGGCAATATCGCTTCAGATTGCACTCTTTCAGACATATGGTTCATTCGTTGTTTTTATTGTTGTTGTTGCTGTTGTTGTGGTTGTTGTTTCTTTTCTTGATTGACTTGCCCTTTAAAGGATCTTGTTTTATGATCCTCGAGCAGAGAAATACCACTAAAACAATAAAAAGCTGCTTTGTAGCCATTATTGCAGCGTCTCACGAATTAGCAAAATTGAAATGAAAAATAATATTAATCACCCTCTTAGCAAATAAACAGGTTTAGTTTTATGAGAGAGCCCAAAAAACAGGCTCGTCTTCTGTAATTTCACCTTCACTGGGCATTATTTTTTACCGTCCAAGAAAGCAAAATAGAATACTATTACACGAAAGCAATCAATCATGACCACGCTCTCGGCCGGACTCGTTCTGACCCAGTTCATACACATTTTTTTTTTCTTTCACTATTCTTAAATATTGTTTCGCTGCCCCCTATTTTTCATATAATATATGCGCATTCATGAAATGCAGACATGGAAAAAATATTTAGATCTTTAAGGAAAAATTGCTTCCCAAGAGAAAGAAAAAGAAAGAGGAAGAGTGGAAAATTATTGGAAGAAAGATAAAAAAAAAGAAAGAATGTAACAGTGATGATGATGATGGCGGCGATGATAATGATGATGATGGTTAGGAGGAGGAAGAGGAGGAAGGAGAGGAGTAGCAGCAGCATCAGCACCACCACCACGGACAGAAGGAAGAGGATTTAGTTTACCAAAACAAAAAGGCATTAGTATTGATGATGATGATGGCGATGATGATGATAACAACGATAATAATCATTTATTTGTCATTTCAGATACAAAACAATGGTGACATAACAGAAAATGATGTGATGAGGAGGGGGATCTAAGGAGGAGGAGGAGGAGGAGGAGAAGAAGAAGAAGAAGAAGAAGAAGAAGAAGAAGAAGAAGAAGAAGAAGAAGAAGAAGAAGAAGAAGAAGAAGACCATATCAATAGAAAATGCAGTAGTAGAGGAGAAAATTTTCATCAGCTGAAGATTTAGTATTCAGCGATGCAGTGGTATCTGCATGCAGATCCACCTTGTCTACTACTCCCTGGATAATCACAAATATTCTCCTTGCGAAAAATCAAATACATCATTTTCGGAAAAGATGAAAAGGAAATATTATAATTACCCACTTTGCGAGAACTGTCTTCTGCAAATTTATCCGAATGAATTTCAGAAATACACTAGAGAGACGGGCGATAAAGATAATTTTAAGGGAATATTTAGTCGACGTGTAGAACATATTCCTATATTAATAAGCATAATTGATGAGAAATCAAGATAGATTAAAATTATTCATTCACAAAAGGTGCCGCATTGTCTCTTGATAAAAGTTGTGGCGACAAGGATGATCACAGTATCGCTTTTAAGCTGATATGAATAAAACAAGGTCATCAACCTCTGTGTCTTGGAGGTCAGTCTACAATCAATTTGCTGACCATTAGTTTCGACGTGCAGGATCAATTTGAGTGTAAATTATGTTTTTCTTGATTCATTACTTTCCATATCGTCTTTCTAATTTCAAGTTATTTCGTGTAGTTTGTGTTAGGCTATCATCTGCATTTTGTAGGGTTCATCCTGTGTTCGAGTTTCCTGAAATCAAAATTATGAACAGTACACAAGGGCGAGCTAGAAAATTTGAAATAATGGGCGCTAGACCATATAGTGGACGCCAAGGTTTCTAAGAAAAGCAAAATCAAGGGTCTTTAGATTTTCATGCTATGCCGCGACTCTTAAGGCTTAAACCAATTCCTAAACATTGGTTCGCTGAACCAATTCACTTGACTTATTTGATTTATTTACCTGAGGTTAATAAATCAAACAAGCGAAAACTGGAGGTCCTCAGTTTTTTTCAATCTGCAACAACGCTCAAACAAAGACAGAATTAGCAAAGGAATTTTTATTAGAACCCTTTCAAGTCGTTGTAATGCTATGTTAAGTTCATTAATTTTGTTATCAGACATCAGTGTCACTTTGTTATTATATGATTTGTGGTACTTTGTTATTTTGAAGAAGATTTAAATGTTAAAAAATCCATCTGATGAGGAAAAAGAGAAAAAAAAAATCACGCGACCCTCTCGTAATGCCATTTTGCACTCACTTCGTTTGGAAAATCTAAGATGTGTTTATTTCTGTTATTTGTTTTCGCAATTTGTTTTCGCAATAAATCACCTTAAACAAGTTACGGTGTATTTTTTACTCTCCGAAATCTTCACCATTCAGAAAATATTTTAGAAATAATTGAATAATCTAATTTCATGTATATTTCATTTTCTAAAATGTATGATTTAGGGTATATAACACAAGACGAGTCTATATGACAGACAGGGCACTTATCATACAGATGGTTCAATCTTCCAAAATTGTCAAAATGACATACATGCAATTCGCGTTTTTACGGAGGTTAAAAAAAATAATATTTTCTGAGATCCGTATAAAAAAAATCATCATCCAAAGGAAATGACTCGTTTTTTAACCAAGACTTGTCAGGCTAAGCGTTTGAAAATCAAAATTAAGAGCTATGGTCCACGTGAGGCTCGAACTCACGACCTTCGCGTTATCAGCACGACGCTCTGCCGACTGAGCTAGCGGACCGATGCTCAATGGATTAGAGACCACAGTTGGCATGTCTAGGAAGATGATGAGGATGAGGATGACGGTGATTCATTTCTTTTCAATTCAAATTTAAATTTACTTTCTTCCAATGAATATTCAATTCAATTCAATTCAAGAAGAAGAAAAAGAAAAAGAAGACTGCAACGTTGTAACAACTGTGTTTAGTGACATGCTTGCATGTTAAAACAATCAGTGACAATGATATGATTGGTGAAGTTAATAGTACAGTACTTTTACCAAATATAATGAGAAGGCTCAGTCCCAGCAAGCATTTGTTTTTGTTTTTTTTCTGCCTCTTTTTCTTTCTTTTTTTTTTAGATCGATATTAAGCATTTTTATGTAACCCCCTTTTCACCAAAGTCATCATCCGAAAAAAAAAATAAAAAGACTCGAACCAAGGATTTTCAGGCAGGAGAAGACTAAGCGTATGAAAATCAAAATTAAGAGCTGTGGTCCACGTGAGGCTCGAACTCACGACCTTCGCGTTATCAGCACGACGCTCTGCCGACTGAGCTAGCGGACCGATGCTCAATCGACCAGACACCACAAACGCCATTTTTAGTCTTGTCGGAAGATCAAAGTGTTACAGATTCCTAATGCACTTAAATCCTCTTCTTCATTTGACCCAGATATTCAACCCCTTATTTCTTTATCATCCAGCCGATCAAACAAAAATTTAAGGCATACTTTCAATTTGAGCATTCACTTTGGCGAATATGACGCCCAATATGAAAAAGTAGGCCTCGTTGTCCTCTATGAAGATGCTTGTTATTATCTGATCTCAAGAAAATATTGGTCAAATCCGTTTCGTATTAGCCTGAGGCCAAGGAGAAAATTATTATGTGAAATCATAATTAGATACGTCAGACTTTCATCTAATTCTCTTTCCTTTTCAATACACCGGATCGATGAAACATTAGTCCATTACATTTAACCGGAATGTCCTATTTTGGCGGGAATCATTTTCTTCCCTATCGATAGTGGGTCATATTGATTACTGTCTGCACGGCGCCTACGTACTATCATGTTGTCATGTCTGTTTGGTTGGGGGTAAGCACGTGGGAATTTTTCTCTAGACCTAGTCCGTCCTGCATCCAATCACGAGAGAATTTGTCCGATCCCATCTTCAGCATAATGACAGACAGTGCTTGTTTGACATCAGATAAGTGAGGTGTTTAATACAGATGAAGGCCTTTTTGCAGACAGTGCGTCACAAATCCATCTTTTCCTCTTGTTTTTTTGTAAAATGGGGAGGCATGATAATTACAACATGTGCCTTTGGGGTAAAAATGTAAAAGGAGCGGCAGGGGCACATTTATTTTTATTTCTTATTTTTTTACAGAGGGTCTGCCATAGAGGAATTTAAAAAGGAGGTCCTGCCCCCACCTCTTATGTTTCTCTAAATCTGCCAGTGGTGATAGTCATGACAAGAAAAGTGATGGAAGGAGTGATACTCTCTCTAAAGATGAGTTTACCGTGGTGACGTTGCACTGTTTTAATTGACACGATCTCCGCACTCCCCGCTCATGACCCGAGGCCATGATCACCATGCCAGATTACTGGATATATTTGTGGATTTTCTAACAAAGACGTTGACTGATTTCCCTGAGAAAGATGGTGTAAAAGGTGTTCGTATTGTTGTTATCAGTACTATCATTATTTCAGACTGACTACAACATTTCGAATCCCAAGTAGATTTAGTCGGATTCATAAGGAATATGAGTAGAGGAGCGTAAAAGAAGAAAGAGCCCCCATCTAATGTCGCAGCCTTTTTTTCCTGAGGGAATTTTTATCTGCTTACATCACTTTATTTTGTTGTTGTTTTATTTCAGAATCACAGTTAAAAACAGATACAAAGAACAATGATATAAATACAAAAACATACAATCTGAGGAATTAAAGATGGCCATTTTCAGCGATGTTTTTAGAACATCACTGTTCTTCCTTTGGGTTCTTATGTCAAAGTAGCACTATCAACTTAGATTTTCATCGAAAGCTACTTCAAATCATGATGATTTCGGAGGATTTTTTTTTTCCAGTGACGTGCAAAAATCAGTAATTACATGTACCGTGTTTCTTGTTGGCGTAAGCATGTTAAGAAAGTCTAATTGCTCGCTCACAGAGGAATAGCTAGAGGCAGGGATGGGGAGTTTGAGACAAAATTCGAAAACAATTTTCCGACAATTATTCCAAGTAGGAAAAATGGTGCTTGGAATTTAAAATGGTAGTACATGTATGTTGGTTCATACAAAAAGTACGCGTGTGGACAACGACTCAGATGAAGAAAAAAAAAACGATCAAGCCCTTGTAACTGATCTGCAAAAGCTGGTTTTTCGAAAATTGTATCGTTTTGTCAGCCTTTGACACTGTGCGTGGTATTATGCACATCACTACATAATAAAGGTGTTGTTTTCAAATATTTTCAAAAACTGATGAGAAAGAAATGAATTTGTACCCCAGAAATTAGCTGCAAAATAGGTGCGAATCGAATGTGAAGTTCTCATGAAAAGAGAACAATGAAAGAAAATAATTAATGAATTGCACCTTCGTGTATGAATAAGAGATTATATCTGGTCATCCACTCTTTTCTTCTATACACAAGTGAAGTCTTGATGCTTTCGAACAATTGAACATCGATTATAGACAGTGCATGTTAATCAGACACAACTGCAAATTTTGCCAAAGCGTGACGGGTTTCCCAACCTTGGTCCCTCCTAATTGTTCTTGATCGTGACAACGCATGTAGTAAGAGCGCAGATCAAGGATTCCTGAATAAATATTCTCTTTAGTGGTTGGGAGTTCAAGAAGCAGATTGTCTTCGTAGGCGAGAAAATCGACTGGCGAGGACTGTTTCGAGGTTTTCTTTCAAATAAGACGTCATGGCGTCCAAGAGACGTAATAGGTACTAAGTAACCAGCAGGCCGTGCGATATATGGTTTCGGTAATACACATTTATGCTTTACTTTCATATCGATCAAGGTCACTATCGAAAGGAATGAATGCATATTTCGTTATCTGCAAGCCTGATAATTTCATCCTAAGATAACTTGCTCAAGATACTTTAAATTTTGAATATTAAGAACAGATGATAGGCATGTTCAATAGAGTCTATAATGGCTTCCAATGTTGGTTTTTAGATTATACCATTATTCGTCAAGACTACTTTCCGCTTTCGAAATGTATCATAATGCCGCTTTCAATGTTATATCATACTTGCATATTATGTGTAAATTTCGTGAAAATTGTATGCATTATTGTGTTGAATTTGCATTTTTTCATGATCATTGTGCAATAGTATGTTTCTTAGAATGAATTTGGCACGTTAAAGAGGAGACAGAATAAGTACACAAAATGTAAAAACGTGTCCAAAATGCCACCGACAAATATGTTTGCAATGATTCCCTCTCTCATGCCGTGCGTAAAGTTTATATTTATTCAAAACGCATCCTAAATTACGCAAATTTCCATGTAAGTCATACCCCTTCGTATTTTGATGCCATTTCGTACGAATCCCATGTTCGTGCAGACTAGTCTCAGTTTCATACTTATAACCTGCCTGCGCATCCATTCCCACATCTTCTGAAATATATGCAGCTTGATAAAGAAAACAGCCATTAAGCCTCTCCTATTTTTACTTTTCAGTACATGAAATACCGGGCAGGGTTATCCATTGTATATTAAATTACTAGATTTAATCTTTCTGTCATAATGCACGCGGCAAAGTTATGAAAAAGTTTGATAATAAGCTTTCAATATTTTCAACTTTAAACCAGAGAGTAGTGACAATGGAAACAAAATGAGTCATTATCATAGTGTAATCAAAGTAAAAGTTATGCTCCTCCTTTCCCCTTCACAACGATTGTCCAATCCGCTTTACAACTGATGGATTGGACGGAATATTTAATGGTAAAGCATTATTACTTTCATTCAGCTTTATCATGAAATAATTTTAATTCATGCTTTCGGTTTTCTCCCAATTAAAGACACGATGTTTTCTTTCGATTCTTTGGACAAACATCTTGATTCTAGCTTCGTCCACAGGTTTGATGATGCATGGCTTCAAGTTCCTTCTTCGTCCTCGATTTAAAACCAACATGGACGAATGTTTTGTCTGGAAACATTCGGAACACTGACTTTCGACAAGGATTTTCCAGAATGATTCCCACTACCTGAAAGAAAAAAGATGAAGAAGAGGTAGAAGAAAATAGACGAGAAGCATTAGGAAATGAGGATGGAAGCATGAACGTAAGGAGAGAAGAAAACAATGCGTGCATTGGCCATCAACAGAATGTTTGTAGGAGCAACAGAGGGTTCAATAAAAAGGCAGGGCCCATATTGATGAGGAAGAGAGGGTAGAAAAGATGTAATGAAAGGAAACAGAGCTTACGGATCCCAGTAATTCATCCATTTTACAGGCTAAGCACATAGAAATCTTTTAAATAATGAATGATATAAGACAAAATAAGAGAATATCACGCACGGCAGGAGCGAAATGGAAGTAAAATTCGGCTTTGGCACTTTTGCACCCTTCACCATGATGGTTTATAGCCACGTGGTCTAATAGTACCAGTCGGTCTAATTCCATATCGTCTAACACCACTATGGCTAAATCCATTTGGTCTGCTATCAATTTGGTCTAATTGCCGTTTGGTCCAATCATCACTTGGTCTAATACCCACTTGGGATAATTGTCATTTTGTCTAATGATCAAATTATCTAATTGTCACTTTGTCTACTTAGTTTTCCTCATTTCGTCTAATGACCATTTGGTCTATTACCAGTTCGTCTAATCAGATAGACTAAGTGGTAGTAGACCAAGTGGGTATTTGAAATGAGCATAGCCTAACTGGAAATTAGACGAAATGGTAAATAGGCTAAGTGGTGATTAGACCAAATGGTTATTAGACGAAATGGTTGTAGACGAAATGGGATTGATGAGACCAAACGGCATGGCAATTCACCACCTGGTGGTTTGTTTACTTCGATAAACGGCCCCCTACTTCCACCGCGTTAAAATCGACCAGTTGTCAGACCAAGGCCTACTAAATTCTTTCCATGTTTTGAGTTTCTCAAACACGGTAATATTCGACTTTCATTCTTCTTGATGTATCTGAGGTTTAAAGATGTATACCAGCTCAAAGATAACCAATTTCATTTCATTTTGTCTCCTTAATAAAATCAGGATCCCGCTGGGACTATAGACAGGTGTCACTACAACCCTCTATGTGTTCCCCCGAGACCTTTTCGAATAGAGAGACTCTTTAATGAAGAAATTGATACATTAATATCTGTTTCATAGCCCTAGGGTGATCATCTGTCGAGCTGTCATTCAAATTCGAGATAAAAGGTGGAGAAAATTTTCTGATATCTCGGACCTCGTTTACACTAACTTTTACATGATTCGGCTGTAATCACTGGTCATTGTTAGCATGTTTACTACAAACGCTGTTACAGTTGCTTTCAAATACCTTAATGACCGTGTTGGTCTTTCACATATCATGCAGTCGTATTCATTTCATAAAAAGATTTGATTGTTATAGGCATTCAAATTGGTGACATGATATCTGTTTTGTGACTTTCATTTTTTTTTTCATCAAAGAGATGTCAGTGATGTTATATCATTATTTTTTTTTATTTTAGATGATTTTTCGTTATAAAAAATAAAGCATTGTGATTTTGGTCTTTATAGGGGCTGAATTTACATTTTTTTTCCCCATTGTTCTATTTCAGTAGATGACGTTAACATGAAAAGTCAATTTGATAAAGTGATATGGGAAACACGCGATTTCCTGTACAGTATTTCATTCCTTTTCATTTTTATTTGACATCTATATCTGTTTTTCACGCACAGATTTATGATACATACAGTTTCATTTCAATCAACATTCTTGCCCATGGCTCCTTAATGCAATCATCCCTGCAAATCTTTTTCATAACAAGAATAGCCCGAGTGCCAGGAAGAAATTTCCATCTGATACAGAAAATCGCTTAAAGCATATGATGAGATAAATCTGTTATCCAGATAAGCGTTTTATTGCTGCCAAAGAGATCTTTAACCACCGGCACTGTTTCATCGAGAGCAAAATAGATTAAAGTATTCTTTAAGTTTAAGCTCTGTGTTCAAATTCAGCACCTTTGCTCTTTATCAGTGACACACAATCAATCTGCATAATTTTACGTTATCAAATCATCGACAGAATCTAATGAGCAATGAAGGGCAAGTCCAAAACGAGATGAAGTTCGTTGCAATCAAAAGAGTAAAATTTTCCAAACAAAACAACAAAAATTTGATGAAAATCAAATGAAAATAATTATAATAGTTATGAATTGTCAAAGTTTCGCAATTTTTTTTCTCGAAACAGCTCTTGAACAAGAATTCCAGGAATTTTTCAATTTGTTTTCACTAAAACTTAAAACTCATTTAAGGCAACTTTTACATGTTTGTAGCTAAAATATTATTTTCTCGTCATTTCTGTGTATATGTGTGGAAAATGGTGAGGATATGACGCCATCAACTCACACTGAATATTCATATCGACTGTTTTTGTGAAAAAAAATAGCAAAAACTTTCAAAATTCATATAACTGCCTTATTTTTCAACCGTTTTTAATCAAATTTTCACTGCTCTGATTGCAGATTTTACCCTTTTATTGAAATGCACTTCATCTCATTGTAGACTTGCCATTTCAATGATAAATCTCGATTTCTGCTTAATGAACTGAAATTTTCAAAATTTTCCGCATTGACAGTTGAATCAAACAAATATGATTGCAGGACAGACAGAAAATAAGTATGCTATAAAATGATATGAAAACAGAAGAACATTCCTTGACTGTAAAGCTGAATACTCGAAATGGATCATACTTGGCATTTGCCTCACCATGTACTGAAATATCTTTGGGAAGTACTAAGTAGGTCAGACTATACATATTTCATGAGATGATCATTTTTCATCAATGGAATTGTAACCTAACGAATATGATATTATATGAATTCCCAAATCCACTAAGCTTCTTATACGATGGTTTATCTGTAGTGAAATGTCAACGTACGCTGAACTTCGCCATGTCGCGACGCGGCAGCATAAATAGCTGTTACCAGTGTAGTGAATTACAGGGAAATACACTCTAAGAATAAAAGGTGCTATTTTGCACCCCGAATGCTACAATAGCAGCACCTTCTGGGGCGCAATCTTGCACCCTACATGACAAAGATGCAAAGGTGCACCCTTTTGTACTTGTTTGCACCGGAAAGTGCTCATCTCACTCTTAAAGGTGCAATGATGCATTTTAAAGGGTGCAGAAATTTTTGCATCCAAAAGGGTGCAAATTTGCACCTTCCCTAAGTGTGCAAAATGCAGTGCACCCTTAATGGTACATAATGCTTCTTAGAGTACAAAGTTGCACAAAGGAGCTCCTAGTGTATCATTTGAAGGATGCAAAATTGAACCTTTTTTCTTAGTGTGTAGAATTAATACAGCTATATAGGACTAAACTTTTCACTACACTTGGGTCAAGAGAAAGACGGTTATTCGTAATAATAATTTGTCTTGGGGAAGAGCACTGGATTAGAACTCGAACCCAAGTCACTGTTTGAAGAAACCGCTGTATAAACTATGGTGGCCCTGAAGTACGGCGCGACAACAGGTCATGTGGGACGTGAATTTCGCGGCCAACTTTGCGCCCCAGTCGCGAAATTCGCGACCCGTGACGCGAACTTTGCGTCCCAGTCGCGAAATTTGCGACCCGTGGAGCGAAGTTCAGGACCCGGGATGCGAAATTCAGGACCTGGGATGCGAGATTCATGACCCATGACGCGAAGTTCAGGACCCGGGATGCGAAATTCATGACCTGGGATGCGAAATTCACGTCGCACATGACCTGTTGTCGAGCGTACTTCAGGGCCACCATTATAAACAGTGCACATGTTACATCTGACTAATGGGATAAAGTCAGTGCCCAATCATTACCTTGCTTTTGTGAAATTTGATCTTTTGCACAAGATGCGCCTTGAGCATTTCATAATCAAGTGGATTTGATCAGGCCCTAAAGATAATAACATAGATGATAATGATGATGATGATGATGATGATGATAATAATAAAAATATTTCCTCAAAACTAAGTTATGGATTACTACATGAATTGTGTTTTACGTCACAAGCTATTGAAACTATATTTATTGAAATACATGTACCTAACAGTAGAAATATCATTGTTGGAGTTGTATACCGACCTCCACATTCTAATCATGTAGATTTTGGTGCAGCTATACAGTCAACAGTTTCATCGAATCATCTTAACTCCAAACATTGCTTCCTAATGGACGATTTTAATATTAATCTTTTGCGTTCAGAACTGGATGTCTTCTGTCAGGAATTTCTTGATATTATGTTGTCACAGTCATTTATACCTCTAATCAATAAGCCAACCAGAATAACAAATTCGTCTGTCTCACTTATTGACAACGTTTTTTTTTTTTTTTTCCAATTCTCCGGAGTTCGCTTATTCTGGCATCATCATCTCAGACTTAAGTGACCATTTTCCAATTTATTCGTTCCTACCTATAATTACAACTTCCAAACCAAAGAATAATTCTATTAGTACTTATCGTAAAATGAATAAGTCAAACATGGACAAACTAAAACATAGTTTAGGAACAGTTGATTGGCAAGGTGTCCTTAATAATAATGATGCCAACGTGGCTTTTGATTTATTCCTTGATCATTTCACAAATTGCTTTGATAGAGATATTCCTTTGAAAAATTCTAATCGAAAGTCTGATTATAAAAAGATCCCGCGCTACCCTTGGATCTCCCAATCCCTTTTACGCTCAATAATAATTAGGAAAAATCGCTTACTTACCGGAACAGTCCCTCTTAAAATGAAAATAGCAAAAGTAATTCCAGTTTTCAAAAAAGGTGACCCACTCGATCGAGGAAATTATAGACCGATTTCCTTGTTAACCTCATTTTCGAAAATCTTAGAAAAACTTGTTTATTCTCGTCTGATTGAATTTTTATCTAGTTGTAAAATACTATCAGATAATCAATTTGGTTTTCGCAAAAAAACATGCTACAGACCATGCTATGATAATTCTTATTGATCAAATAATTCGTGCCATTGACAACCATTCTCATACAATAGGTTTGTTCCTGGACTTCTCCAAGGCCTTCGACAATATCGATCACGAAATTTTGTTGTATAAACTTTCATACTATGGTATTAGAGGGAGGGCCTTGGAGTGGTTCAGGAGCTACCTGACCGAAAGAAAACAGTTCACGTATATCAACAACACAAAATCTTCTCAACTAAAACTGGTAGATGCGGTGTTCCGCAGGGTTCCCTTTTGGGTCCGCTCCTTTTTATTTTATACCTCAATGATTTCAAAAAAATCTTCTGATATCTTGTCATTTATATTATTTGCTGATGACTCTAATATTTTCCTCTCCGAACGCGATCCTCAAATTCTCCTGAATAAAATTAATTCCGAATTAGTTTATGTACAAGATTGGATAAGAGCAAACAAGTTATCATTAAATATCAACAAAACACATTACATGATATTTAGTAATTCTAATGACTCTCTCCCAGGCCCTATACATATTAATGGAAAAGATCTTCAACGGGTTCAATGTACTAAGTTTCTTGGGATCTTTATTGACGATAAACTCTCTTGGAAATTTCATATTGACTACTTGTGTAGATTAGTATCAAGAAATATTGGCGTTATTAACAAATTAAAGCATATGTTTCCCTTTCAGATTTTATTGTCGCTTTATATGACACTTATTTATCCCTATTTAACATATGGAATCTTAGCTTGGGGCAACTCCTCAAAGATTCTCAGTAATAGAATACTTATTTCACAAAAACGAATCCTGAGAATAATACATAATGTTCACTTTCGTTCTCATACCGACATCTTATTTTTCAACAACAAAATTTTAAAAATAGAAGATCTCTATAATTGGCACTTAGGAATTTTCATGTTTCAGTTATCACAAAACGCGCTGCACTCCCCTCTTATTGCTATTTTCACAAGGGATTATGAAATGCACTCATATCCCACACGACAATCAAATCAGTATCATTCTCCGTTCTTACGGACATCCCTTGCCAAAAAACTGTAATCTTCACTGGACCTAAGTACTGGAATGAAATTCACCCATCTCTCAAATTGATTCCCAGGCTCTCCCCTTTCAAAAAAAAGTTAAAACAATTGATTTTACAATCGTACACCTAATTCTTTCTTCCTTTTCCTTTTCTTTTACATAGCCGCTATTTAGCTTGAAATGTCTGACACGTGGAACCCTCTCTTCACATCTGTGCCTTTTCTCTTCTCCTTTCCTCCTTTTATGTTCCTTCTCTCTTTCTTCTTTCACATTTATCTTTCTCTTTTTAAAGCCTTCTTTTTCTCTAATTTGATGTTTTTATTTTCATTTTTTCTACAAGGCAATGTAAAATGCTCCATAATTTGGTATATACAAATTCATTCTGACTTTATAACTTGCAAATTGTATTTAATCACCGAGGAACTAATGTTTTACAAACTTTGCTTTTTTTTAGTTCCTCATTTCTCATGTTTTCTATTTCCTGTATAATCATGCTATATGTTTTTTATATGTATCTAAGACTTATTGCCAACTTGCTATAATTTCTGTATATCATTTTTCTTATATTGTAATTTCTGTTTGTTTGATATGTATATATGATACATGAGAAATAAACACGCTTGAACATAAAAAAAAATCCTTCTACAACAACAAAAGTACTACTACTACTGCTGCTACTACTACTACTACTACAACTATACTACTACTACCACTATTACTACTACTACTACTACTACTACTACTACTACTACTACTACTACTACTAATAATAATAATAATAATAATAATAACGGTAAAGATAACAATAACAATAATAGTGATAATAATAATTATTCTCATTTTGAGGGCTTGACCCAGCAGGACTCCTCTGAAGAGGATCCCCATCCCCTCCCTGTTGTCAACCCAAGGGTGTGGTTGGCCTTTTCACAAAATTAATGAGAGTAATTCAGTATCATCATCAGAAGGGCGACATCGAATATTTTGTCCTCGCAACCGATAAGGGCTAGGAGTTTCACATAAATAGCTATAGGCAATACATCGCATGGCTCTGAGACGCCCTCTTTGTTTCATTTTTATAATAAACGAACTTTAATAGGCCATTATCTTCAGCTCAACAACAAAATATCCTTTGGTCAAAATATAAAATTGAGAGAAGTTGTCTTGATTGTTGATGGCCTTTAAGTGTAATACACTCTTTTGAGAAAGAATAACACACTCTGACCGCCATCATCTCGATTATTGTTATTTAAAGGCGGTTTTGGGAGATGTTTGTGTAAACCATCAGTTTCTAGGGGCAGGTGTCATCTTTAATGGGTGATCTTCTCCACCCACGGGTCGACTTTAGGGTATGATGCGCGTCGTTTATAAAGGTCAACGGTAAATGTGATACCTGTTTCGGTTTTTAATGAGCTTGAATATCAGTAATAGAACGTCATTCCCATGAAGGTTTCTGTTTGGAGATTTCCGTTAATACACAAAATATATCCAATCTCATTGGATGTATACCTGAAAGAAACATCGCGCCTTATAAATGGTAGGAATGATTTTCATCATGACTGCAATTTTCCCGAGATGCATTTTGACTGAGGATTATGAGATAAAACATATTTCCATTTCATCAAGGTACGAGCTCCTCCGTTATACAACTAAAAAAAAGACCATGTGAATTATAACCTAGGTATAATCAATGGTTTTGCAATAAAAGAAGCAGGCATGAATTTGATAAAGGTAGGTTACTAAAAAGGGTGCCCATAATTATGTCAACAAGTCATGATGCTCGCTAAAACAGAAAAAATACCACAAAAGTCTAAGACCCTGACAAAAGTGACATGGCTACCCTAAAATGGTGGCTAGCTGGAAAGATTTCCCCCTACTTTTGTTTATCAGGTTAGACTAGTTAGAAGGCTCTGCCAATCGGCCCTATTACCTTCATCAAACACCCTCTCTTTCAGAGGCACGCTTGCCGGGTCACAGAGGAAACTTAGAAAGGGAAAGTCCGCGTGAACCCTGAACTAAACGGCGCCATGATAGCCCCCTGACGCTGGCGGCAATATGGAGGTTCAGATAATCAGTCAGCGTGTTTGCTTGAAAGCATCGGAATACTCTCGCTGAGATTGTTCCTGGAGCGATGGTAGTGAAGAGATTGAGTCTTGAATGATGGTTGGTAAAGGGAGTAGGCGGGTTGGCCTGGAGTAAGCTGAAAAAAAGTTAATATGAGTTAGAAGAAGGACGATTGATGGGGAGGAGAGATACGAAATAAAGTATATGCGCGTCAATCCGTTTTGTTTGTTTGTTTTTTTTTTTTTGGTGTATTTTTGGTGCAATTTCGAGAGTGGGACACTGTACAAAAAATTTGGTTATAAGCAAAAACAAAAACAAAACAAAAAGGGGGTTCCTCAGCTTAAAAAGTTATGGGGGGTTCATTAATTTTCTTTCGGGGCGGGGGGGGGGGAGGGCATACACCAAAAGTTTTCTGGTAATCAAAAAGTGGATAGGTAAAAGAGTCCTCAGCTCTTTTTTTTGGGGGGGGGTAGGGGCACGTACCCAAACTTTGCTGCAAAGAGTTGTCTCTTTGCCTCGGTTTGGGGTACATATCCTTGGGCTTTTGCAGGAGTTCCCCCCCCCCAAGTTTGGGGGCGACATACCCTTTTGTGTCTCCCACCCCTATAATTCAGAAGGATGTGAGCCTTTGTTCCCCCCCCCCCCCCACCGTTTGACTCCCATGGCACGTGAGGAGTATGAATACCTTCAAGATATGATTTTATATGATAGTCAAGGTTTAAAATGTGCATTAGTAAATTAAGGGGTGAGGGAGAATCTATTTTTTCTTTGTAAATTACCTGAAATTGTGTGGTATTGGCCACCTCAAAAGATTTCTGCAGCTTCTCTAATAATCACCATGATCACCGGGTTACTTCGGTAGGGTGACCGATTATGATCGGTTCTTTAAAAAAGTGAACTAGTGTTAGAATTTTGTTTTACGTGCTAAGAACCCCTTAAGCTTAATCGAGCGTCATACATCTATCTGACATTATCCATGCATAAAACTCAAGACATCACTGTGATCTCAAAAATGTCGCTCAGTTCAGAGAAAAGCGACTGCTGTTTTATCCGAATTCAAACCAACTTTATACTTTGCAAGTGTTGCAGCCCAAGGCAAAACCATGCATAAGTAAATAGTTCAACTTAGTTTTCACTCGCTCACCGATTACCAGTCGGAGACGAGGACTGTGAGATAAAGTCCCCCAGCAACCCTGGTAAAATGTCATTCCCTAAACAAGATTTGATGTATGATTATTTAGCGAGAAATAGAAAGCGGAATGATTACTTTTCACAGCTCATCCACTATCCTAAATTTTAAGAAATCCAGGTTATAATTTAGGGAATGTTTTCAGATGATATTTTCTCAGTCGCTTCTGTAACTCCTAGACTTGGTATAGGAGCCGCGATAGCGCAGTTGTTAGAGCAGTGGTCTTTTACACCGGTGACCCGGGTTCGAGACCACGTCGACCAGCTAGTGCCCTTTGGGAAGGCATTAATCATCATTACCAAGACCCTCGAAAGCTGTCGGTCCTTCCGTTGCTTACTTACAAGCATTCTTGCTCTCTTAGCAGTCGAGTCAGAACAGTGTAAAGTGCTACTGAGAGATGCAGAAATGATAGCGCAATTAGGCCCTATAGTTTATATTCTGTTGTCTCATTTCCACATTCAGGTATACTCTGGTTAAAAATAAGTCCAAATATATTTTTTTAAGTCACCCTCTTCAATCCCCTGTGAGGGGTTGAGGCAAATATGGTAACCATAAATGCGAAAGTTGGTTCATTCACTATCGTATAGCCGCCCACACTTTCAATATTTAGCACTGCTGGGACCAAATCAATCTATTTTTTCTCCGTACCTTTCAGAACGTCACAGTGTCATGCACGCCACCTGTCAAAACAGCTTCTTTTATTGATTTTTAGTTAGGTTTCCTGGAAAGGTGACATTTGGGGGAAAAGGAGAACTGAATTAGATGAGTAAAATATTTGACAATTGAGTCAAATGTTCACAGGTAAGTTTATTTTAATCATCATGTATAGTGCTGAACAGGTGGCACTGCTTTTACGATTTAGAGGAGAAAGATCACAAAGAGTAGCACTGATACTGTCTTACTTGGCATGCGTGGGGTGATAAATATCTGTATTAGGCTTAAGAAAGATTTAAGGTTCCCTAAGCAAGTGTGCATAGAATGTTCTGATTATAACCGTGCACATCTTTAAACTTTTTTCCCTCAGATTCCTTTTAACATGTTTAATGTTTAATGGTAGTATTTCATTCTGGTGTTTTCTTCTTCTTCACATTTTCACAGTCCACGATAAGAAACGCGGAGGAGAAGAAAAAAGCTGTATACTATTGAAGAATTAGGTTTAATAATGACGAATTGAAAGAGTAGGAGTATTATCACACCATAGCATATAGACCACATGGGATATAATAATTCTCTTTTTGCTTTGTGATATTCGCCCGAAGGCGAGCTTATTCCAATGGTATAAATTGGAATCTATTTCTGCTTGCAAAATCTTTCAAAACAGGTGATATTCTGCATGATTTATTTCCCCGGGGTTGGTAATTATAAGCGATATTTTTCTATTTTGACAAGAAGCGCTTCAAATAAATGTAATTCATCACGATACCATCTAAAGGCTATATGCATGGATAGCGATCGATCACAAACATTTCCTCGGTAGGCCTACACTTTAAACTAATCAAAGTGAACATTAACATATGCAGAGTTAGCCTAGGATACAAGTATTAGAACAATCATTTTTGCAGAATTATTATGGTTTTCACTAACGAGGATCCCTAGGTTGTATGACGTCTTTTCATTTCATTGTAACACCCGGTAAAGGGGAGGGGGGGAGTTAAGGGGCGGTACTTATGTTGACGAAATGTGAGGATAATGGGAAACGCTTTGGAGTATTGGAGGTTTTTTGTTATTTTTTAATGAAGTTGGTGCTGTCCTCCCTTCCTCCCCCTTTTCTCTCGCTCCCCCCCCCCCCCCGGTTTTGTCACCCTTTTTTCATTCGATTATACTCTACAATGTCAACCAATCTGATTTTTTTTAGGATTTTTTTTTTTTTTTATGGAAGTATACTCTGTATGTCACTGAAACCGGTACCATTGCAATTACGAATGTCGTAACTCCCCAAGAAAGTTTCTTTTTTAAAGAGAGAATTGCTCGTTCTTTAAGTTTGAAACGAATGTTTTAACTTATGAAATGATATCGAATAAAAAGTGATGGTTTACTCGAATGTTCTCTCGCACCTCTGCAAATCAGTGAAACCAGTACATGCAGTACCACTGCAACTACGAATGTAGCAACTCCCCAGGAAAGTGAAAGGAAAAAACAAAACAAAATAATTTTGAAAACGATTTACTCGCTGCTTAAGTTTGAAATATTTCTTTTTAACTTATGAAATGATATCGCATTGAGTGATGGTTTACTCGAATATTGGGAGTTTGAAATTCTCTTGCGTCCGCCTCGTTCGCCTATGTGTGATCTCCGCACCCTCCTCTTCTAGCACCTCAGTATTCAGTTTCCCGTTCAGTACAGATGGCCTATTTTAAACACTATCAAAATCCTTCTTGTCTAGTTAATCTTCATCTTACTCTCTTCCTCTTTCCTTTCCTTCATCTTAGACATTTCCTTCTCCTTATTCTAGTGCTTCCTCGCCCTCTTCCCCTTTCATTAAATCCGTTAAAGTCCGATCGATGACCAGACGCGAAAACACGACATCGATCGTCCTGTGATTCGCGGTCTTTTATCGCTCACAACTATAGATTCAGGAATAGTTAACAACAAACATAGCGATCATGGCGATAGCTGGTGAAACACGATGTCATAAGAGAAAGAAACATTGGAAGACAGACAGAGAGAGAGAGAGAGAGAGAGAGAGAGAGAGAGAGAGAAAGTGAGGGTGTGTGTGGGGGTGTATGTGTGAGGTGAGAGAGAGAGAGAGAGAGAGAGAGAGAGAGAGAGAGAAAGAGAGAAAAAAAAATAGGTTAATATGAAGAGAAAATTACGCTGGAACCGTATAAGATAATTGTAAGCAAACTTATCAGATGACGAAATGAGCCTATCCGATTATGAGGAAAGGAACATCACCACGTCGTTATTATGTGCAAAGCAAGCATTATATTTGTAGGAAATGACAAGAAAAAAACAAGGACAATGATATGATAACGAAAGAAAACATGAACAGATAGAATTTAGTGGAAAGCAGAAATATTTTCAGGACTTCAAGTATCATTTAAAAAGAAGTCACAAAAATGGTACACACTTAAAATTAAAAGTTCAATTTTGCACCCTAAATGCAGCACTGGCAGCACCTTTTTGGGTGCAATTTTGTACCCTACATGAAAAAGGTGCAAAGATGCACCCTTTCTTACTTGTTTGCACCCGAAAATGCCCGTCTGCACCCTTAAAGGTGTAAAGTTGCACCTTTAGGGGTGCAGAAATTTTTGCATTTAAAAGGGTCCAAATTTGCACCTTCCCGAAAGGGTACAACTCTGCACCCTTAAGGGTGCAAAATGTAGCTCACTGCACCCTTAAAGGTGCAAAATTCTTCTTAGGGTGCAAACTTGTGCCCATAAAGGAGCTCCCAGTGTTGCATTTAAAGGGTGCAAAATTGAACCTTTTTTTCTTAGTGTGTAGCCTGTAACTGACAAGAAGAGAGAGGGGCAGAAGAAAAATATTAGAGGGGAAACATATACTAAGTAGCCATATATTCATTAGTACTTGACTGCTATTAATTGTTAACACAATGGCACCAATCCTGTGGAGAAGCATAGATCGAAACATTAGTGGTGCCAGAAGGATACCGGTCTTACAGAGATGGCGATCAGAGAGCTGTCATGATGGAGGGAGGGTGTGGAAAGCGGAAGATTATTTCTCTTTTCTTTTACGTATATTTTGCCTTATTTGTTTCCTTATCCCTATTCCCCCATCGATTGACTAGAACGTACCCCATATGCGCACCCTCGTAGTTACACACTGCACCTGTCATGCCAGCATGTATGTTTGTTCCAACCCATAAGGAATGCAAATTTTAGTGGTTCCAAGACATAATGCTCCGGCGACAATTGCTCCTACGGAAAATCTACCCGTTAGCCAAACAAGAAAACCTTACCCCAAACCTAACTCTAACCTGAATCTTAATCCTCACATTATTCTGAACAAAAACCACCATCACAACCCCAACCCCAACCCTATGCCTTCGAAGAAATTAAGACAGGAGCAACTGACGCAGGAGCAAATATCGTGTCACCATCACCAATACTGATTACCAAGTTCGTTGACGTATGGGTTGACACCTGGGGCATCGCCAGGGGATCACTAGGGTTTATAGCAACTTGGTCTAATATTAGTTGGTCTAATCCCCAGGTCATCTAACAAAACTATGGCTAAATCCATTTTGTCTACTATCAATTTGGTCTAATTGCCGTTTGGTCCAATCATCACTTAGTACAATACCCACTGGGGCTAATTGTCATTTTGGCTAATGATCAAATGGTCTATTGCCAGTTCGTTTAATCAGATAGCCTAAGCGGTGTTAGACCACGTGGGTATTAGACGAACTGGACATAGCCTAAATGGGAATTAGACGAAATGGTAAATGGGCTATAGGTGGTAATCGACCAAATGATTGTTGTTATACAAACTGCTTGTAGACGAAATGGGATTAGACAATGTAGGATGAGACCAAACGGGCATTAGACAAAATGGGATTAGACCAAGTGACAATTCACCATCACTAGAACATTTAACCTATTGACGACTGAATTATCAACGTCCTACAGACTTTGTACAAAGAACACCCTGCAAGTAACGGATTAAATCGAGGAGGGGGAAGTGAGAAAAGATTAATGTGATAATTTGCCCATGGAAGTACAGATAAACAATCCGCATGAACGCATCATCGATATGGCATATCGATGATGCGTTCGTGCATTTCACGATTGGGAAATCAATGTACACTTAGCTGATCAAGTGGAACAAGGGTATATGTTCATAATATAGGATTGCATGAATGCATGTTATACATAGATGAGTCTGAAAGAAAAATTAATCAAATCATTTGAGAAAAAGATGCAATATTATACATCGACAGATGAACTAAAGCAAAAATTATCAAAGGGAAGGGAACACTGCAGGAACAATTAAAGCAGCCTCATCAATCAAATAGCAAAGAAGGACACGGGGAGCGCTTCTTTCACTCTACCCCCCCCCGCCCCCCGCCCCCGAATAGATACAAAAAAAGGAAACTATTATTTTCAATAAAGTTTCGCCATTGTCAAAGTCTGTCACGAAACTATGAAAGAAGGAATTGGCCAGGGGCCATTAGAAAATATTGATTAGGACCTGATGTGAAGTCGCTGAGGGAGGCATTCCCTTTTCGCCATTTGATTGTGACACATGTCTTCATATGCCCGCGGAAGTTATATGCCACCAATCTTCATCACTGAAGATATTCTTCAAAAGTAGCGTTAAAATAACTCAAATTCCACCGTGCTCCTGAGGACTGCTTAATATTCTGTTTCAATGAAGTGTACAACATCACACCATCTTATGAACAAGGAGTAACCAGCACACCTTACCCTGACTGTATCGGTGGAAAGTGACCCAAAGTAGCCCCAATTTGGTATTTTACCCTAAGGATTCCTTGGGTCTCTCCAACTTTCCCCCCGAGCCCAATCAATTCCCAGCTCAATCAGACAACCATGCGACCTTCACAATTTACACCGCTAGAGTCAGGGGATTAGCTACAGTGGGCACATGCCCTCTCCCCGTCCATCAAATTGTGGAAAAGGCGGAAGGGTTACAAAGAGCCTGAGGAAGAGCTGAAACGAACGTGAAAAAGATGACATTATACGACTCCTCCCGCCCCCCCCCCCCCCCCCCCCATTTGGGTCTTGATACCGAGCAGGCAACGCCACTGACCGTCAATGAAAAAGCGAACTCATTTTGAAAAAAAAAAAAACAACGACTTGTCAGTTTTTCCGCTACCTGACTTATGTCAAAAATACATTTACAGGCCGATTAATTGTGGTCAAAATGAAGAATGATTTCTGAATATGCTTCATTGTAGTTTCAGCAAAACCACTTTTGAAGGTCATTTTATAATGGCTGTGCTTTCATTTTAAAAACTTGAAAAAAAAATGGTAAGTTTTAAATTTTGTCACTTTGTCACGTTTGTCTTGATTAAAGCTCTAACGATCTAAATCAAGTAACACCATTTTTACTTGTTTTAGTTTGGGATGTCATTTCGTCGACGTTTATCTTTTTAAATGGTGGATGCGAGAAAATATCCATCCAAACAGGTAATAATTCCTTACCTAATTTTTTATTAAAACTCAAAGAACTAAGAACAAAGAGGAGGTGGGGTGACAGATCATTTGCTGCTGCTTCAACCCGGTTATGGAACTATTTGCCCCATTCAATTAAAATGTCACCTACCTACAAATTGTTCGAAAAAAGCTTGAAGACATATCTCATGTCAGAATATTTTGGTTAATTTCTATAAAACATTTCACAACAATATTTGTTAGCTAATTTACTATGTTTTATTTTCTTACCTTTCTCATATGTATGTTTGTTAGGCGCCTTGAGCATCCCTTGGGATGGATATGTGCGCGCTAGAAATAATGTTATTATTATTAGTAGTAGTAGTAGTAGTATCATAATTATAAAGGGTACGAATTCTTATAATTCAAATTGAAAACGACATGGACTTTCCATGCTTAATATATGTGATGACATTCCTTGAAACTTGCTCAGATTTTTTTTTCAATATTCCCAAATTGATAAAAAGCTTGATAACGATCATGACTTTGTCTAAAATAATGTTGAATATGTCTGTGATCATGATAAATTACGTTTACTATGTTTACTCTGCTGAGCTTGAAATTGCATGCCACTTCGAGTTGTAGATTCTTAGTGGGGAAAATGTATCTTGATTGAGTTTTCATACTCACGGTTTAATTTCTCTTGGGAGCCTATGCGAGTCGACGAAACTAGATCCGTTCTTCTTTGGTTCGATATCTTGTCACAGTAGATTTAAAAAAAAAGAAGAGATGTGCATGTAGCCTGAACCCTCCATCAGATATTTTAATTCCTTTGTAATTATCTCGTTTTAGCAACCAAGGAAAGCCTAGATGGAGAACACAATTGAAATTCATTTGCCATTTACCATTGCATCAGATTTACCTTGATGATAATAAGTATGGTCAAGAGTGACTTTAAAGAAAATACACAGTGCAATGTCAGTGAGGTATATACATTCTATGTTTGTTTGTTTTTTTTAGTTTAGTTTAGTTTAGTTTTTACGGCGCTGTCATTCAAATATGAAATTTACGCCATTTACCCATATTGATGGGTAAATGACGTAAATATTTACCTATATTGATGGGTTCTATCTTTACTTGTATTGGGAATTTAACAGCTGTTTGAGTATTCTATTTAAGTGTTGTAAAAGTTAAAAATTCTAACAAAATGCTCGATGGAGACTCGACTAATCAGAAATTTTAAGTGGTAGCTTCAAAAGCAAGAAGGAACGGCCGACGTAGTCAGCCCCTGGCAAGCTTTTACTAGCTTACCAGTCCCGATTTTAGAAGTAAAACGTAGAAAGAGTCGCCTCTTGTTCCAAAAAGATACTCTCCAGAAGCAGGGAATGACTCTTTGAATGAAACTCATTATTTAAACATGGAAAAGGGATTTATAATTCATGTTTGCTTAGTTACATCACTGTTATTAACGGGTGAATGACACTTTCAGGAATGTTTGCCGGATTATAACACAAATCCTTCCACTGCAGTGCATTCGTAAACAATTTTTCTCCATGCAGTTAAAAACTTGCACAAATCCTTCCTTTTCCTTAAAGGCATACGAACGCCGCTTAAGTCCCCCGAATTGTAGATTTATTTTCTTTTTTCACTCAGAGCACTGGCAGACGATGAGCAAGAACAGACAAATTGATCGATACCTCGGCTTGAATTAGGCGCGTGAAGCGATTTAATTTGTCGAAAAGGCAAGGTGAGTTGCCATTATATTGTTTGTCTGGTGAGATGGATTTCAAAAACGTATTGCCTCTTCTAAGGGGTGATTTCTATATTACTTTAAGAAGTTTAATGAACATAATATGAACTTGTACGAACACACAAAATCAGCTGTTTTTGTTTGTTTTTTAAATCAAATTAAGACCGGGTTCATCAGTCAAACAATTTTAGAGTGCTTTCCTACTTCACCCCTGATATAATGTAGGCATTATTCGAAAATTCTGTAGATTAATATCGGTAAGTTTTTTTCTCTTCCTCCCATTCTCTCTCTCTCTCTCTCTCTCTCTCTCTCTCTCTCTCTCTATCTCTCTCTCTCTCTCTCTCTCTCTCTCTCTCTCTCCCTGTAATGTGTATTCCACTATTCCTCCGCTGGACTTGGCGTAGCCACGCATTATTTTTTTTCAAGGCTGATATGCTTGAAATCCAGCCCAACAAGACAAGTTGGTCACGGACCCCAAACAAGACAGATTTTGCCTTAGGCTGGAGCACAGAAGGACACTTTTTCAGGAAACGTTTATCTTGTATGGTATACTTTCGCCCAAAAGACGACTCTGCGCAAACGAAATTCTCTCAAAAATGTCACGTCCCCAGATCGATGTCATAGCACAGAAGGCGATCTGTTTTCTAATTCTATTCGATTATAGGGGCGAGAAAGTAGGGGTTGCTTTGCTTTCCGAAGCTCTGTAACTGGACATTAACCTCGATGGGCAAGATTTCTGCATAGGTATTATGATCTAGAATACGTATGAGTACAATCTCATGTAAGCAATTTAATTAACTACAATAAAGAATAAAGAAATATACTTTGGGTTTTTTTAAAATTTATTAAGACATTGTTGTTGCCATAGTCTCAAACTTTTTAACTAGTAGACAGGGGCGGCGCCAGGGTATTTTGATAGGGGGCAAGATGGTAAGTTTATTTATGTTTTAAATGAAAAAAATAGGGGTATCATGTAGTAACATGACCCAACCAACTCTTTTCTCATACTGTGCTTTCTTCTTTCTCCTTTTTTTCTTCTTTTTCTCATCTTTTTTTTTCTTTATTGGTCTCTTGAAAAATCATAGGGGGTGGTCGCCCCCTGCACCCCTGTAGCGCGGCCCCTGCTAGTAGATTAACAATGAAGTACACTCTAAAAATATTGATTAAAGATGTGCCAGAGGGTAATTATGCGTCCAACCAACTGTGGGCATTTCTTTGGGCATTTCTTTTTATCCAATTTGATGGAAATTTTGCCCATCTAAAGTAATTACTGCTAATTTTTACCCTAACTCGACAATATGCTTCCCGCATCGGGTAAAAATATTGCCGAAAGTTGGTTGGACATTACCCTCGTGCTGGTTGAAATTTTACCCAATATTTTTACAGTGCATTGTGGTATGCCTTGCCTACAAAAAGTTTTCCATCCAGTATTTGGCGTCCTTGATGTTGGTAAGGATATTATTTTCATGATGACACCATTTTCATTATTACTGCTCGGCACTGAAATTTGATAGGTTTCCTCAAAGCGAAAAAAGAGAATATTTTCCAATCATCAAATTGCCTTATCTCACTGAGTGGCGAATGATTGCGAACCGTGGGCGGCGGAGAAGGGTGGCAAGGGGTGCAAAGTGTCCCCCCCCCCCCTCCTCCCTCTTTTCAAAGCACCCAAAAAGTGCCCCCTTTTTACCAATGAAAAATTCCCCCTTTTCAAACCGGTTTTGTGCCCCCTTTCCTTCTTAAAAGGGCCCATTTTCTTCTTTATAAGTCCCCTTTCACCTTCTACTAATATTGTCCTTTTTCGCTTCAGATAAATCACCCTTCTTAAATCCTAAAACTGTCCCCTTTTACACGAGATATAGTGACCCTTTCCCCTTTTCCATAGCGTTTTTTTTTTTTTTACCTTCTGTAATCAATGTCCCTATTGGAATGTGATGAATTCCCCTTTTGACTGCCCCATTTACGGTTCCTATAGTGCAATTACCCTTCTGCTGAGTGTCCCCTTTAATACAATACAATACAATACAATACAATACAATACAGTACAATGCAATACAATACAGTACAGTGCAATACAATACAATACATAAAGTACAGTACCATGCAATACAATACAACACAATACAATACTATACAGTACAATACAATACAATACAATACAATACAATACCATGCAATACTAACAATACAATACAATACAATACAGTACAGTACAATGCAATACAATACATACAGTACAGTACCATGCAATACAATACAATACAATACAATACAATACAATACCATGCAATACTAACAATACAATACAATACAATACAGTACAGTACAATGCAATACAATACATACAGTACAGTACCATGCAATACAATACAATACAATACAATACAATACAATACATACAGTACAGTACCATGCAATACAATACAATACAATACAATACAATACCATGCAATACAGTACAATACAATACAACACAATACAATACAATACAATACAGTACAATACAATACAATACAATACAATACATACAGTACAGTACCAGGCAATACAGTACAATACAATACAACACAATACAATACAATACAATACAATACAATACAATACCATACCATACCATACAATTCAATACAATACATCACAATACAATACAATACAATACAATACAATACAATGAGTTCATTTATATTGCGCGTTTACGCATGACTGGTTTCACAGCGCTTTACAAAGACGAAACAATAAGCATTAAAAGAAAATAAATGATCAAGATTGAACAGAGCTGTTTTCAGATTCTTCGTTAAAACATCCAATGAAGGGTAGAAAGGAGGAGAAATTGTGGTAGATTATTCCACAGTCGCGGTGCCGAAGCCATAAAAGCATTTTCACCGGCTTTGCTGTTTCACCTCTGATAAGTCCTCCTTTTCCACAAAATTGCCCATTTGAAATCTGATAATTTTGAAGTCTCCAAAATAACCATATTCACCCAACCCCCATCAAAATCAGAGAAGCATTATGATGATAGATTCCCTTCTTATTTATTAACATGAATTATTTATTACTGACAGCTATAACTTGGTCAATAAGGAAAACGAGTGGGTTAATGGATGAATGATAGGGAAGGACCCTAAAATAAGTTTGCGACACCTTTATTATCAAGTCACTGAATGATGCAAATACCATCTTCTTCAGCAAAAATAAGATTAGAAAAAATACTGAGCATTTTGTTCGCTCCCTACGCTCTCTCGCAAATGAGTAATCAGAGCATGCAGTCTTCACAACTGCAAATTATTATGTGAAGATTTTAAGAAAAAAAAAATATCGAAAATGATCTTTGAAAGAGTGTTAAATAGAATGTAGGGGTATACCAACGTATTGCACTACTTTAAAATGTTATGTTTCCTTCTTGTGCTCTCTAAAAACAAATTAGTTAAAATGACTAGATTATGGGTCAGCTGGGTGCAACTAATATATCTAGTCATAAAAGTTACTATTCTAGTCAGAAATGACTGAGTTCTAGACAAAAACGACTAGAAAACAGTCACAAATGACTAAAATATAGTATTAAAAATGACTAGTATTTTAGTTGCACCCAGCTGACCCTTTCATCTAGTCATTTTAAATGATTTGCTTTAAGAGTGTGTTTATCCTTTGTAAGTGCCTTTTTTCCCCAAAAGTGCTCCTTTTTGCTGATCCCCCCCCCCACTTTGAAAGACGCTCTGCCGCCTCTGTTGTGCAAACGTTGCGATTTTTTTATTCGTCAACTTTTTAACGAATGTTGGCGAAAATCATGGTTCGTCTCTGTTTCAGCAACATAATATAAAGATGCAGAGAAAGAAGAAATGAAAGGGAGAAGAAAGAATGGCAAATGGTATCAATCGGTCGATTTTATAGAGGAACCATGTTGTCCCTAGCATTGGCGGATCAAAAACAATATTAGCGACACGTGACTTACCACTCTTACCACTCTTTGCGGAAAAATAAATTCGCGAAGAAATTTTGTACATGTTCAAAATTTCTTATCGACAAGAAAAACTATTTGCCGCAATTAGAACTGTTTGCGAACTATTTTGCAACCTTTTGGACCATTTACGAACCCTGACGAAACTAGAAAATCGCTACGTTCGCAAGCTTCGCTGCTCAGTGAGATACTCCCTTTGTGTATTTTTTTTTCACCTCCTGGCCGTATGTGCGTCAATTGAGCATGCAAGCTCATTCATACTTGCAGGGTATAAAATCGATAATTTGTCTAGAAAGTGATTTTCGGAAGGCTTCAAAAATGTCATGATATAAAAATAGAATGAAAATCAGAATAATCTCCGGATACTGACTCATTTCATGACAAAAGTGTATTTATTTGTTAGCAAACCAAAGTCATGTCCTATAGCAATAATATTTTCATAATGTGAGAGAAAAATTTTCTTATTGCATGAATCTATAAAGTCGTGCACTCCGTCTAATTAGCGTTTTGTGGCTTTTGAGAAGTGCAGGGGGCCAAATCACGTTGATAGCATATTTGTGAAATAAAACCTACATTTTGAAAAATTTTCTGAACTGTGAATAAATGTTTCAGTACTGGTACATACTGAAAACATACTTTGTAAATTGCCAAATATTTCGTTATGTATCCTTATATATCCTTATGTATCCTTATATATCCTCATAGATTTTAACTGAAAGTAACATTTCTATCTTGACTTTCAGACGATATTTGAGTAGATTGATTATATTTTTGCGCAAGGGCGAGATTGTACTCACTCCATTCTTTCTTTTTTCCCTGTTCTTGTGTCTCTCTGACTTTATTTATGATTGATTGTTTCGTACATGAGAATTTTCGACCTTCCGCACTGCAATGGCCGAGGACGCCAACTTATATGTTATAGATTTCCTTTGCCTTATATCGATTTACATCGATACGCATGACTCGTACATTGCTTTCAGTCAGAACATGCAATCGAAGCATATTTCAATATTTCACTCCAGTATAAAAGAGGCTGATACGAAACAAACAGCACCGGTGTGGGGGGGGGGGGGTGAGGAGGAGAGAGAGAGAGAGACACACACACACACTCCCACACACGCATATAGAGAAATAGAGAAAGACATAGGGGCAGAGAGAGAGAGAGAGAGAGAGAGAGGATGAGGGACAGAAAGAAAATCATGGAGACATTGACCACGCTGACAGCGAGTGTAAGGTGCAAAAGCTGATAACGATCTTGAATTTAAAGGTAGCAATAAACTGATTATTCATCATCGTTGAGAATCACCAGGGGATTGGGTCTTTTCACCAATGTGATGATAACTTCTGCCACTAAGGACAAGATAGTCATCAAAATAAGTACTTCTACCTCATAAGAGACTAACAGAGATACATCGAAAGGAAGAGAGGGGGTTGGCGTACATAAAATTGGATATGAATGACTATTTTCGTGTAACGATAAATTTTCATATTCGGAAGATATCATCGTGAAAATTTCTCCAACAAAGTCTTTATCATCATAATATCAAATCAAAGAAACCAAATAGTTTTTAAAAGAAAATGAATAAAAGAGATGGGGGAGACCTGGTTAAGAGATTATAAGCAATGTCTAAATATTGTTACCGAGATTCGTTGCATGCTTATAAAAGAAGAAGAAGAAGAAGAAGAAGAAGAAAAAAAAAAAACACTGACCCTGATAGGAATCGAGAAGTGAAAAAAAGATTAATAATCATAACTATACAGCAACAGCTTATTGTAAATAATGGTAATAGGTGATACGTGAGACAGAAAAGGGTATGGTACAACATATATATATGTATATATATATATATATATATTCTACTGCAGGCCACAAAGCGCTTTGAGATGTCATCCCTGGGTCAGCACTGGGGTGAAAATAATATCACTCTAAACTTCTTCGATTAGAAATTAATCTATAAGTCGATTGCTATATAGGGACAACTCCAAAATTAGATCTACAAATTATAGTCAATAAGGCTGATTTCTAAATCTATAAGATTAAAAATTCAAATCGAATTTTTGAGTTGTCCCTGATTTAAGTCTAAGAAATTTAAACTACCGGGCAGTGACAGTGAGGTTTCAAGTTCAGTGAGTACATATGGTCTTATGTTGGGTTTACATTGGGCCACGATTGCCACGATCTTCACGGTTAAAAAAAACGTGTGGAGCTCCAGAATTCATTTTGCTGGGGGGGGGGGGCATCAAAAATGGTAAATAATAATAAAAAATATTCCTGCTTTATTTTAGGGACGGCCATGCACCTGTCCGATGACATAAGACATTGAATCATCTTTTGTTATGTTCTTGGATGGTGATGAGCGTGGGGGGTCTAGGGGACGAGTCGTGATGATCTTGAGGGAGCTTGGTCGAACCCTGATGAGCGCGATGAGCGTGATGAGTGTGACAAAATTCTTGACAGTTAAAAATTTTGCAACGATTGTTCCGATTTGACGCCAAAGCTTGTCAGAGCGTGAAATAACGTTGGAATCGTATAATATACAATATACTTTGCCTTGAGAGTGTATGGTTAAAACTATGGGCAAGAGGTGACTCCGAAATAGTACTATTCACTGAGGGGTGCAGCCCCGAAGTGAATGGTACTATTGGAGACACCAATCCCCATAGTTTAACCAAAAACTCGAAATTATGGCAGAGTATATTTGTCTTATATTGTGGATCATGATTTATATGCATTTTACGTGTATTTTATTTTCTTGCATGTATTCATATTTTGTTTGACATGCATTCATATTTTTCTTGATTGATACACGGCCCCGTTGTAAATCAGCCAAGAAGGTGAAGTGGGCTTTTACCTCGTTTAAATAAATCAGTCAAATCACATCAAATCAATATTCTTTACTTCATATTAATGTCTTATCGAATGCTTTATGGCACTAAACGTTGTACGGATAAACTGCAAGGTGATCAGAAATTGAGAAACGCAGTAGCCGTGACACCGCAAGAGTTACCCATGATGAGCACTCGAGCTCTTGTGTGCCCTGTGAATTTTCATTTCGCGCATATATTTCGCGTAATGTGACGTCATTTCACAAATAGTAAACCTTCATGCCAACATTCTGAAATAGCTGAAAATACCAATGATCACGTGTAGGTCTTTAAGCCAATCACTGAAGGATTAATTTCTGGTCCCAAATATAATAGAACGTAGTACTTGCCGCAACAGACCTTTACAGAGCGTAAAAAAGTCCTATTTTGGTGAGCAAGAAAAAGTCATAAAATCAGTTGTGGAGCTCCATGGTGTGGAGATCGTCGACATTGTGGCCCAGTGTAAACCCATGCATAAGAGGAGAGAGAGAGAGAGAGAGAGAGAATTCCATCTAAACATGGAGAATGTCAATGACACCGTAGTGACCGATCAACGTTGAACCCGGGACGTTCTAATTGCCTACTTCGGAGTCTCATTATCCGCCATTTTCGGAGATGCTTTCGACAAGTGGTCTGTACTTCCGCCGGCCTGTATGAATAAAGAAATGATTAGTATCCGTATTTAATGGTTTCCGTCGAAGGATTGAGTCTGTCTTCAGACAATGTAATGGGAAATAGGTGACAGAGTGATTTTGGGTATCCTTGTATCCCATAACATGGAAAATAGAAATGATTTTTTTAATTCTAACTTGAATAAACAGAAATTAAGAGAGAGAGGGGGGGGGGGGGAAGCGAAATAGAGAGAGAGGGGGAAGAGGACGAGGAGAGAAGGAAAAAGATAACTTTAATTAAAAGGGGAGAAAGAGATCAATTCCATCAGCAACTAAACTTTCTATCTTTCCAATGTTATCAGTCATTTCAATGGAATCACCTTGAATGTTTCCCGATCCAATTTCCTATTAAAGACTCAGGATTTGGGAAGCATTGGCGTAAATCCCGGGGGGATGGGGGATATATCCCCCCCCCACACTTTTTGGAGAGGGGGGGATGGCGTGTACAAATATCCCCCCCCCCCACTTTTTAAGAAAGAAAATATATTTTAATTAATCCGTCAGTAAAATCTTTGAATATCTGTCATAAACAACCATCATATTTTAGAATTTCTAATTGAAAATGCGATTGAAAACCCAAAAGTGGTTATTTTTGGCTCGCTCGCTTCGCTCGCTCGCAAAATAAATATTAAAATGTGTGTAGGGGGGTCTGTGGGGGTCAGTGAGGGTGTGTGCTTATACTTAAGTGTGAGATCGACAGAAAAAAAAATCGTCAAAAAAGTCAATCATCCCCCCCCCACTCCTCAGAGTGGATTTACGCCGGTGTTGGGAAGTTATCTATTTCAGCTATAAGGATGATAATTATAATAATGATGATAATGATAACAACAACAACAACAACAATAATAATACAATAAGAAGAAGAAGAAGGAGGAGGAGAAGAAGAGGAAGAAGAAAAAAGGAAGAAGAAGAAGAAGAAGAAGAAGAAGCAGAAGATGAAGAAGACAAATTGGATACATCATAGCGCGCCTTTCCAAGAGCACACGAGGCGGAGAGAGAGAGAGAGAGAGAGAGTGAGTGAGAGAGGGGAGAACAGGAAAATTGATATGAACATAAAGAATAAAAAGAGAATTAATTTTGATTTCCCCTTCAAGAGGGCAATGACTGTCCAAATGGGTTTTCCAGATAACGAGGATACGGATTTCTCCAGAAATGCCGAGCTAGTCATTGAAATTTCCTTCATAATCAAAAAAAATATATAAATGAAAATAAAAGCTATACCACCGTGCCATTAATAATGTTCTTCTTTCATCTTTACCGGCTGGAATAAAACAAAATCTGGAATACAAAGTAACAATTTTTCAAATGGACGCATGCATAGTTTTTAACATAAAAAAGTTTGAAGTCAATGGTATAGCCAGAGGGCCGAAAAACTGCGTGTTTAAAAAGAAAGTAAACCCAAGTTTGAAAAACTCATTTAAATGGATTATCTATTTGCTGGTAGTGAATTTGATATCAAATGAGAGAGTATACAGCACTTAACACCATTGTTTTCAGAATTTTGTGCAAAATCACAGGTGATTCACTATTTTTTTGCAAAACATGGCATGATGTTACGAGAAACCTTTTGTGAACAGATCTGGGTGCTCCAGAATTTTTCCTGGATGGATTATTTTTTCTTCAAATTTGAGCTGAATACGTTTTATCAACATTATGATTCAGAAATACTATTTACAGGGATGTCCAAGGTTAGGTTCTTTTTAAAACGCCTAAAGGCTATAGGCCTATATCAAAGAAAAATATACCCTTTGTCCCTTTGTAAGGCTAAGTTTAGCTACAAGTTGCGTTTGACTGATGAGAAATGCTACACTATCATGACAATAATAGATATCATCAAATCATAGATAGCCAGTGCATTCTGAAATTGTTATACATGTTATATGCACAATGTCTTTGAAAAGAAAATATTATTACTACAGAGAGGTACTGGGGATCGGGGGATCGTAAGGAACGCATGCGAGGGGGGATTCAGACTCCGGAAATGTAATCAAAATAACACTTCCAAGATAGAAATTAATGAAGAAATAATGATAATTTGATGCCGTAGGCACCTAATCCATCCTGTCCATTTTGTGTCAGTGAGAATTTTCAATCATGACTGACTTTAAAGGAAACTGAAAGTACAAAATCTTTTAGTCTGGTAGTATAAAGTGATTGCCCGTCCCTCTCTTAAAATTTGTTCCTCTCTTATCCCCCACCCCTTCTTTCCTTAATCACAATTTTCAATCATGACAGACTTAACAAGCAAATTGAAAGAAAAAAGTATTTGATTCTGGTAGCATATAGTGATTGCCCCCTCCTCTCTCTTAAAAATCTTCTCTCTCTACCCCCCCCCCCCCCCCTCCCTTTTCCATAGAATCAAAGGATATTCTAACACGCCCCCTGGCCCTGGGCCCCGTATAAGTCATGTGATTGGCCACATGATGCAGCCTAGCCGAGAGTGGTACAGTCAGTACAAAGAGTCAGTGGGCCTAACTGTTACATCAAAGTGACAAAGAATACATAAACAATTATTTATCAAACGAACTTTGTATAAGAAGGAATGTGCAGGATTACCAATACTCCACCATAAGGTATTGAACATTTTAATTTTGTGACATAAGGTCTAATCTTTTTTTCTCTCCTACTTTCAGATCTAACGTAGATCGAACTGATATGCTTAGCACCGTAGACGTAGTTGATTCGTGTGTGTGCGCCAACGCCAACGGTACGGGACATCAGCGCTAGCGCAGTTGCTTCGGCCCGGCCGGCCCACGAATATCCATGCAGGCCCGTAAATCACAAAGGATGCATAGCGATTAAGGCCATTTTAATAGCAGAATGCAAGTACATAATAAAGTTATCATATTATCCCGTGAACTATTCCTAGCTCTTCACACTTGACTTCAGATAACAGACAGGATGCTGTTTCAGATCACTGCTGGACAAAAGTCTCTGTTTTGACTTGTCTGTGTAGACCCTATAGTATTAACTCTAACGTTAACTTGTTAAATGATGGATCTAGTGACTTAGTGTCAGAGCGTTACTTGTTAGACTTGAAAAATCTGTTTTGTTAGGAGAGGCCAGAGTGGCATGCACAAGGGAACCAGGGTTACTTTTGCATGGTTTAAGTCTGTTACTCTCCTGGACCAAAACCAGTCATACATACTTTAAAAAACAAATTTGAAAGAAACAGAATTGATACTTTTGGCCCCGGGGGGGTCACTCTCCAAATGGCTTGCTACGCACCCGCGTCCAGAAAAAGCGTCGAAAAGGGTCCCGTTTCAGGCACTCAGGCGTCGTCGACGTCTTTGGCAAAAAGGGTTGCTTTTCAGCACCATTCGCTGGTAAATCGCCTCTTAGGGTCGCCTTTTTTCACTCTTCACGCCATTTAGGGTTGCTAATTTGGTTATGTAGATTACGCCAATTTTAGAGGTGCAAATTTAAATAGATCCCTATGCGATTTAGGGTTGAAATTTGGGCAAATTTGAGCAGACCTATGCCATTAACAGGTTCCAGCATTTATAGAGAGTTACAAAGTTATGAATTACAGAGCGCACCAGATGATGGTAGACGGGTTGATGTCGTCATAAGTAGATCTGGTAGATCACGCAAGCACATTTCCTATAGGCCTACGTGCGAAGCTGTGCTGTGAATTCTCAGTTTTAACTGTATAGATCTACTCCCTGACACTAATCCTCTTCATGGTTCAGCCTATTTGAGTGTAGGAAGCCTGACCAAGAAGATACAAGTCTAATCATGTATGTATTTTTCAACACAGTTACTGGTCTGGTATGGATTCCATTTTTTCAATTTTTGATAAAATTGGTAAAACGAATGGTAAGTGATGCATCAGTCAGTCAAGGAAAGCAACATTTTCCACTTGCATTCATTAATTAAAAGACGGCTATTCAAAGTGGCCAAGAGAGGTGTCCTTGAGAGTATATGTTGGCCTTACTTTCAATAAATTTTAAAAAATGGAATTCATACCTGTTGTATTTAACATCAATTTAACATCAGTCATCAATATGGTATCAAGGTAATCGATTTCAATGTTTACGCCATTTAGGGTATCAAATTAGGGGATTTCCCTGTTCACGCCACTTAGGGTGGCTTTTCTCATGGGTTACGCCGTTTAGGGTTGCAAATTTGGTTAATTTAGTTACGCCATTTAGGGTGCATTTTTGAGGTTGTCGGACACGGGTGGGTAGCAGGTCATGTGGAGAGTGACCCCCCCGGGCTTTTGGCCAACTGTTAACTTTAATACAGAGCCTCAACACAACAGTAGATCTATTAATTCTCAGGATGACTTGGCTCAGTCAAAATGAAGAGATCAGAGCCGGACCATTGAAGACATTTCAAATGAAATGTTGACTGGAAGGTGAAATAGATAGTCTGACTACTTGCATGGTAGAGCAGCGGCATAGGTTTGAAATCTTAGATGCTGAGTAATTTATTCCATCTCGTTTTTCAACACAGGATCTCCTTATAAACAATTCATTGTCGGAGACATGCAGGAACACAGATTGGCATGGAATGTTTATGTCATTGATATCGTTTTAAAAATATACAGATTCTGCTCTTAATGATATGTTAACCTGCTTGTTCTTTATTCTCTGTTAACAGACAAGATCAAGACATTTTTTCTCAAAAGCTGCAGGTCAGCTCTCGGATTTAAATATGTTTGACGACTCTAGTTGAAATCCCTTCTTGAGCTTTGAGGAAATACGAAGTCAGAACTCCACAGTACTATCATGGGACACCAAAGTTTCCAAATACATTGGACTAGCCCAAACTATCCAGCCTACTATCTTATATAATAATTTTACATAATATTTTCTACCTATCATATTTCATGACTGCCTTTTTGGTGTACATTGACAGACTATAAAACAAGTTTGTTTTTTTTATAATTTTCTTGTAGATCCACACTGTATCCCATGGATTATTGCCTAGACCCTGTCCCATCTACCGATGATGATTGCTTTCAACCAGATAGCTTGCCTGAGGTTGTTGAGAGTGTTTCCAAAGCCCAGAAGCACAAGCCAGTGATATTGAGCAGCACCAGCAACTATTTTTCACCCTGCAGGTATTCAATAGATTTTTTGTTGTTGTTGTTCTTTCTTCCATAAGCATATGTCAAAAGTTAATGAACTTTTTCAACATAAAAATGAAAATAACACTGCCGCAGTGCACTTTGAAGGAATATAAATTTGTTTATTTTTATCAGTATTTGATTGATACACGTCTGTAAAAAAACCTAATTCAACAACAAGTACATTAGGGAACATCAACCCAAAAAGCCTTTCTTAAGTTGTGGAAATGAAATGCATCTTGTAATAAAGAAATACATTATCCAGTAGACAGGTTGTTGGACAGCAAGAGACAGTATTAACAATTTTACAAAAATATACAGGAAATCAAGTTGATTAAACATATTCAAAAGCGTAATTATTTTCTTATGTATGAGAGAAATACAATGAGATATATTCTTGTCATCAATTTCTTTATTTCCCCCTTCATTGCATTCCTGAATTTTTATCTTTGTTTTCCTTTCCTTTCTCCATCCTCCACTGACCCTATTCACTCTCTCTTTATTAACCCTCTCTATGTTTTCCCTCAACAATCCAAGGACATCTGTTCCTGATAATTCTCTCTTTCTCTTTCTCTTCCCCCTTTCTTTCTCTCTCATTCTCACACCATCACATGTTGACTGCATCTAAAAATTGCATAGGAAGAGTTGCTCAAAGGTGAGTGATATGTGATATGCTTTATGCCTTCAGTCTGTTGAAAGCTCACCTCATATCAATGTTCAGTTTAATCTCTCCTTTAAGCAAATAAAAGAAGAAAGAAAAAAGGCTCGTATGTGGGGAATTCAACGTGACTTCAAACACTCTCAAGAAATCAGCTCTTGGCAATCTGGGTACTTAACTTGTTGCCTCCTGGAACCATGTTGTCCCTGTAAGTTTAGGGGAATTAGAGAATTCAGCAATCAGTGGGTTAATAGAGTTGCCTGTAGAATCAGGTTCTGTTTATGAAGGCAATGATTTGAACATTATCATTGTCAGGAGTGGTGCCAGGGTATTTTGATTGGGGGGGGGGGGAAGATGACACACAGCAGACACAGGTGAGTTTAGTTATGTTTTAAACGAACAAATAGGCTATTTTTATAGTCGTATAACCCTGCCTGCTCTACCCCAATACTCTTCTTTCCTTTCATTCCCTTCTTCCTTTTTTTTTTTTTGGGGGGGGGGGGGGTGGTTTACTTGAAAAATCATAGGGGCGGCCACCCCCTGTCTCCCCCCCAATAGTGCCGCCCCTGCTCATTGTTATCACACCTTGAAGTAGGCAGTGTACTAGACTGTTCGAAGAATCCCTGGAATAGATATCTTCTATAATGTTTGCAATGATATTAATCAAATGGGTAAGCAGCTTTCCAAAATACAGAGTTTTCATTTCTGTTTTGCTTTTCTGGTCATTAATGTAATTGCACTGCTTCAGACGGATGGAGAGTGTGGAATTTCACTTCTAGATTATCATCAAGATTAGCAAGTGGAGCCATTAGCTGAACTAAATATTTTTTTTTCACTGAAATTTGGTTTACTTCTGTGTTCAAGATATAGTATGTGTTACTGACATTTAAGTTTACATCCTATGTGCAGTGTGTTTTCATTTTAATTCCATTCTCTAGAGATAGAGAATATTTAGTCTACTGGTGTTGGGAGGAAGTTTTTAAAAGGAAGTAAAGCAGCAACAAGTGATTTTGAAGAACAGGAGAATTTAAGGTGTATAAGAATTTTTTTCCAAATTGGGCACACAAGACTATTTTCACGTTAAAAAATCTTTGCACTATCCGCAAGAGAACATGCAGTGCTAGTATGATCATTATTTCAGTAATGTTCTTTTTATTATATAATTTATTTTTTTGGGGGGTGGATTAATTACATCACAGACATTCATTTGCATAATAATAATAATATTAATAATGATTATAATTCTGTACAGTCTCAGAGTCTCACATTTTTATGATTTGTAGTGACTTTGTCAAATTAACCCAGTTTTCAGAGGGTTCATTCTTCACTGGTACTTTTTAGTTTGAATCTCACACCACACTAGGGTAATTAATCTTTTGTTTTTTAACCAAGATGTCATTATTTTCTTAACTGCAGTCATGTCTGTAGGCTGTATTTTCACCACTAAAAATCTTTGTAATATGATCCCGAAAATATGAAGTGTTTGATAATGATTTCAGTAATATTTGCCTTTTTTTCTCTAATCAGTTACGCAATAGACATTCATTTCAATCCCACACATAATCTTATGAAATCGAACTTTAGTCTTTCTGGGAAAAGATTTTGTTTTTTAAATAGATGACGTAAACCTGGAAAATGTGAGTGCAACAGGACGTCACCAATCAATGTTCGCACATACTGTTCACTTAGTATACAATCTCACATACTGTCAACTTTAGTATACAATTCCACACATGATCTTATGAAATGGATCTTTAGTCTTTCTGGGAATTTTTTTTTTTAAATAGATGATGTAAACCTGGAAAATGTGAGTGCAACTGGATGTCACCAATTCCATTATTCACGCATAATGTCAACTTAAGCATACAGTGCATCACTTATTGCGTAATTTGTAGAATCAACCTAGATTTGGAGGGGTTCATTCTTTTCTTGTATTTTCATGTTGGTATCTGACACAGCATCCTGAACATGAGGGTGATGAATCTTTTTGTTTTAACCCAAGACGTCATTGTTTTCGTGACTGCAGTCATGCCTGTAGCTGGTTTGATGTAAAAACATTTTATCATCAATGTTTTGCAGCAAGGGGACAGGTGATTTCCTTGAAAGAAGAGTCCAGGGAATGTTTGAGGAAGACGTGCCTTGCTCAGGAGGAGGCTGCCAAGAAGAGGACTCACTGTAAAGAACTACAGGAAGGTGGGATTTTAAAAAGTCATAGAGTCATAACAAAATTTATTCCGTCTTTGATCTTTGTCCTAAGAAATTCTATTTCCATGGGCAATTTCACATGGAAACAATACGATTACTAGAAGTTAGGTAAGAGAGAGATATTTGAGAATAAAGGAAAGAAAAGGAAAAAGAAGAAGAAGAAGGAAAAGAAGAAGGAGAAGGAGGAGAAGAAGATGAAGTAGAAGAAGAAGAAGAAGAAGAAGAAGAAGAAGAAGAGGAAGGAGGAGAAGAAAGAGGAGAAGGAGGAGAAGAAGGAGGAGGAGAAGAAGGAGGAGGAGGAGAAGAAGAAGAAGAAGTAGAAGAAGAAGAAGAAGAGGAAGAGGAAGGAGGAGGCTGCCAAGAAGAGGACTCACTGTAAAGAACTACAGGAAGGTGGGATTTTAAAAAGTCATAGAGTCATAAGAAAATTTATTCCGTCTTTGATCTTTGTCCTAAGAAATTCTATTTCCATGGGCAATTTCACATGGAAACAATACGATTACTAGAAGTTAGGTAAGAGAGAGATATTTGAGAATAAAGGAAAGAAAAGGAAAAAGAAGAAGAAGAAGGAGAAGAAGAAGAAGGAGAAGGAGAAGGAGAAGAAGAAGAAGAAGAAGAAGAAGAAGAAGAAGAAGAGGAAGAGGAAGGAGGAGAAGAAGGAGAAGGAGGAGAAGAAGAAGAAGAAGAAGAAGAAGAAGAAGGAGAAGGAGAAGGAGAAGAGGAAGAAAAATAGAGAAACAAGGAGAAGTAGGAGATGAGAAATCCTGGTGGGTGTACACTCGTCATCAAATTAATACAGACTGTACATAATGTAACACTCTTTACCGTTGAACAAATGAATTAAAGATGTGAACAGAATCGGGAATAAATGAATAAAAGAGTTATCTTCAAAAAATTACTGCTTGAGTTGGTCACCTTTTTCATACTTTTTTCTACCAAATCATTCCATTGTGATGGTGAGGGCAGGATGCCGCTTTATTTTTTTTGGGGGGGTGAATTTTTTTTACAAGTGGATATTGACATTTCTTGCCCAAGCTCAAAGTTGGCCTGCCTTCACTTTTCTTCCTAGAACCTGAATGCATTCGAAAGGCTACAAAATTTGCTTATAAAATCTTGTTGTGCAAACAGACGAATAAATCATATGAAATCGTTGATCGTCTCATTATGTGAACCATATATTCAAATAATACAGGCATTCAGTGCAGATTTACACATCCAAACGTAACTTATACTAAAATCACACAAAAAAAGTGGTTGCTTTGGAAAAGTTGCCCGATAAACGAGTGATATGTGAATTCACTTGCCTGTCTGGAAACTTTGGTTGCCATGGACGTTGGGCAAGTGGTTTTGTAGCACCCTGACAAATACCATGATACTTGTATAACACCGTGAAAATGATTTTTCATGAAATATTCCTTGGCTCCAAGTGTGAAATCATAATCAAGTCACATAATTAAGCTTATACAATGTACTGCAAAGCATTTTGAGCAGTCACTTGTAACGTGAAAACTGCAGCATAAAAACTAAATTTATAACTGATTTTGCCATGATGATTATTTGAATCAAATTATTTTGATTTTGGCAAAGAAGATGTTTATAGCCTTTATCCAAAGATCTCTTGTAATTCTTAGTGTGCGATTTATGTTTCTTTCTATATTTTCTATATTCTTACAGCTATTAACAGCCTAGTTCTTGACAATGTCAAACTGAAGCAGGTGATGGAAAGATCAGATGAGGATAGGATGAGAGAGAGCAGGTCAGTATAACCCATCCCTTGTAAAAATAAATAAATAAATAAATAAATAAAAAAATAAAAGTACCAAGGGTTCCATGGTAATTAGATGAAATTACCATCAAATCATTGTAATTAGATGTTGTCTGAATGGTACTTTTATGGTTTAGATGGTAATTTTGTCAAAATACCATGGTACCCATGGTACTTTTTCTGCAGGGCAGAGGAATACACCATTATCATTTATCTAGCTTGCTCTTTCAAGTAAAAATAAAGTGTATATGAAATAAAATGTATATGAAATAAATGTATATGAGAACTAATAAGAAAGAAGAAATTATCTTTGAATAGTACAGGAACGTAAAATTAAAAATCAGAGTAGTGAAGAGCAAGGTCGGACCTGCAATACGGGAGAGGTTTTTGGACTGGGGTATTCTTGGGAAGCTCATTCCCTAATTTTAAGGATTGTTCACTTATAAACTGACTATCGGCAGACATCTCGGCCGAAGTTGAGTGTATTACATAAATTGCTGAAACTTACAAAAATCTATGAAAAATTATTAAAACAGAAAGATGACAAAACTTTACTTCTGAAATTGGACTACTGTAAAGTGACACTTTAAGTGCTAAGTTTGCTTTAGGTCACATTGAATTCACATCATCACATGCCTGCAATTAGGAAGTCAAGAACTTTGTCAGTCTTCACGTCACTCGTGATAAATTGATGAGCTTTAGTTCAAACGATTCAATTATGCATAATGCAGGCAGAAGGCGAGAAGAGATAAGGGGATTTCCCCTTGTAAATTACCCTCAAATGTTGAGATGAAGATAAAGGTTAAAAGCAATTTGAATATTTTAGTGGTTTCTTAACCCCTTGCTTACGGGAACTGGGTGGACCCTGAATCAAGCCTATGGGAATTTGAAAATTCAATTGTCAATGAGTTAAGGGAGAAAGAGAGAGAGAGAGAGATTGCATATGGGAGGGAGATGGAAACAGACATCAAATTAGAATGAGAAAATATGCTGAAGAGGGAAAAAAGATGTGCAAAGAAAGAGGAAGGGAGAGAGAGAGAAGAAGACTTCAGATATTAGCAAAAGAAGGAAAGTTTGAAAGAAAGAACTATCTTTAGTAGAATATAATAAAGATCAAAGAGGCACGGTTTAGTGTTCTTATTCAAGTGTTCAACTTTAGCCATATGAGTGATCAACGTTTTCTTTCAGCTTGAAGCATACCAGTATTAAAGCTGTTCATTTTTTTTTTTCTCATATCAAACCCGTTAACAAAAATAATGGATGAATAAGTATTTGTTGAAAGCTTTTTTTATTAAGACCATAGACATGTATAAATATTTTTGCTGTCTTTTCTACTTCTCACTGTGTCCTTCTTTCTCAGGATTTCTTTACTCCCATGTGTACCCTGACTACACATCTTCCAAGAAAAGTGTCTCATCATGTTCACTTTCAACAAACTCTGTTCAGCTGCATATACTAGCTCCTTCATTTTTTATCCGTATGTCTCTCTCTGATAAAAGCTTCTTCACTGAAAAAGCACAGTTTTTTTTATTCCTCTAATGATCCCACCCCTCTCTCTCTCCATCTCCCCTTTCTCCCTCTCTCCTTTCTCCCTATCTCTTTTTCTCTCTCTCTCTCTCTCCTCCCCCCCCCCCCCCCTCTCTCTCTCTCCCTCTCACTCTTTCATCTCTTTGATGTGTACTGTCTTTGTAGTAGAAGTTGTTGTTTTTAAGCAAGAATTTTGTCTCTGATTGAGATCCAAACAATTTTTTACCACTATAAATCATCAGTGTCTACATAACTTTTTTTCTTTTGTTTTTATTCCTGTAGAATGTACAAGGTGTACACAGACAAGATGGAAACATACAGAAAATCATTGCTAGCACTGGAAGCTCGCTCTGAACATCACATGGAACTTGCCAGAGAGAGTAGGATTGTAGAAGACATGGAGAAGAAAAGTAAGTTATGACAACAAAGGACTTGACTTGAAAATGTCATGCTTTATATTCCAGTGGTTACATTGCCTTGAAATGTTTTTAGTCTCTATGCTGTGCATATAGATAGAAAATAGAAGGCAATTTTGCATTTGAAAATAACGAGTGTTTACCTTAGCTTTTCATCCTATTGAAGAGGACCAGTATTTGGCAGCAAAAATATTGCTCAGTTGTCAATCAGATTCCCGTCTTTGTGACCACCAATATAGGTTTTCTTAGTAAAGTTCCAAATCCACAAGAGTTGCAGTTCTGCGGTAGGCCTTTTTATTTTGAAATAAGGTGTATTTACTTTAACTATCAGGGGCCTATTGAAGGAAATAAGTATATTTGGTCTCACAATATTGCTTCATGGTTGGAACAGTGTATCTTGACTTTCATAGAAGACCATTTTCTAAGACAATACAAGAACTACCTAACCGGAACTCAACATGTTGTACAATTGAACTTGTCTGTTGATACTCAGTTAGACGGCTGATATTAAATTCTAAAAAGTTACCACTGTTTTCAGAATTAAGAATGTACACGGAGAGTAGCCTTGACAAGCGAATGGCTTTTGCTACTCTCTCATACCCATAACACCACTGTTTTCTTTTATGATTAATCATGCTTGATCTATTTCATTGTTTTAGCCTTATTTTGATGTTTTTTTTCTCTATGGTAGGTTGCTTTTTAAGAGATGTGAAATAAAATGAAATGAAATGAAGATGTATCCCAAACATCCATCTCACAAGAACTGCCCTACACATTAAAAAACAGGAATATTTCCTGTTTTCGAATGTGAAAGAAGGCAGCATTGAAAATAATAAAACATGATCATGGTAACAAATTGTATGAAAAAAGAGGGGACTGAAAAGTTGAAGAGTTCACTACATCATCTGAAATTCTACATGCTGCACAAACATGGACATTTTTTAAAACTGGACTTTGAAACAAACCTTGGGTGCTCATTATCGGGGAATGCATCCTAAATTCCTATGAAATGAAAAGTAAAAGAAACAATATGATTTCAGTAAATGCTGTTTACTACTTGTTTGGTTATTCCAAAAGTGGGCCTCCCACTGAAAACATTTCCAACCCAGAGTGCATTGCACCATCAATTCAAAGTCAAATCATGGTAATCATATCGGCCATCATCAATATTGTGCAGAGATCATTGCGTGATATTGCCAGTAATAAGTAGGTCTGACAAACAAAACGGTGAAATTTAAAGCCTCATATTCAGTTTAATCTCCATGGTATTGCTAGTTAGTAGGAGGGCAACATGTTGGTCACATGCTACCAAAAGAGGGCAGTGAGCATTTTCTCTGCCCTTGTGACATTAACTCTTTATGAGCCCAGCAAAGGGTATCCCTGTGCTGTACTGTATTTCTCGTGAGAGAGATGTGTTTATTTATTCATGTATATATGTATTTATTTATTTATTTTTCATTTATCTATCTATCTATTTATTTCATATTTTCAAATATTTATACAGAGTGGCCTGATCAGCATAAAACAAAAAAAAAATCAAAACAAAATGAAATAGCATACATAACACATAATTTGCGTAATATAAAAGAGAAATATTACGCATAAAATGGCAAGATACAAAGCACGCTGACATTAAAAACAAGGTGCTCTTCCTCAGGGCTCTATTTAGTTATGATAAAAGATGTAATAATGGACGGCAGAAAATAAATCAAAGTATAAAGAAGTTCTCATGAAAATGGATTGATAAACACGTAAGATGAAGCTGTTTAAAATCTAAAGCATTAGACTACACGATGAGGATCGATTTGAGCTTTAAAAACATCAAGTATTAAGTTATCATTAATCATACAAACTTACTCGGATAAACAAAAGGAGTAGAAAATATGGTGACACGACAATTGCTCCGGCGACAATTGCTCCTGCCTTAATTTCTACGAAGACATAGGGTAAGGGTTAGGATTGCAATAGGGGTTTTGGTTGAGAATAATGTGAGGATGAGGATTAGGGTTAGTGTTAGGTTTGGGGTTAGGTTTTATGTTTGGCTCAACGTTCAGATTTTCCATGGGAGCAATTGTCGCCGGAGCAAATGTCATGGAACCAGAAAATATATATTTCAATGCTAACGTGCGTACAAAAAAAAAAACAGAGAAAGATAAAATTTTAGCTGCGAAGAATTGGAGATACAGTGGATAAAATAAACAGTAATCCGATTAACTGATATACTATGCTTACAATACATTCAGCGATTTACCATAGGCAATTAGGATTATTAGTATTACAGTACGAAATGAATCGATAAAGGGTGTCTAAAGTGTTGTCATGCATATTATAATCAAGTACAAAAATGGATCATTTTGCATTAATTGTTGAACGGGTAATTTGTTTGGTGCCGATTGGCACATGTGGCAGAACCCCAAACATGCCGTTCAGCTAAGAAAGCAATCAGAGTGTTAAGAAGAAATCTAATAATTGGTGAGTTAATTTGTCTGGTATTCAACACTGAAATTTAGCAACAGTATGCCCTGCAATTGAATCTCAGATGTACATGTGGGAACGTGACATATAAAAATTCATGCGATTTTAATCTGATGAGTGCATGTCGTAGAGCTTAAGTATGTCTGTGTTCGATGCTTTTTTCCAACACATACAAAGGTTGGTCCCTGTGAAGAAACACAGCATAATATTTGATTCACTGACTTTCCTAGAAGTCGTTCTTATATACAAAGGAATGATTCGGCTGATATCTTTAACTTTTTTCTTTTCTTTTTCTGTATGTTAAAAAAAAATGCAAAGATTAATGACGAAGTTCACAAATTCCATTGTGTGAAGGTTCAAAAGAACACCAACGAATGAAAGATTTGATAATTAATAATAATAATTTTTAAAAAATATATAAATATATATATATATATATTTTGTGATCAGGTAACATATACAACAGCCAAAGCTGTTGTATATGTTACCTGATCACAAAATGTTAATTATTCCAACATATACATGTATCCCAAAAGCATTCGCTCGGATCCAGCTGAGGTGTGCGGCAGGTCATTGTTCGAAACTCATCTGCCACCAACAAAAGGAATTAATTAGTGAGGGTTGAAGATTTGTCAATCTGTCGGTTAAGCGAATTTGGAGTCACCGAAACCGCTGGCCCGTCTCCGTGGTCTAGTGGTTAAGGCATTGGCGTTCATAGCCAAAGGCCCGGGTTCGATTCCCGGCGGAGACATTTTTTCAACCTTTGCAAAAATTTCCAAAATGGTAGGACAGCTCTGGGGAACTTTGATTCATGCTACACTATTATTCTCTCAATTGTCTCACTTATATATATATATATATATATATATACGTTAATTTAACAGGAGCTAGTCTGAAAGCAGAGGTAGAGATAGACAAAGAGAGTGGAGAGCTGTTAGCCAAGCTGAGACTGGAAGAAGAATCACACCAGCTGCAGATCACCAAAACTGAGCTACAACAAAAACTTCATCACCTTCAACAGGAGGTAGCACAAGAAACATCCCAACAAGCTGGAATCAAACAAGATATTGAGGTCTTGCAGGTAATCATTTGAAAACATTCTTTTCTTAACTTTTCAAACACTATTGTTATCATTATTATTACTGTAGTTAAAGGTGGCAGTATGAATTAGGTGAACAGTTTAGAAATCATATGTGTTCAGGATGAAAAGCAATTTACCCAAATCAAAGGACAATATGAGGTGCTTGACATACCCTTGGTCAATAATAATATTGTTATGTAAGATTCAAACTTACATTGAAACTACTCAATTTTTGTTTTTTGTGGGTTTTTTTTACTGCCAGTGCAGATTTTGGTTGTAGGTGCATTGTGCATACTCCTAACAACTTGGAAAGTGGCAATCTTGGGTTTTGATTCCATAGCAAACAAAGAGTTAATGGATCTTTAATAATTATGTCTGGAAGAATTATTTATATTCATCTTACTTTTTGTTCAAATTTATGGATAAAATTGGCATTTTATCCATAAGTTTGATTTGATTTGATTTGATTTATTTTCTTATGCATTTGTATAAGTACAAAATTTTTCTGTAACATATTAAAAATAAAATACAACAGTACTTTTTGACAATCATGAATCATAGCAAGTATATGTAACAATCATTTTTCAAAAACAAACACAAAATGATAAATTGTCAAGTCATTGTAATTCCATCAAACATAAAATCCTTGGCGGAAGGACTGCCATTGTAAGCAATTTACCTGAAAATATGGCAGCCTCAATGCCAATGTTAAGGATTGGATTTTCGAGGAATCACTGAAGTCATGATGAATATGATATATTTGAATAAAATACTTGAATTATCTCTGTAATCATGGTATTGTCAACATTTGAATGATTTAGTCCATTCTGATTACATTTCAGAAGCGCAACAAGGCCCAGTTGACACGTCTCAAATGTCAGTTGAAAGAAGCTCAGCTAAGGAATTGGCAATGGGGGCATGAATCAGAGCAGCTAGAGGGTCAGTTAGAACAGCTCAAAGAGAAGGAGAGATCAACGTCACAGGATTAAGTCCCAGAATGCCCATGTGTCATTGTATGCATGTATATTAACCTATTCAATAAAGGATTTATTTGAAGCCTTATTCAGTTTTTCTTCAAAATGGCAACACCTGTATTTTTCTTTTGACACATTTTTCTTTTAAAAAGTCATGTATTGGAAGTGATTATGAATTAACAGAAAGTATTTTGCGAAGTTAGAAACTTGCCACTTAGCATGGAAAAGCTGTGATTTTTATCTTTCCACCATGTTGCCAATTTAAGAATTCGGGTGCTGATTGTCCTATAAAAAATTTTCAGATTCAAACTACAAATACTGATGCAGCCAAAATAGGCAAAGTATGTGTAGAATTCTTTATGCTCATGTATTTTGGGTTTTTTTTTATATGGCTCCATATCAAAGGTTACTGGGAAAAAAACACTCAGTGCGAAATTCTGTCACAAATGGAATAAGTATTATGCAGGGACATATTAATTGCTTATCAGAATTCAGAATTTTTAGTAGTCAAGATGTCAAAAAATTGATTTTGGAAATAGTTTATTGCCTTCCATTATCTTAGCTATTATTATGACTGCTAGCAATTGCAGAAGAATTCATTATATTGTCAATAACTATGTATGCACTATCTATTTTCTGCTGAAATTCTGAACCCTTTTTTAAAGCATTTTTGTTGAGAAAATGTCGAAAATACTAGTCATCACCTAGCAAGTCCATGTCAAAGCATTGCCCTAACCTATTCGTGACAGGAATTATTTGAAGCCTAATTTGATCAGCTTTTATTCTTCAAATTGGCAACACCAAAAGTTTTCTTTTATTGCTACATTTTTTAAATAAAAAGTCATGTATCTGAAATAAATATAAATTGGCAAAAAGTATGAAGAGAATTCAAAAAGTTGCCAATTTGCAGGGGAAAATAGTGATTTTAAAATTTCCATTGCATTGCCAATTTAAGGATTTTAATGCTTAGTTTTATTTTAAAAATTTTCAACATAGAACAGAAAATATTGACCCAACCAAAATGGGCACAGTTTGTGTAGAAATTTGTGTTCTTTTTACTCATGTATTTGGAATGGTTTCTAGGGCTCTGCATCAAAGGTTATAAGGCCAAACCACATAATGTGGACCTTCTGTCACGAATGGGTTAAAAAGAGTGAGACTGAATAAATAGAACTTCCATACATTGCAAATTTGTGTCTACTGTTTATTAATAAATATCAATATAAACAATCCTTTGTTTTGCATTATTTAATCAGGAGATGCACAAACAGTATTTTGCTGTCCATAATAGACTTGTCCCTCATTCATTCATTTTCTCAAACATTACAGGTAGACAGTAAATGACATTTGTATGAAAATGCTACATAATTATAAAAGTGCAAAAAATATTGAATACCCAGTAAAATGAATACATTACAAATGGAAAACAAATTAGTTGTATATCAACTACGGAGTACATATTATCATGTTACATGTAGAGTAAGGATTTTAATGCAGTGTAACTTCATTGTTGACTTTCAGTGAAATTAAAGGAGAATGCAACCTAGACATTAGTGTGCTTCCAGTGAATGAAGAACAAGAAGAGAATAAACAGTGAAAGTTTGAGGAAAATCGGACAATCTGTTCAAGAGTTATGAACTTTGAAAGTTTAAGTTAATCCTTAATATAGAGATCCTTAAATTGGCAACGTTGCCAGCATCTGTGATGTCATCGTGGACAACTCTCCATTCATTTTGTGCACAGAATTCAAAATTTTCTTTATTTTCAAGAGAAATAAAAATTCTTTTGATTTATTGTTTAAGTATGACATGGCTATATCAATTTTGCAAGCATTTGGGGAAGAATTATGTTGATTCCTGACCTGAAATTTCATATAAATCAATTTTTTTGAAAAATTATTTACAAAATGAATTGAGAGTTGTCCAGGATGACATCACAGATGCTGGCAAAGTTGCCAACTTAAAGATCCTCATAATAGGGATTTACTTACTAAAACCTTAAAAATTCATAACTCTTGAACCGATTGTCCGATTTTGCTCAAACTTTCACTGTTTTCTCTTCTTGGTCATCTTTATTCACTAAGAGCACACTGATGCTTGGGTTGCATTTTCCTCTAAATGAATAACATCTCTTTGTACTAATTTACCAATTTTCAAAATCATATCTGTGAGGTGAGCGACACATTCCTGATGAATATCAAATATAGTTGATTTTTTTTTTTAAATTGATATTGGATATCATTCTTTTTTTATTAAACCTATAATAAAAATGCAGTAGTGCTTTTAACCTTTAACTCTAATAGTAATACAGTATGTATATTCATTAAGTGATAGAGTATTTACTTGTTACTCCACGATTACAAGATTACAGATGTACTTGAAAAGGAAATCAATATTCAATTCATGAAAATATCATTTTTTTTCCTGCAAATTTTGAATTATTTTTCTCCAAATTTATTACTGTAAAATACTCAATACTCTCCTTGTAACTGCCTTTCAGAAATGGCCAAAGAATATACTATTACGTAACATTTACAAAACAGCGAGGTGATAAAGTTGGTGAAAGACATGTAAGAGAAGTGATATCATAGAATACATTGTTCAAAATATACAAACTTGACATGATATCAGATGAGCTATTTACATCATCTTATGCACCAGTATATCATGATCATTGTAATAGGAAACAAGGTGTTACTACAGTACAGTGGGCTTTTACTAAACACTCGGGTCGCGTCGCGCTGGAAAACACTCGGGTCGCGGCTCGCTTGGTATGGGGCGCCAAGTGTTAACGAAGTTATTCGGTCCAAAACTGCACAATTTTTGTGTCAAAAGTTCACTCAAAACTTTATTTCTTTATAGAATTCACGAACAGTGAACCATCTCGTTATGAAATGAAATGCAACAGACGATTTTGCAACAAAAACCTCCCACCATTGTGAATAAACAGACAGGATTTATAATTATATAATTATGATCTCTCATTATAAGCCTGCTATATTTACTTCGCCCGGGCATTGACTTTGTTTCGTTATAAACGCTTTATGCATAGCAGAGGGCGGGAGGATCAGTTTCCCAGAATATATGTGGGCGTGGTTATGACGATTTTGGTTTTACTGTACACTGACTGTAGTTTTGGACCGAATAACCTAGTTAACTCTTGGCGCGCCATACCCAGCGAGCCACGACCCGAGTGTTTTCAAGTGCGACGCGACCCGAGTGTTTAGTAAAAGCCGTACAATGTATAAAGAAGAAAATCTCTGCACCACAATATATAGTACTCTTTATATATTTACATGGCCTTAGTGCAGGTCAGCTCAGTTTTAGAAAAGAAAGAACCATCACTGTAATAGAAAATCACCTTCTGTTCGTATGGATCGTATACAAAAATTTGAAAATACTGGCTACTTTGGCATATTTTTTGCAAGTGATATTCAGCAGAAATCTATATTATATACATTTTTTAGTATCATAACATGCAATTTGCATTTTCTAAATGTAAGCTACATTACTTTTTTTCTGTTCATTGTATGGTATATTTCAATACCAGAGACCAGCTCATAAGAAAGAAAACAAAATCTGTTCCAATATAATCGGAGAACAAATCAATCCACATATCATAACATTAAAAAACAAATAAAACTGACATTGAAAATTTTCCTGCATGGAAAGAACTGAAATTTCATCAATGCCAATAACTATTCAGTAAAATGACTCGTATTTCTATCAATATTAATGAGCTTCTTGTCTCATAAGAAATAATGAAAGATAAAAAAAAATCATGAAATCATAAAAAAATATTAAAATACAGATTTCTTATCAAATAATATCACATGAAAGACCAACCTAGTACCTCTAGATAGGAAGCTGTCCAATGTAATCAATGAGCCTTGTTTTCCAAAACAAACAACTATTGCAAAGTAAAGAGTACTATCAAAATAAAATCAACTCAAATTAAATTCATGAACTGTGATAATAATTTTTTTTCTTAAAACAAGAATAATAATCATATTGTTTCTCCAATTCCATTGTATGATTTCATCAACCATTAGCATTAATCAATGATATGATAGAGTAAGTGATCAACAAGGCACTATGCTTTTTATAAGAAAAGAAAAGATTATATTAAACAAAAACTGGGTAGAATGATGAAGCCCATCACCTAATACAAATGTAAATACACGATATGTGCACGCACAATTCATTATAGCACCTACGAAAAGGATACGCTCTAGCCTTATGGTTATCAGCATCGCTTGTAATTGCCATTTTAATGAAAGCCCCATGATTAAATAAAAAAAAGAAAATAACATGGAAATGTACATAACAGTGGAAGTACTAAGCATTCTCGAGGCTGTTAGAATAAGGAAGAATACTTTATACTAATATGATTTATTTAGGGGATTCGTCACTCTCCAAGGGATAGAAGGTCAGAACAAATCATATTCAATACATTCTCAATTATACATTGTCTTAATCAGGCTGCAATGTACATTTAGCTGCCAACTTAGAATCTGAATCACTTGTAGAAAAGATAAACATAACATTTGTACGGTGATTCTGAAAATAATGCCCCCATTTTTTCTTGTCCACTGAAATATGGAATATATGCTGTAAATAGACAAAGGTAACAAAAGAGAACTTTTTACGGTAATACCCGGTTATTCCAGAGAAGCATTTTGAGAATTGACTGACTTGCTCAAATTCATGAGCACATTGTGGAGAACATGTATGTGAATATTGAATCATCTGTGGAGCACAGTCATTTTGTAGCATTGTACAGATGTACTGATGTCCTTTGTTCCAAGCACTTTGTACAACAAGCTTTGCTTCACACAGTCAGAAATCTCACATTTTGACGTGCTGTGCTGTACCTGTTTAGGGCAGAAATCTAGCCCTCATCCTGTCACTTCTTCCACTTCTTGTACTTCCAGTTGGGGAACTGGTATAGGAGTTGTTGTTGCTATTAATGGGAGGGAGTGGGGGAGGGGGTGGAGCTCCTGGCACAGCGGGAGGAAGAGGGGGAGGGGGAACTCCTCCAGGAACTTTAGGGGGTGGAGGGGGTCCAACAGGAACCTTTGGTGCTGGAGGAGGGGTACCACTGCCAGGAATTTTAGGTAGTGAAGGAGGGCCACCTGTTACCAGAGGGGGTGGAGGAGGGGGGCCTGTAGGGGCGGAGTCTCCTGACATACCATTGAAATGATGGTTGTTTGGTGGAGGGGGTGGAATATCATCATCCTCTGTAGGGATGCGCTGAGGTTTAGCTTCTGCTGGAGGAGGGGGTGGGGGTGGAGGCGGTGCCCCTAGTGCTGGAGGACGAGGAATGGTATTCATGTCCACCGTAGCTGACACACTCTTGATATGTCCGTTTGGATGTCCATCAATTGACGACCTGCTATTGAAGTCGTTATATCCCTTAGCTGTGAAAGATGTTACAGGAACTTCAGCATAGAGGATCGCAGGATCGCTAGGAATCTCAATCAACCTGCTATCACCACCAGTAACATTCCCATTGTGCCTGTGTCCATTCATTGGTAACGTCGACCCATTCCTTGATAACGTATTGGTGTAATGCATCTCATCGCTGACTGGCTCATCTTCAAATGCCCTGTTGAGGTAGGTGAGATGATCTGTGGCATCCTTGCCTTTCTTTGGTGTCTCTTCCTGACTACGGCAACAGCAGATTAGGAGTGTGATGAGAAGGAGAATAATAAAAGCTCCAGCCAGACTGCATCCAATGTAGATCAAGATCCACTGTGTCGGGGTCAACTGGAAACCAGATGGGTTTGGGTAGTAACCTGGAAAATATTAAGAAACGCAAGTCATTTAGTTATAAAACTTAATCCATTGAACACTATAAAGCCTGAGATACCTTGGCAAATGCATGTTATGCTTAAATCAAATGGTGCTATACAGATTAAACACAGTGGCATTTTATCACATGACATACATGTATAGGTATCCTACAGAAAAAGTTTTATTTTGTTGTACAATGTTGTACAATATACCTGCCTTTGTGACATCATGCAGATCTTTAATTGTTGAAAAACTATGACTGAATTTTACTTTGTACGAAACTATGGAATAGAATACATATCCATATTGCCCTGTGTCTTTCTTACTGACGATCTTCTTATTGCAAACATATTCAGATTCCCCCCTCCCCCAAAAAGGCTGGTTGTTACTCTGCTTGCTCCCCTGTAACTTGCATGTTGAAGATTGATTAATTTTAAGAGAAAACGTCATACTCATATTCATGATAGCCATAAAGCATTTTATCTTTATGTCATTGTGCGAACGCAAAATATATTAATGCATAAATTAAAATGTCTATTTTGCCATATTGCAATAGAATTTTAGCAAAGATCATATAAAATTCAATTTTCAATAAGTTTCCAGTTTGCATTCCGGACGTGTTTTTTCACACGGTGCCTAAGTGTTTCACTCTACTTTCACCAATACTTCAAATATAGCAATTGTAAGTTTTTTGACAGTCTGTAAACTTACAGTCAGCCAACACTGATCCTGTTGCATCAGTGACGTAATCAGCAGGGCAAGACTGGCATGAAGTCTGACGTGTTTGGTTCTGGTAGGTGTCACGGGAACAGAAGACACAGATATTGTTTGCCTCATCATAATAGGTTCCTGCTTGGCACGGGACTGCGAAAATAGAAATAAACAAGAAATCGCTTAAACTGCTGTCATTAAAACATAATTCAATGTAATCAATTTTCTGGCAAATCAGCAAATACAAAGCATGCAAATGTCAAAAAATATATTTAACTATGCATCAAACTGCACATGAGAAAGTAAGGATGTATGTGGTACCACACATTTTTTAAACAGCATGTTTGTAGGATAGTCTCAGCAATGGAAATATGAATATAAACTGATCATATAACAGGAAAAGAGAAATCGGTAGAAGTATTCTTAAATTATTCTTATGAAAATACATTAGTAGAAGCATGCACTGTCATTTTGAGGAATGTGAATATGTGTAGAGCCTTGGAAAACTGAAGAATGGCATTTTGGGGGAGTTATACTCTTTTTTTTCTTACAAATTGTTATGCTACTTTCATCTTCTTTAAACTGTTTCCTTGATTATGAGCTGTTATTGTATCAGATGCATTGATGGGTTAATTTTGGCTTGCATAGTAGTTATAGACTTACCACATCCTGAACTTGAAAACACCATGCCACTGTCACATGACCATCGGAACTCCTGCGATATTCTCGTCCCTGATTGGACGTTGTTGATGACGTCACCATTAACCGTCAACTCAAAACCTTCGTTGTTTGCTACTTCAACAATGCCATTCACAACCTCATCAATATCACCCTCTATGGAATCTTGATCTGAATTACTATCAATTGGAGAAGAAATAGTGATATCCACCAAGAGGGCACTAGAGTCTCTTCTGTTTCGTGACAGAACGATCTCGCTGCTTCTCCTGCGCCTTGCGGTATTTGTGATGCAGTCTGCTTCGACACTGTCTGGCCCACAGGCAGATGCTGACCCCAATGAGCATAGGTTATATGTATCTAGGGTATTGGTGATGTTTGTAGCCACGGATGATTTGAAGTTTTGAGTTTGTTGTGGACATGAGGCTGATGCAAGTGGAAAGGTTATGCTGATTGTCTTGCTGATACCATTGCCAACTTCAGCTCCTAGTAATGAGAGGAAGATCGAGATACAATCAGTACACTGATATGGCAAAGAATTATGACCTCAACCCAGTGATGGATGAATTCTCTAGTTCCCATAGGTTTAATACATGGACAACCTGCTTCTAGTAGGTTAAGGGTTAAAAACTGAAGTTACTTTCATTGCCTTCTGAAATGCATACCATATAGATTTGAAGCCTGTATATTTTTGAATAGGCATGCATTTCACATTAAACTCTCTTGACATCATGACTATATCCTGTATTTGGAAAGAATGGGGGAAATATGTAGAAAAAAGGGTAAAGAAAATAAGGGCTGAAAGAGATACTAAGGAAGAGAGAGAGAGAGAATAGGATTAAGGAGGGTGGGGAGGGGGTCTTAGAATCAAAGTTACACAAGAAATCAAGAGTAATAGATTCTTAAAAGAGATAGATGGAATGGAGTGAGCTAGACGAGACAAGCCAAGAGGGAGAGGAAGCATTGTAAAAAATACCCGACAGGCGATTTCGCCCTCAGCGGTGCTCAAATAGCTCCCTAAAATCATGAATACCCAGTTCTTTGGGGCGAACCATTTTCTTCAGAGTCCCCCTCGCCTCAGCTCCAAAAATAAACCATAAATTCACTAATCGTGACTTAGGAGCAGCGGAATTAACATTTCTTTAAATAACACACATATTATCGCATCATACTGATACTCAGATATGCATACTCTCAAGTAGAAAATTGGGATATCAGCAATTAAAATTCAACATAGCTTCCTTGGGCCTAGAAATAGCTCCTGTAAAGTTGTTCACAGGAGCTGTTTTTTTTCAGAGAATAGCTCTTGTGGAAAAAGAAGTATTTTTACCCTGAGAGGAAAAGCGGAAGAGAAGTTGATCTAGATCAAAATGATGATGACCCAGATGGCCCAACTTACTAGCACATATATCAGAGGGAGAAGGATCCCAGAATGAAGCATCACTGTCAGATATGCAGGTATAGTTGATGTCAGCCACTGTCTTGACATATCCAGGATTACATAATACCCGGCACTCTCTTCCACTGGCATCAGCTACACAGGATACTTCAGCATTGGCGATGGTCGGGAACGAATCACAATCAGAGTCTGAAGTAAGAAGAAGAACAACAACAAAAAAAATCAGTAAACTGAATATTAACATATTCCTGTTCTACAGTATACTGTTTGGTGATTTTGGCAATTGTTTTAAGAGAATACAAATCCCCAAACCCTGTAAAACCCTGAAACCCTGAATATATATCACATCCAAAGGAGTAATTTAAATGGAATTCCAAGCGCGCATGAAATGTGCTAGTAATAACATGGCCTCCCTGCACACCTTTTAGGACTAAGTACCAGCATGTATTCTAAAAACTTAGATAGGACACTCCTGGAGGACACTAAGTCTTGCTAAGCTGAGGTTCAGAACACTATCATAACTCACTTGATGTTTCCCTGTTCCTGCTTTATTGTATTTCAGTCTTGTCACATATACTTCATTTGCATGGGTTGATCTTAAATCATGAGGGTAATTCATTTCCTGCAACTCTTCTGGCCTACTCTACAATTGCTTTCAATTTCTGTCTCCTACCTCTCCTATGTACTGTGACGGTGAAGATGCACTCTTTGTAGTTGGAGGAGGAGTCTGTTGCTCTAGCGATGACCGACACACTCTCTCCTGTTGCCTCAAACAAAGATCCTCGGGCCGGTAAGTAGGTCACTGTAGGTGAAGGGTCAGCATTGTCAGTGACCTCTGCGTCCGGCCATGTGACCTGACGGCTGGATGATGTACTAATCTCTATGATGTTTGCTGGGCAGGTGATCTCTGGTATTTGGTTATCTGATGATAGGGCAAAGGAAAGAAATATGCATGGGTTTTTGTTTCCAAATCTGACTTTTTAAACTAAATTCCACTAGAAAGTGAAAACAATATTTTCTTAAAAGCCAATTTTTTAAACGATCTTCCTATTTTACTTTTTATAACCATGAAACTTTAGGAGCATGTCAGTGAAATACAGGAACAACAGCATATAACTCAAATTGTGGGAAATTTTGGAGACTGTTGATAGGGTATGTTGATGAAGGAATTCTTTGGAAGAAGGTGCTCTATTCCATTAGGCAAAGTTCATCTATTCCACTATTTCACAAACCAGAACTCCAAATAACAGATATTTTCAAGCTTTACTCACCTTGTAATCTGATGAAAAAGCTGCAGTTCCTGTTGCCATTCTGTCCCCCTATCGCCTGAGCCACTACAACCTGTCCTTCAGCATATTCCTCGGAGAACTCCAGACTAGTGACGTCATTGAGGTCAGGTCCAATGACAAAGACCACATCAAGGTTGTCCTGGTTGAAGTTTGTCGCTGTGATAGGATCCATGTCCAAGGTGGCTGTGTTGGTTCCTTCATCCAAGATATAGGTCAGGGTCTCCCCCTCAGGACAGTTGGTGAAAAATGGCCGTCCATCTGATGCAAGGTAGGACGTGAAAGGGAGATACAGATTACTATGTTGCCTAATGACTTCTTTATACGCAACAAGGAGAAAATGGAGCCCACACTTAATTCTACTGTGAGTTTGCCATTCCACAAAATGGTCAAGCGATTGCCAGTATTTACCACTTATTTGGGCAGGTCGAGAATACATAAAAAACACTTGCATGCATTAGAATTTAATTAGAGTTGTCATTGATGCACTCATAATGTAGCGGATGTAAGCTCTGAACATTAATGAAATAGAGAATAAAGGACAAATAATATTAACCAGTTATACCCACTAGTCAGGGACTTCTGTGAATACCTTGTTGACATCTTGGGCCAATGAATCCACTGACACACTGACAGGACACAGCTTCCACCATTCAAACAGCTTGGGCAATATTCTGAAACTAACTCTAACCCTGATTTTAACTCTAACCCTGATTTAACCCTAACCCTGATTTTAATCCTAATCCTAATACAAACCATCATCTTAACCCTAACCCTAGTCTTAAGATTTCAGTCATACCTTGTTCATACCTTGGGCCAATGAATCCACTGACACACTAGCAGGAACCATCTAGCTTCCACCATTAAACAGCTTGGGTAATATTCTGAAACTAACCCCAACCCTGATTCTAATCCTAAACCTATTCCTAATCCAAATCATCATCTTAATCCTAACCATAGTCTTTAGATTTCAGTCATACCTTGTTCACACCTTGGGCCAATGAATCCGCTAACACACTGGGCAGGAACCATCTACGCAGCTTCCACCATTCAAACAGCTTGGCTGCATGCTGAACCTACAACCATGAAATCAAGATAAGTTATAGCAAAAAGAATATGTTCCCTCCTCTTTGGAAAACAGTTATGATAAAATCAATACTTTGACATTAATTGAACAAAACGATGACAAAGGGAGCAATAATGGAGTAATATGCATATTGGCTCATTTACGGCAGTACATTAGTGATGATATTCATCAGCAAGCAAAGAAAAACCTGTTTTTACAAAGTATCACTGGCAGCATGATTAGTATATATAGATAAATAGTTGCTAGTTTATACTATAAGAGAAATATCAGTCATTTGATTTGGATAGTCACAACATAAACATATACACAGAAAAAATGTTAATTGAAGTCTTTCAAGTTCATATTTTTTATCTCTCATATTATCAAGAGAGGGAGTTTTCATCTTATTTTTACCTATCATAGTTGTTTCCACTTGTGGAGTAGTTGGTGGTAAGGTTTGTGGTAGGTTGTGTTGTTGTGGTAGGAGGTGGCACAGTTGTTGGTGGAGGAGGTGTCTCACACGTGTTACCGGAGTATCCATTGTAACAGGTGCATACATATCCCATCATGTCACCTCGTCTGTTACAGAACCCTCCATTCAGACAGGGTTGAGACTGACAGGGGTCGATTTCTGGAAATAAAACGGGAAAGGAAAACGTAAAAGCCTTCTTGTTTTCATATCTGCTCTTGGAACTGTGTTATGCAGATTACTGAGGTGAATTTCATAATTTCACAATCAGTTTTATTATTCCAGCTTTCGCCTACTAATTTCTGTAGGCTTCCTCGACTGGCAATGACTTGCCATAGAGGGTATCGGCAGTTGGACGGTCTGAGAGAATGACAGTCTGACCATCCCACTGTAGGGCCTAGGTGAAAGCTCACATGGTAATAATAAAATTGATTGTGTAATTATGAAAATTCACCTCATAGCACTTTACCAATATGATAATCTCTTTATGGATGTGTTATGAAGAGTTATGATTAATCTTAATGGATTACTAAATCAGCTTGCAATTCACTTTACAATAAAAATTTGAAAAAGGTAGATGTAATGTAATGTTTGTACAAAAAGAATAAGGGAAATATTTTGATGAAAAATGAATGCTTACCTGTTTCACAGTTGGTCCCAGTATACATGACAGAACATGAACACTGATATTCCTGTGCATAGATTCCTGTACTGGTACACACTCCATTGTTCTGACATGGAAATGAAGCACAGCCAACTATACAGGGGAAAATAAAATCAAAAGAATAGGTTATGAAGATATATTTATTACTATTATGATATGGTTTTTAAACACTTTTCTTCAGAGCTTGTTCATGAAACTCTGGTACATTCACATGCTTGCACAGGTCCAGGTGTGACAGTGTTTCAATGAATTCCGTTGTACTGTAGGCATATGTTACTAATGCTCAGAGAGAAAGAAAAACACAAGTTATTTCTTAATCCATCATATCTATAAGCCTTTACCTCCTGAGGATGCTTCAGTATCAGTGCAATACATTTCAAGCATTATCTCCATATATTTTTACCTGTGTATTGGCATTGTGGGCCTGTGTAAATGGTTTGACATTCACATTCATAAGTGGTAGGTCCCAGTTTAGTACAATCACCACCATTTTGGCATGGCCCTGATCTGCAAGGATCTGTGAAGAACAGAATGATAGAAAAAGAGGATAGCTGTTAAAATGGAAAGTCAAAAACTTGAAGAAAAAAAAAAAACAATCCCCTTTTGCTATATATTTGCAAGTTTCAAAATATATGTTTAAATTAATGATTTTGCTCCACTTAAAATGACCAACTAAAATTACAAAGTTACTTTATATTATTGATTATACTTACTTGTTACTAAACAGAGGTTTTGTGTTTAATTATGAGTTAACATTCTAAAAACTGAAGCAAAGTTTAAAGTTATTCACCTTTCCCACTATATAGCTAAGTTATAATTAGTATTATAACTGATGGAGTTAATCCGAGGATTAATTTCATGTTTATTTGACTCAGACAAAATAACTCAAAATAAGTGATCAAAAAAGTAGAAAATGGGTGTTTTGTTAAAGAGATGCATGTAAAGAGTGAGATATTTGCTGAAATTTTTGTCAACTAAAATCAACAAACTTGTTGACCCTAAAAAGACTGGGGTATTCTGGAGGCTGGAAAAAAACTGAGGGGGGCCTAAAGGGCCCCCCCCCCAGATCTCGGCTGTTGACCACGCGACCCGCGATGAAAATCGGCACACACATCACCACAATGTAATTTACAAAACTGAACAATTAATGTTCCGAAATTGTTCAAATTTATTTTTAATCAATTAATTATGCTAATTTATGCAGGAAATTGAATATTTGGCTGTAAATCTTAAAATAAAGCTCAAAAACTGCAAATTTTTGGTCTAGACACACTTTTTATGATTCTCCTATTCGAATGTACATTAAAAAAATGGCGGTATAAATTTTTGCCTCATGTATTTTATTGTTTTAAAATTTCTTATGTATTTCTTTGTTTTTCGACTTTTTTTTTATTGTTTTTTTCAAGGAGATCATTGGCAAACACTAGTCCGATCATAAACAACATGAAATTAATTGAGTTTAATCATTAAAAGTGAAATTAATGATACATTTATGAATCTTGGCTAGAAACGGAATTTGCATTGGATTTGTACATGAAATCACGTTTTTGATCAATTTTAGGTCTGACATGCACTTACAAAATGTTGCGTAACTACGGAACCGCGTACCCGGGTGTCGCAAATTTGGTCTCCAAAGTTGCGTGAAACTTAAAAGAAAAAAGTCATGAAGTGTCGCGGCGCGAACTTTTCACATTACGGATTTATCGCGAAAAATGTCGAGGGAGGCCTTTTAGGCCCCCCCCCCAGTCTTTTTAGGGTTAAAGGTTTAATTTCACAACTATGTCCATTGAATATTTATAATGATAATAAAAAAGAGAAACTTTTGAAGAAAGGAAACTTAAGGTCCCCAGTTCGCTGGTGTAAGCTGGGAGGTCCCCCAAGGATCTGTACTGCCATCAAGACTCTTCATTTACCTGGTTCAATTTCACACCTAGTACCAGTATATCCAGACGAGCAGAAACACTGCACATGACCACCGGAGTTTAAGTGACACATCCCGCATTTTTGACATGGGTTGGGCGTACAAGGGTGCACTATGGTTGGATATGGGGTAAGGATGGTGCCGGGGAGGGGTAAGAATGGGTAAAATGGGGGTCAGAGAGGGATGGAACAGAATAGGGGTTAATGGAAGATGGTAACAGGTGCGATAGAGAAATAAAATGAATTAAAGTTTGTGGTTAATGTTCTATATCATATGTTTATTCCGTGTTTATACATGTACAAGTTAGTATTTTGAGAAAGAAATTAGTAACATAATTTGAATATTTCAAAATATATATGATTTCTATATGCTTATAATATACAGAGATGTATGCAATCAGGCCCTTACATCATCTACAATACACAACCACAAATAAGTGTTTATGATTTTATTGACTGAATTAGAAAAGCTCTTAGCCAGCTAATACAAAGTCGGTATACAAAGGGTGTATAAAAAAAATAAGTACTCTCTGCAAAACTATACAGGATTATTGTTTAAAAGTAATATAGAGTACCGAAGTGTGACGTCATCAATTTTGGGTTTTTTTTGCATTTGAGCAGTTTCATGACTATATTCCGGCAGACCATGATGAAAAACCTCCACACACCAAATTTGAACGTGAATCAGTTCACAGTGTGCCAGGTAAGGGCCACGTGAATGTCTAATTATCCCCATTGAAATCAGTGTAAATTGGCCAAGTTCATAACTGTTTAGAACCGGGCCAATTTACACTGATTTCAATGGGGCTAGGTTGGTATTCATGTAGCCTCATATCGGGGTCCCCCATGAGCCGATTCCCATAAGATTTGGGCTGCATGTGGATGTTTTTCATCATGCTCCATTGAGACATGGTATCTCCGAAATTCTGAAATTCCAAAAAAAAGTTTTTTGTGACCAGTCATCGATTCGGTGCTCTATTAGCCTAACAGCAACATCTAAGATTGTGACTGAGAGCTGCTATCAAAATCCCTTTTAGAGAGATAATTGTCTATTCATGATAATCTCACAAGGTTACCACAACATACAAGCTTTGATTATTTTTCAGAGTGAATTACTTTGAAAGAGTTACGTCCAGAAGAAACAAATACGGTACGATCAGTAGAAATGAATCATTTAAGTAATTGTATTATGGCGCATGAATGTCACATTTCTTGTCACTTACCTGCTTCAGTTGTTGGAGGTAGAGTGGTAGGCAGTGACGTGGAAACATCGGTACAAGGTCTATCGATTGCATACGTATCATCATTACACACACAAACAAACGAGTTATCATTGACTCCACTGAGCAAACACTGCTTGTGATTAACAACCGCAGGTTGCGACCTGGTCAGCACAGGGCGGTTGCTCCTGAGCATTTGGGAGATGAGAAAGACTAGAATACAAACCATTATTACAGAAATTTGTACGAGTTTTAATGAGATCTTGTATTGAATTAAGGAGAATATCATTTTTTCACAATCAAATTAACTGTTTTGTAAATGTTCCATCCCACCATTTCAATTAGAAGTCAAGTTTTGAAGGAACCCTTTTTCAAAAAAAAAATCGAGGTATCATAGTATTCTCACTCCAATTGCAGTATTTGTGACATATTATAGATGGAGAATATAGCCTTTTGTAATACTTGTATGTCAGATTAATGAGTTGCTGAAGTTCAGCTCTACATTTAGTTCTCTAGAATAAATGCTGAATGGAACTGATTCATGCACACTGGATTCAGATTAATGAGAGTAAATCCTTATCAAATCGTGGTTAAATTCTGTGAGTATATATGCATAACGATTTGTGAGTGGAGGTTGATCATTTCTATAGGCCTACTGAAAATATTTACAATAAGTAACCTTAATCAAAACGTGCACATATTTAATGCACCAGTAATTATGAGAAGCCAACCCCGGGAAGCCAACAACCATACAAGGTTGCCAGGGGAGTAAAAAACATTCCAACCTCTCCCCCCCCCCCCAAAAAAAAAGGTGTACACACTAGTCTTACTGTCAGCTAAGGTAAGCTCACTACTCCCGTTTACATTTGATTACATTTCATCATGGGCGTCAATGAGGGGAAGAAGGGGACACTCGCCCCCCCAAAAAAAAAAATGGGGTAGGGTATACAATAGGATATGTCCCAAAAAATTTGGGAAATAGACACCTGAAAAGGCAAATATGGTATCCCCCCCCCCCCAAAAAAATATATATATTAGAAAAAGATACACCTGAAAAAGAAATAGTCAACAAATTTTTTTGGTATGCCCCAGCCCCATATTAAATCTGTTTGCCCCCCCCCCCCCCCCCGCCCAAAAAAACCAACTGCACATCTTTTTTTCTTCTTCTTTTTTTTTTCTTGTAAGCAATTTTGGGTGTTCCCCCCCCCCCCCCAAAAAAAAAATATATATATATATATATATATATAGGATTAACGCCCATGCACGTCATGATTTTTGCGTAGTCATTGTTTGAATTGCCAGACAATAAGAACAAATATGATTATTCATTTATCGTTTTTACCTGAGCAGTCTGCCCCGGTGAAGCCATTGGCACAGCTGCAATGATAACCCTCTGTACCGGCTCTAAAACATGTTCCGCCATTTAGACACGGAGAAGGGGAGCAGGCATCTGAAAAATGATAACATTGGTTGAATATCAACATCTCAAAACAATAAGATAGAATGAAACGCTCCCCTGAAGTATTCTCGACAACAGGTCATGCGCGACATGAATTTCTCGGCCAACTTTGCGACCCGTGTCGCCAACTTTGCGTCCCAGTCGCGAACCGCACGCGAAATTCATGACCCGTGACGCGAAGTTCAGGACCCGGAATGCGAAATTCATGACCTGGGATGCGAAATTCATGACCCATGCGAAATTCACGTTTCCCATGACCTGTTGTCGAGCGTACTTCAGGGCCATCATAAATAATACCATCATGGAGCTATAAAAAAATAGCTCCACGGTTCATGTGAACCCTGTTTACACTCTGACCTTAAACATTAGATAATCGTGGTGTTAAAAGATTCGGCATATCGATGATTGATAATAGTACCCAACATAATCCCCATTTATCATCATGATCATACCATTCAATCTAAAAGGGGTACACTAAGAAGACGGCTCATAAACTCTCATAAATTCACTCTCGACCCAAATTCATGAAGACAGGGGAATTGAGTATTTTGTTCCAGTTGCTCATTACAAACAAATAAATAATAATCATCATCATCATCACCATCATCACATCATCATCATCATCATCATCATCATCAATCATCATTTTGTACGCTCTCCATATTAAACTATATCACAGCGTTTACACAAAATGAGAAATAACATACAAGAGGAATTTCATCAAAATAGATACATACACAATATTCAATGTTTCAAAAGAGAAGGGAAAATAAAAGGGGGCAAAAGTTATCTATTCAGGGAAGAGGTATGTTTTCAGGAGTTCTTCTTAAATTGGTCTGTGGAATTTGCTGCTTTGATAAAAAAAGGGGGATATTGTTCCATTAAAACATAAAGAATAAAGGTACTAAGCATGTATTTCAATCATAAATTATAAATGACCGATGAATATGAATGGCTTCCAATAAGTCAATATTTTGTTCCAGGAAACAGTTATAAATGCAGCTATAACATGTTAATTACTTGGAGCCCATACGTCGAAAAGAACGAAGTATACCTTGCGGTTTTAATCTCGAAGTAGACATGTCCATCCGTTAATGAGGGTATACCATGATTTTACGACATCGTAAAAGAACATGAGATGTACCATGTGCTAGGGTGATTCAAGCTTTATGTTGACAAACAATACGATTGATTTTTTTTTTTCCATCTTCGGTGGTGTATGTTAAAGCGTATCAGGCTATACATGTACATGTATAATGACGTGATATGCTACTGTCAAGAACAGACGCGTTTTATTGCGTTAAATGTTTCTCTTTATCCGAAAAAATATGACATATTTCGTAGATTAAATTGATTTTTGTTAAATTATGAGTGAGTAAAGTGATCATTAAAGTGAAAGTGACATAAAATCTTTAACTACTTACCTGTTAAAGTCAATGACTTAACAAATGTCCATAAAGATCCTTCTGTAAAACAAACGTCCCACTGCAAGAAAACAAAAGAGATTGAACGTATAAAAAACAGACATTTTGCACACGTCTGTGAAGTCAAGCATGTGGTTCCTGTATGATTCCAATGTGCGCTCGCTTTCAATCGATAAGGCAACATGCACGTTTCAAATGAAGGATAAATATGAAAGTCTAAAATTTGATCCCCTCGCACATGCCGCACAGGCCGACAATGCGGAATTTTACATCTCCTCCCACCCCCCCCCCCCCCCCTCCCCCCTTCGTACCCATCATGATACCCCGAATGCAACAACAAAATGGCAATATTTCATTACCCGTCGGCGACTATACTATCGTTTCATATTACATGTAATGGCCTTATTTTCTATGAACAGATGCAAATTACTGCATATTTTTTAATAAGTTAGCCACTTCAAGCTTTTTGTAACAAGCAAAAGGCCTACATTCGGGCCTATACTGATAACACAAACTATATTTTTTATGATTTTCTTCGGTTATAAAACCACTATCAAAATGATAGTTAATTCAGAATGAGAAAATTAATCGCAAAGTTAGGGACAAATTTTATCAGACAAAAATTATGGTAATTATGTTTCCATTTTTTTTTTTTTGGGGGGGGGGGATAATACATTAAAGTAAAATACAATAAATAGTGTATGGTTTTCAGGCTAAAATTTTATAGTTGCATGTTATAGTTATAAAAATACATTTTTTACAGGTATGGAAGTCGTTTGACGATGTCTTACACGAATTCGATCTCGTCTTCCGTCAGGTTGCTCGGTGCGGTCCACGAGACGGTGACAATGTCTTTGGATCATTGTCGATATGGGTGAGGGTATTAGCTACGCCTCCAGACAATCGATCCTTTGTCCTACCGATGATGTCTCGCTGAAAATTCCGACTGGGGTACT
>CM057156.1:1162208-1209708 GCA_029962745.1 Echinometra lucunter
GGGGTACTGTCGCCGACTACGCGGGCTTGAACCATGAACCCTCTGAACGGAATTGAGCTCGTGGTTGTGAGGTTTACTGTATGGATAAAAAAATCGAGATAGTTAGCTTCATGATATTACTTGATTCAGAGTTCATGTGTTCATGTTTGGCCAACGTGCAAGCTGCTGAGTTAAGCTTCTTTCACTTGGAGTGAATACGAGTGATGTATATAATTATGGTAGACCTGTAAAATTTCAACTTCTGTTTTCTCAATCATGCACTGTGTATTACATTTAAATTACATTAAAACAAGACAAAAATTAATGATTCGTGCATGGATTCAATGCAGAAGCTATTTTGATAAGTAGGAATAAATTGGGGTAATATTAATGCACATGGACAAAGATGGCATAGAGAAAGAAAATGAAGAAAATTGAAAATAGAAATAACGGCTTTACTCATTCCTGTATAATTATGTATGTCTTTAGTTACCAGTCATCATTGGTGTTATGTCAGTGTGACGTGTCCGTTAATTACCAGTACTTCGGACACTATGAACATGACGGACAAAGAAAGCGGACAAAATAAACAACCCCTCATTCTACCCTTCACAATGGTTCTGGTAGTCAAAAGAACATCCCTTCACTGCTATTGTTTAAAATATGTGGAACAGGCGTCACATGCATATTCACCTGGAACTACATGATTAAACATAATAGCAGTGAAGGGATGTTCTTTAGACTACCAGAACCATTGTGAGGGGTAGAACGAGAGGTTGTTTATTTTGCCCGCTTTCTTTGTCCGCCATGTTCATAGTGGGATGAATTCGTAAAATCTCAAATGATACTGGAGTACTTTCGGAATAAAACGACAATACAACGGCTATATTATAACGCAAATTCCCAAGTTTCTCCTTAAATGAATCTACAATATACTGTATATATTATTTTCTGTGTGGCGACAATGTGGTTTGATAATTCCCTGAAGTTTCGCCAAAGTGGGGTTTTATTACACAGAGTCAGACTTGCTAGGAATACCAATGGCTTTAAAAATGCGGGTGGACATCGTTGACATCTGAAACACGAATAAGTATCGCTTATTTTCTCTCCCAGTTACTATAAATAGTTTGTTTACATGAAATGAATGTGTATCATCTATCCTAATCATGCTACTTTCGGTGTTGTTTCTACTGACATGTAAATACATGTACTATTCTGCCGTTAAATTACGAAAGAAAGCAAATCTATTTTTTTCAAAATTGACTTTTTTATAGATTTGGGGGACCTTTTTTGTATGCTTTACATCATGATGAAGCAAATCTATTTTTAATTGACTTTTTTCTTGATTCGGGGAACCTTTTTTGTGTAGTTTACATCACGATGAAGAAATTGAGGTCACATGACCTCCAATTAGCGAAATATATAAACTTTCAAAATGAAGCAACTCCATAGATAAGACATCAACGAAAAATCTTCATTTACTATAGGAAACTCATTCTAGAGAGTTGCTTCCTTTCGTCATTGGACGCAGTATTATTCTGACGGATACATGTAGATCACTGGATTTGATATTTTGATTTGATTTATTTGTCAAGTTCAGATATACATGGTGATAAAGAGCACACGGTATATATAAATAAAAAGTTCATGAAAGCTTGACAGGGTGACCCATGAAAGCTCGAAAGGTTATTTACAATGGGGTCCTTAAGAGAACAGAACAACTTGACTGCTGGTAACGTGGCTGGTAAGTATTTAGCACTATATACATAATGAAACATATTTACAGGAGTTTAACAGCAACACATTTAAAACGAACAAAAAAATCTACACAAAAGAACGAAATAATACATATGAATATCGATAAAGTAGAGAAAAGAATACTGATCTGTATGTCTAAAGCATATCATACAATTGTGTAAATCATGTCACTTGTTTCTTTTTTCTTAGAATCAAGTGATAGGAAATCTTTTAGTAGTAAACTTTTAGTAGTAATCTTTTAGGATTGTGAGTAAAAAGAAAATGTATAGGAATCGATCATGTAGGCAGAAGATCCTCTTTAAAAGGTTTGTAATCAAAGAATGACTGAACGTTATAAATGTTCTTTTGAGCTTGAAGTATCAAAGCAAATTCAGATTTTAAAAAAGGAAAGACTGAAGCTAAGACTGAGAGAAAGAGAGCGAGAATATGAGAGAAAGTGAAAGTCACTGGAGAGAGAATAAAAGAGAAAGAATTTGCAACTACAGAAAGCGTAACAAAACAGAAAGATTAAGCAGAGAAGAAAGAATGAAAATTGGGATAAACGTACATGTATGTAGTCTAGCCTAGAAAAGAACAATCCTGATATCGCATTAGACCATTCTAAACTTCTTAAAAACCAATTTACTAGCCATCGGTGACTAGGGTTTGGTAATCTTCGAAGGCTTGCAAATGAAATACATGTATTTAGGCCCTGTATAGATATTGAATAAACAGAAGTGGGGGATTACATGTCATTTGATTCAATGAACATAAGAGAGGGACTGGTAATCATATTTGTAAAATATTTCGAATAATCACGTTCATGTTCACGATGAAAATGTATGGCAGTTTGACATCACGTCATGCTAAATCATTTTGTAAGTATAACATCCTTGTTATTCTGACAACAACATACGTTTACTCGTTTGTTGTTTTTCATGTACAAGTAAATAATATTGACACATAAAAGCACTACAGTCAAGAATGACTTACATGTATCATGTAGATCTACATAAATGCATAACGTACATGGCATAAACATAATGTAATTAAAGACTTCGTGCATATGCGTTTCCGGTTCCGGTTGAACGTGCACAGTAACTTTATATTCCCTCAAACAATCACTTAAGTGTTTGTTTCCCATAGAAACGAATTTCAATTCGCTTCAGTAAATATTTTTCAAAGCTTTTGTGTACATGCACCCGTGAGTGAGGAACAATAGACTGTCTGGCCCTGTCGAATTCAGATTCACATTTATTCACACGCCTCCATCATTGAAGTGCATTCTTTACTGATGACGTCGGCCATTCGGTGCTGATAAATCATGGTTTGGGAAAATTATCAGGGTTGTAAAAAATGCCAAGAAAGTGGATTTATGGCGAGTGTATTGCATTAGTCATCGTAAAAGGGTTTTAAATACACACCTTAATCGGTTCCTATCAAAACCGAATCGAATTACCAAAAATAGTTCCGTTGAATTGACAGTCATGTTTAAGGAGGTGCGGTCTCTTCTTTCTTTGTTTTATTCATAAAATCTCATTATCTTGAGTCAGGAATGCAAATTTTAGGATGTAAATGCAAATTGACAGTCATTCTGAAGCTGTTGTTATCATAGTTATTGTTATTATAGTTATCATTTTATATATATTTTCGTTATTCTCTTCTTTTCAAATCTTCTTTCCATTTTAAGAATTGGCTCGATTCTTCTGTGGAAGGTTTTTTGTTTTGTTTTGTTTTTTTCCCCGCCGGACCTAACTCATAATTATTGTTTGACATTTTTACGATCCAGGTATGTTAATATTTCAGTAAAAAAAAAAAATAGATGGGCAAGGAAAGAATTTTTCTTCTTGTTCTTTGTCTTCTCTCTCATTTCTTTTTTTTTTTTTTTTTTTTTTGTGGTCGAACTTTACGAATATGACAATCTGACAATAAGGAAGCATAATTTATGACTGTTCCCTTTCACGTACAGAGTCTCAACAATCTGAGGAAATAAGAATTTATAAGAATTTACTTTAATAAGATGCCCAAGATTAGAATTTATGTCTCAAATTTGCTAGTCGCAGATTTAATATTTTGAACAATTAGCCCAATCAATTCAGCTAACAGTTTGAACTTCATTTGGGAAAAAAAAGAAAAAAAGATCGCTGTAAAATCGGTGTCAGCATACGGCCATGAAATCATACGGAATCAAGCAAATGAGGTTGATAAAGGACTACTGCATCCTTGTTTGTGATAATGAGAGTGGTTCTGACTTGTGTCAGCTGTTCAGTGAATTTGGATTTCTGCGGTAATGTCATCTAATGTGTGCATTCAAAAGCGCTATCTCTGTCCATACGAATATATGTGGCTACTTAGTCTAATTGTTGTAATGAGGAAAAGCGGATGGGTTACCATAGTAACGGTATATAATCTAATCCCAACGACGTAACCATCCGAGCCAAGTGTGATTCGCATTGACCTACATGTAGATTACATTGCTGCCTTTTTAAATTTATTCCGGCACGTCATGTAAACAGGCACATCATTGTAAATATACTTGAAATGACATTTAAAAGGGGCGGAATCATCGATTTTACTCTGTCATAATTGATATCCTGACCTCGAATGCGTAAAGACTATCTGCGCCTCACTTCACCATTTTCCCTATCCCGTCCTTCTCTTCCACCCCCCCCCCCCCATCTCTCTCTCTCTCTCTCTTCTAACTGTTAGGAGGCACTCGGTAGAGGAATGATCTGCCCCTACCTGCTCCCGCCCCCTGTAACTTCGCCACCGAAATTAAGTTTGATTTAGGATCTCTATGATTTACAATATTTTTTGTTGTTGTCGTTTTAATTCTTGGAAAGAATTCAAGTCTTGAATCATTTCCTCATATAGTTTAACATCTTCAGACCACTTTCCTCAATTTCCTGTTGTTATTAATGAATTCACGAGTATAATGACCTTCGACTCGATATTGGGGCATCTCTGTTAATAGACAAGCCTGCCCAGTGTCCTTTACATATAGTCCTACTGGATTTTAAACATGCTAACAGATTTCTTTACTTTTGCCCAACCCTGAGAATGTTGACATCCAAGCAATAGACCAACACCTCCTGCAAACAAGACGCCATCTACATTATCCCACAACGGACAAAAACCCACTAAGCCTTCCATTCAGACCGCAACACCCCCCCCCCCCCCTCCCCCATCCACCAATGACTAACATTCTCGATCAATATGTAAAATATTTATATTAAATAAATGTTAGTACAAACAACTAGGATGTTGCAGCTCATTTGCTTGCTCACCCCAATTTCATGACGACATTTTGAATGTAGTTTTGGAAATGTCGAGGGATTATAACACGTTTGATAAATGGATCATTTTCTCTATGATGGTGTCCCCCCCCCCCCCACACCTCATGCAGCATGCCTCATACTGCACTGTACAGTGCTTGTGAGTGTGTACCAACTGGAAAAAAATTTAATTCATCAATTAAAATCAGTAAATCGTTTTGTCTTTCTGGTTCTCCTTCGTTGATGATACATTGTACATGTCCATGGCCGTACGCACATAGGAGGGGGGGCAGGGGCGGTTGCCCCCTAGAAATTTTCAAAAATTTACCTTTTTTCTATATTTCCTTTAGCTTTTTCTTGAGAATTTCCCCAAATTCCACCCAAAATGTGCACCAGATCGTTCAATTTCAATTCTAAAAATGCAAAAGCTCCCATTCAGTCGCTTCGCTCCCTCGCTTGCGTGTTTCCTCAAAATATTGAATATATTCTTGCCCCTCTACGAAAAAATTCCTGCGTACGGCCTTGTACATGTACATTCGGTCCATAAAAAGAAATTATCCGATGGAATATTTTTGTACGATTACTTTAGATATGAAGGCAATTACAGTTGTAGCTTTCATCCTAAAGTTTGCAATTATCTTAATCAACTGCATGTAAATTCCTTTGTTTGGACACATCTACCTGGTTAATCGAAATGGTTGTAGTGCATGGGTACTGTAATCGGTGGTTTTACCTATCTACACCCTAGTATCTGCTCAATATATACATGGGCAGCTGACTATATGACTGCTCAATGGAAACACTGTTGTTTGCGATGGGCATGGGCTGATTAATTAAATCTAACACTTCACTGCGATACCACAAGCGGCATTTAATGAAGGTTATTGATTTCATAAGACGCCACTCATCTCATATTACTACATGTAGTAAGGGATGGGATGAACCCGTTCGGTTTTCCTCTATTTCACATTTGTTCGATTTGCGTGGCTAAGAATAGATACTTCATTTTGTTGACCATTCTGTCAGTTATGAATTATTCATGAATAGGCCTATAACTACCATGAAACAGTTCGGTAATATATCAGAGTTTATGATGAAGTGTTCCGAGTAATTATAAACCATCTTTTATTTCAATCGGCATCTGAGGTTTCGGGACCTAGAGTCATAGAAACGGGATCTAAAAGTGGCTTTTTGTATGCATCCTTTTTTTTAAATGTTGTCAGACTTGCCACTGTTTTTACTTATTTATTATAATATATTAATGAAAGAAACAAACACTGCTTTGACGCCCAGAACTGATGCTACGAACAATGAGCATATTGTTGAATGTTCAGTGCTAACAGGAGCGTGCCTGGAAAATGACTCACTTTTTGGTTATAATCATCGTTATGAAAACATATGTGTTCTTCCATTAATAAGCATTATATGAAAAAATCTGTATATTATCATATCTACATGTATCTTTCTCACAGGCTACAGGCAAACTCGATGAAACACTTTTTATGGTCAAACTTTCTCTGTAGGTGTGCCACTAAAAGTCACGCCCATTACTTCAAAGAAGGAACAATGAAACTGCGTGTTTTCTCATAAGATCCATGGTGTTATCAAGCTGATGAATCCGAAATCTCAATCGAAAATTTTCCAAACATACCCATCATTTATGGAGACATATGAGAGCGTGTCTTTCACAATCATTCCTTCTTCTTTCAAAATTAAGATGATGTTGAATTTGATGAAATACAACTGTATGGAAATTATCATCATTTGAATTATCCTTAATATGACAAGCTTAAACGTGAAACTTCATCCGCACGACGGTAAACAAAACACACGTGCTGAACTGCAATTTAATGAGTATAGTGATTAGTCATTCGGTAAACATGAACTTAGTGCAAGGTTAATCTTATCTTTACAATAAACTTATCTTTTCGACGAATTCCTCTTAAATGACCTAGTCTAACCTAATTCCTTCCTTTGCGTTTCTCTTATTATCTCTAAGCACTGACATTGCTAGGCCATGGTAATGATAAGCAGTCGGTTATATGTTTCTTAGTAATATCTTTTTCATTCCTTTCTTTCGATACAAAAGTGAAAGAAATTCTTCATCCATGTTTATCAAAGGTGATAAACTTCCGGGTCAATCTTAAACGGAATATGCAAAGAAACAGAGAAAAGCGTTGGTAATAATATAAACAGTGCGCATCCTTTGATTATTTAGTATTTTGTTGAATTTCCTCTCCTTTTTGGATAAGATGCTGAATTTCATCGTGACAGCTACAATAACAAGGAAAATTGTCAAAACGTATCAAATATATAGGAATCAGTGAAAAAAAAAATTAGAGGAACCTTTCCAATGTTCATTCTGTACATCATGAGTTGGATGCTATTCTATTCTTTCAAACACCACTGATATAATCTGTTCATTAAAAAAATGAATCATATAACATTATGTATGTCGTGATAATGCAAAGTGTCATTTCCATATGAAATACACAGTAGGCGAACACAGCTAGTATCTAACATGTAATTCTGTTACGGTGTAAATACTATTAACATTTATCGCGTGGATATTATTTTTGAAAAATCCAAATCATGACGGTTTATGTGACTGATGACAAGTAATGAATATTTGTTTCGTCTAAAATGAGTACTGTACATGTACTTATTTACGTGACCTTTAAAAGTTCATTTCATCACTGAAAACTGTGCAACCGCTAAAAATTAATATATTTTAATTATTTTTAGAAAAAGAAAACACTTTTAAACCATCCATTAACTAAGCATCATTTTCGATACTTATGAATTTCCGCACTTATAGATAAGTACTTTCATATATTTACATTGTAGGCCTACTTTTAAAGTTGTAATATAAATTACCTCGCATAACCGAGTGGAAAGGATAACATAAATGACATGTACATCAGTTGGCCCACACATTTGTATAAAAAAGGAAAACCCATAAACAGGTTAATATAATAATGATCAACATTCTGTGGTGGACAGGTGCACTACGTGCTCCACATACCAATGACTTACCTGCTCCCCCCCCCCCCACCCCCCCCCCCCCCCCCTCCAGCTGTTAGATTCCAAACAGAAATTTATACATGTGCGAGGTAAACCACATAATCATGACTCAGGTAAAGAACAATGCCAAATATGTCAGAAATCCCTTCAATACAGGTGCATGGCACTCACCTTCCATCGAAGTACTTGGTCCGTAATTCCGAAACTGGGGGGTAATAAAGAATGGACTAGTAGAAGCTTGGGGGTTGTAGCCATGTCCCGGTGTTAAAGAGGTGCAAGCACCAACAGGTGCCCCGTTGGGCCATGACTCGGTTTGTTTCGCGGATAAGGCAAGGTTAACAAAGGCAAAGATGATAGTCCTCAAAGATGGTATAGATTTATGATATTCCATCTTGATGTCAGATGAAAAAGAACCAGTATTCCTCAAAAAACGAGCCTCCGCGAGATTGGCTCTTACTCCTGAAGCAGCGCGATGAGAAATGAAACTGACGAGCAAGAAGAATGTGTGTGTGTTTCAGAGTGTGTGTACGGAGGGCGACGTGCACTGATAATAGGTTTCTACATACAGTTAGGTGTGGTCCACAGATGACTAATGCTTCGCATAATAACAAGTGGGTCTTCTCCAATATTTGGCGTTTTATTCCTCGCCAAGCACTAACATATCCCAAGTATCCGTTTTCGAATGCTTTCCATATCCCTCATGAGCTAAAAGTAGGAGATGCGAGTTTAAAACTAGTTTTGATTCCGCCAAGAGTGCAAACTATCAGTTTCCAGTGTATTTTAGCTCTGGTGTTATTACATGAACCCGTCTTCAGAACGCTTCAGAATCCATCGGATGCATAAAACAGGGCATAAAAGGAAACGGCTTCAAATGAATGCACATTGTGTGTTGGGGGACAAATCGTAGTCAACCGTCATACCGCTTTCATTGTGTTTGTTCTTCTGATGAATAACAAAGCCTTTTTTTTTTCCAGACCAACTTTCCATTCTTCGGTAAGAAGTAACGCCCGGTATACATGAATAGCGAGATTAAAGGGGATCATTCGGGGTGGATTGGGGTTACCAAACTCTACGGTTATTCCTTCTCGTGATACCAGTGACGTCACAATCGAAGTGGATTGTCTCTTCCTATCTAATAATAATAATAAAAAAGAAAAGATGTAAGAGGCTTAGGGAAAAGTTCAAGGAAAAGAGGAAATGAAAAAGACGACCACCTTGAGCAAACTAGTGTTTGAAAGTCAACTCTAATAGTAAAGTTAAAGAAAAAGAAAGAAGACACAATTATGATAAGGGTATCTTGTTTGAAGGCTTACTGTATAAAGCTAATTCCCATGCCTCATTCGTGAAAATATTGTTGATAAATGAACTATCAATAAAGTGAAAGTAACTTTAGTCATTTTTTAACGAACCGCTTCTCATAAAAGTAACCCAAAATTTTGATTTGAAAATGTTTTGTTTATCAGCTTATTGTTAAGGTCATGAGCATTGATCTACACAGTCGCTGGTATAAAGAGAACATCGGTTGCATCGATTGGTATATTGAAGAACCACATTCCCTTCCCTGGAACGTCATACCAAATGGCGGTTGTAGGCCTAAATGGCGGATGTTCCTTGCCGGTGTCGCTAGGGGTCGCAAGTGGTCCGTCTCGTCCTCAGCTCTTACAGTTTTTATTTTTCAATTTATTATAGTGGTCGCATCAGCAACAGTCTCTGACTTATTGTGCTATATTATTTTTGTTTTAGGCATGTCATTTTCAGTCCTTTGTAAATATTGTGATTTGTTTTGTAATTTCGTTGCTGATCATTCAGTCACTTGTTTGATATTTTAACATGATTTGATTAATAAAACACAACAACAACACCAATAACGATGATGATAATAACAACCACAACACTAATAGTAATAATAATAATAATAATAATAACTAACAAAACTAACAAAACAAAACAAAACAATTCAGATGTTATACTGGGCAGACATACATCCAGGCATTAGAGGCATCAGTATCGATGAATGTTAGCCTATTATTCAAGCTTTTGGGACAGTAAGTTAGATATACACCAAAGATAGGTGTTATTGAAGAGATAATTTTGGAGGCTGTGACGAGAAATCAAAACGGTTGAGATGACACAACATTCAAGAAAATTTCAACAAAAAAATGAAAAATTAAAAAAATGTTTCTTTTATTTTTCTTTATTTTGTCCCATCCTTATTTCTGTTGCTTTCAAAAAGAATCTCACTCTTTTCTAACAGGCATTTATTACATTAGAAACGCACTAAAAAGAAACTCCTCTTCTTTGATTATCACCTTTAACCGTTTTTCAGAAATATTGTCACTTGTTCGTAATCTTGTTTTGATCATTAGATTTGTGGAAGATTCAAAGTCTTTGATTTTCACTTCAGTTTTTGATGACAATAACATAATGATGGAAAAACTGAGAGTATTTTTTTTCTACAGACAGACGGAGATGAATAAAGTTTTATAAGTTAAGTTGTGTTTTCCACGCAGAGTCGGATATAGGGGTAAATCTTTTGAGAGCGAGGAGCATATTCGTTGGTTAAAGAATCAAAATCGTTATACCTTTATGATATTAATGGGCTTCTTTAAAATGAATTTTTATAGTAGGGTGCGTTTCACGATCAACATTTTCTCCTTTTCAGGTTATACAATAGCATGGCGTTTCATCAGGAAATTAAGTTTTCTGCAAAATGGGGGAGGCGCTAAATCTAAATAATTCTAATGTTGACTGAAAAAAGGGGTAATGGTCCATCCTTTTCCAATTACAAAATAATCATGATCTGCATTATTCCCTCCGAGACTGCCTTGCCAGTTGAGTCTAGATAATCAGATTTTTCTCCCCCCCCCCCACCCTCTCTCTCTCTCTCTCTCTCTCTCTCTCTATCCCTCTCTACAGCGCGTCCCAGAAAAAAACAGAACCCTAAAACAAAGGCTTATTGTGCGGAAGCAATGAGGCGTATGATTGAAAAAACATGTCCAACATAAACTTTGACTTATGCTCTTTTAAAATGATACATTAAGCAAACTTATTTATTCAAGACATGCGTCTCTGAGTACCATGACTTTGAAAATTTAATGTCAATAACCATTTGGTACACTCGTCGGCTTTGACACTGAGCACATCAGGAAAAGAAAGAGATGGACACATCTTAGTCTTAGAATAAACAGAAACCTAAAACAAAACCTAATTGTATGGAATCACTGGGGTGTATGATCAAAAACAAATCTTCAAAATAAATTTTGACAACTATTCTATTCTATAAGTTTGGTAAAGTAGGCGTGTTCATTCACCAATTCATTTGCTTGATTGATTCATCACCCAAGCACTCCCCCTTTTACGACAGATGAGGACAATGGACATTTATTTCAATAGACCTGTTCACTGACATTATTAACTTTAGTTGTCGCTATGTCGGACAAGCCTCAGACTAGTTTCTTTCAAGAGCAACCTAACCTCAGTTTGTTCAAAACGTATGCATAACATTTGAATATTGAAATGAATTTCCAATGTCCTCATGTGTCGTAAAAGGGGGAGTGCTTGGGTGATGAATCAATCAAGCTAATGAATTGGTGAATGAAACACCACTACTTAACCAAACTTACAGAATATGGTTCAGCTAACCCCTAACAGAGAGTGTTTATTGTTACCAATTTTTTGAGACCAACTGACCAACTTAAAAAAATTCATGTTGGTCAGTTGGTCATTCACATAAGATTTTTTCCCCCAAAAGTGTAGCAAATGGATTTTGACATTAAATTTTCAAAACCACTACTCAGTGAAGCATCAATAAATGGGTCTCATTTGTGTATCATTCGAAAGAATATTTGTCAAAATTTATTTTGAACATTTGCTTTAATCATACACCCCAGTGATTCCATACAATTAGGTTTTGTTTTAGGTTTCTGTTTATTCTAAGACTAAGATGTGTCCATCTCTTTCTTTTCCTGATGTGCTCAGTGTCAAAGCCGGCGAGTGTAGCAAATGGTTTTTGACATTAAATTTTCAAAGTCATGGTACTCAGAGACGCATGAATAAATAAGTTTGCTTAATGCATCATTTTGAAAGAGCATAAGTCAAAGTTTATGTTGGACATTTTTTTTTTTTCAATCATACGCTTCATTGCTTCCGCACAATAAGCCTTTGTTTTAGGGTTCTGTTTTTTTTCTGGGACAAACTGTATATGATAGCACTTCAATTAATCTATCATACCACCTTGGTTTTGCCCCATAAAGAGCAGTGGTTTTGAATTGCATTTTCTCATCAGATTGATTTAATTTCTCCCTTTTAGCTATGTTTGTGTTTTCTTTCTTTACCAGTCTGGTTTCATCAAGTCTTGTTATACAGCTGAGATTCTTTTTTCAGCAATAACCCTATTGCTTGAAAGTCAAAATGGAGGTTGTAACAAAAATATGCACAATTATTTCTGCATCTCCGCCTAAATTTGAAAGCTAAAACTCCTGAATCCTGTGTTCTGTGACCAGTTTCCATTATCAAGAAACTGTGCTACGTATCTGGTATAAGTGATATCTGCAGTTTGAGGATGCCATTTGTATGTTATAGCGAAAGAATAGCATTGTCCGCCCGCATTAAATGAGTCAGGGACGACATGGCACACCAATTCTTTTGTTGACTATACACGAAGGACAGATATTTGCTGTGTTCCTTTCTTGTTCTATTTTCTCCACTCCTGAATAGGACCTGTGTGTATACATACAAGGACATCGAAAAGTTTCTCTATTGTGCCCCATGGATGACAAGATGTTTTGTGTTATGATGCAATGTTTATCCACTGGTCATGCTGGTGAGAAAGTCCAGTAGATTATGTTTCTTACATAAAGGCGTATGATGAATAATGAATATAGCCATTATCGAAAAATTTCATTAGAAAATAAATCGTGCCGGTATAGTATTATCACCTTGATGCAATCATAGGTGAACTTCTTTTCTTTTTTCTTTTTTTTTTACCTTTTTTGAAACGTTTTTCCCTGCTTTTTTGTGTGTTTGTTTGTTTGTTTTTTGTTTTTGTTTTGTTTTGTGTTGTGTTGTGTTGTTTTTTGTTTTTGTTTTTGTTTTTGGGGATATCAATTAATAAGAATGGAAATCCTGGGAAGGGAAAGTACTCCATCCACTTATGTCTCCCAACTTCTCTCCACCCCCTACCCTCTTTTTGTCTGTCTGTCTCCCCCCCCCCTCTCTCTCTCTCTCTCTTATGATCCCTATGCCTTCCTTTCAATTTCTTTTTCTCTTTCTATATCTATCAGTCTATCTATTTCTCTCACAATGTTGACTGGCATCGTATATTTAAGAAACTGGTACAATGGAAACGTATTCTTACATGCATTCATTATCAATTTAAATCTCACGTACAATCTTTTTTTTTCTTTCTGTCATTATGAGTTGATCATAAATTCCAGTGAACTATTAAAGATTTCCACTTTACTTTAAAATTATTTTGCCTTGCTGTTCTTGGCGGTCTGGCTTGGGGTCATTGTTAGGCTCATAAAAATATTTTAATGCATTTTCTTCGTCATGCACGTGCACGATAACTTCTTCGAAGAAGTTCCACGAATGACAACTGAAGTGTAAATTTAGTCAATGAAAGTGACAAATAGCAAACGCCAGATAATATTGGAGTGTAATTAATTCGACGTATTTCATGAATATTTTATTATTCATAAAGTACTGCTGACGGGGAAATGATTAAGATGACGATTTTAAGAACTGGATTTGAATAGCAATACGAAGAAGTTCACATTGAGTAAAATGCATATTAATGTCATATCAAGCACATAGTGAAAATGAACTAGAAAAGGATACAATGAAATTGATAGCAAACATGTTGATATGCGTGAATTGCATTTATTATCATTATTTTTATCATTATTATCATTATTACTGTTACTGTTATCATTTTTTCGTTATAATTATTATCATTATTGTTATGGATATTTTTCATTATTTTTACCTATATCATATTCATCATCATCATCATCAGTAGTAGTTGTAGCAGTTGTAGTAGTAGAAGTAGTTGTAGTAGTTGTAGTAGTAGGAGTAGTATTAGTAGTAGTAGTAGTAGTAGTAGTAGTAGTAGTAGTAGTAGTAGTAGTAGTAGTAGTAGTAGTAGTAGGAGTAGTAGGAGTAGTAGGAGTAGTAGTAGTAGTAGTAGTAGTAGTAGTAGGAGTAGTAGGAGTAGTAGTAGTAGTAGGAGTAGTAGTAGTAGTAGGAGGAGTAGTAGTAGTAGTAGTAGTAGTAGTAGTAGTAGTAGTAGTAGTAGTAGTAGTTGTAGTAGTAGTAGTAGTAGTATTAGTAGTAGTAGGAGTAGTAGGAGTAGTTGTAGTAGTAGTAGTAGGAGGAGGAGGAGTAGTAGTAGTAGTAGTAGGAGTAGTAGGAGTAGTAGTAGTAGGAGTAGTAGTAGTAGTAGTAGTAGTAGTAGTAGTAGTAGTAGTAGTAGTAGTAGTAGTAGTAGGAGTAGGAGTAGTAGTAGTAGTAGTAGTAGTAGTAGTAGGAGTAGTAGTAGTAGTAGTAGTAGTAGTAGTAGTAGTAGTAGTATCTTATTTCTTTTCGTTTATTCATTTATCTTTTAAAAATTTCATTATGTTGTTTATAACTGATGGTGCGTTTTTTTCTGGAATTCACCTATTTGGGGTGTACTTGTGAAATTCCCACATGCCAAATAGAAGCAAGTTCACCTTTCGATATTCCAGTGACTCACACATTCATAATAACTCTGGTTTACTGTTACCCTCATGATTTAATGAGGTACTTCGTCATTTCTTTCATGTCATAATATCCCTTGTTTGAGTATGATGGTATCAATACTACCCTTGCTTAAGGTTTCCCCTGCATAAATCAAAAGAGGGTGAGAGGGTAAAGATTTCCAGGAATATAGTTTCGACCCGGATGACCCAAGATATTTTGATGGATGACGGATTGCTTTGTCACATCCCAAGAGGTCAAGGGTCAATCACATGATAGCCTTGGCAGCTGGCAGGTGAATTAGTTCGTGACGTCACAATCTCTGAACTTTTTCTTTCTCCTTTTTTCTGTCTGTCTCTCTGTCTCTCTGTCTCTCTCTCTCTCTCTCTCTCTCTCTCTCTCTCTCTCTCTCTCTCTCTAATCATGATATAAAATGACTCTATTGAGCAATGTGTTTTATTTGAGTAACTCGATCTGAGAAATATGTGAAGTCTCACTCGCGGAAGATGCAGACTTTAAGGTGGTGTGAAAATGTGACTTTTTACACATACTGTACCGTAGGAACCCGATATTATATTTTTTCGATTCGGAATGAAAACACAGATTAAAAAAAACCCTCTGTAGCTGAAAGCGATAAATAAAGAAAGAGAGGGGGAGAGAGAGAGAAGGAAAGAAAGAAATAAAGAGGGTGGAGGAACGATTGTCTCTATAGGAAATACCGAGAGAATAATAATTGGGTTTTATTTACCCAGGGTAGCCACATCAGTATTACTACTGCTCTTCCTGCAGGCCCTGCATTATTATTACCCCATGCAGCAATGCCAGATACTCATTTAGTACACCAGGGGGTGTTTCATAAAGCTGATCGTAAGTTACGCACGACTTTATGCACGACTGGAACATGTTCTTGGGTGCTAATCAGATTCTCAATCATTTACATGTAGCACAAGAACATATCACCAGTCGTGCGTAAAGTCGTGCGTAACTTACGAACAGCTTTATGAAACACCCCCCCCCCCCCCGGGTCGAGAGGGACATTGTGAGCAAAACACTTTGTCCAAGGATGTAAGCACTGGGCAAGGATCGAACCCAGGACCTCTCGCACGAGAGGCAATGAAGAGCCTTCACCACTGTGCCACTGTGCCATAATGCTCCAGAAATGCCAGAAATGTACAGACTATGAAAGCAAATCTGTAGGGGGTATGGAGGGACATATCATTCAAATTCATGTAATTCTTCTTTAAAAAACTGATGAATACGACAATACGACAACTGACTCAGGGTGATGCATTAAATTGAAAAAAAAGACGAAAGGGAATAATACTGTGTATTGGAAATGGCTATCATTCCTCCTTTGTTGTCCCCCAAACAGCGCATTTGCTGTGCATTATTTTTGTTTGCCGTCAAATAAGTTTCTTGAGTTTAAATCACGATTCTAAGCTCAGAGTCCAGAAACGTGAAAAGGACATTCCAAATTGACATTCCTCGGGATATTAGCAAACAATGAAAATCACTTGACCAATATACCTTTTATCATATCCCATCACAGTTACTATTAGATCGGTGTACATGAGAGTTTCAGTGCTTGCTTTATACGGGTCAGTGAATCAATTCTGTCCAGGTCAAAGCCAGGAAAGCCATCAAATGGCAATGTGTAGCGGTATCAGATTTTCGTTTTCTCTAAATCGTGGCAAAAGTTACAATTTGTAACTCCGATGTAAATATTTACAAATCTTTTAAAAGTTAATATAAATCACAAATACTTTTTTAGTTGAAAAGATTTTGTCGAAAGAATGGCTCGATTTCAGAGCAAGCAGTAGAATTGTCAAATGTTATAGTTTACCAAGTATTTTACTTCATTTAAATCCTACTCGGCTTTTTTTGTTGTTTTTGTTTTGTTTTGTTTTGTTTTCGCTGTTATTTGATGCAGAAACGAATTATACTAGACTGCTTAAGCCTGTAATTTCTCTAACTTATGAATTATTTATCAACAGGGAAAACATGAAAAGAAAGATGGATGAAAAACTTGTGATAGGTGGCGCACTTTAGGCAGCGCTTGTGTTGACATTGACTCTCTGTACTTGCCAGCACACCGAACTAGGCAAAGCGTGATATTAATATGCTAATGCTGTAAACCATTATATGGCTTCTATATATCATACTGAAGCAGGGGCAGATCCAGGGGGATCGGGGGGGGGGGGGGGGGTAAGGGGGGTGGGGTCAGCAAATTTTCCGTTAGAACAAACCCCGGGAAAAAGACACCTGGAAAAGCCAACCTCCTCCCCCATTTGAGAAATGCTGGATCCGACCCTGTGAAGCAATGCCCTATAGCCCCGTCATCGCTATGCAAAAATAGCATTTTACTTCTTATATCACGGCAAGACAATGATTAGGTGTTACTTTGGATTTTTGCTTGGTTGTCTGTTTGTTTATTCGTTTTAATATTTTATTGCTTAAATCCTTATCATTCGTAGTTCTTTTTTTTTCATTTTCTGTAATATCATTGACGTGTTTCCTATTATAAAGATTTTACCCTTATCTACCCTTATCTATCCTTATCTATCCTTACACTTAACAAGGAGTCATCTACACCAATCCTTCTCCCCACCCCACCCACCCCCTCCTCTCCTCTCTTCCCCCCCCCCCCTCTCTCTCTCTCTCTATCTCTCTCTCCTCTCTTCTCTCTCTCTCTTTTTCTCTTTTTCTTCTTCCCTCTCTCTGTCTATCTTTATCTGTCTCTCTCTCTGTGTCTCTCCCCGTCCTCCACTCCCTTCTCTACGTAATAAAGGTCGCCCCCCCCCCATACGTAAATAACCATATCTCATTAACGAAACGTCCGTAAATCCCTAATAACACACACACTTATAAATACACAGTCACAGGCAATAGCGGACGCATTCACAAATAATGAGTTAACTATAATCATAAAATATCTTTTTATTTTATCACAGTACTATTTTTCGTTAAAATCCGGTTGGCCTTATACTACACAGGACGTTTGTCAACACAATAGCACGAAATAAAATTACATACTCTTGACATTATATACATATATCATTTTTTTTTCCATTCACCTCTTTGACTTCATTTTCTTAGGATATTTTCACTTTTCTTCCTTTTTAACAGAAGCATAATATACAGGCGTGAAACATCGGGAACTCTTAGAAGTTTTTATCTACAGTGCAGAGAAGCATAGGGAAAGCTGGGGTTATTCATTTATGTACATGCGAGATAAATATGTCTTATTCCTACCAGGAATTCTATCCATAATGTATGTACACCCTGAAGCATATCAGTCTATAAACACAATGCTTTTCATTGTCATGCAGTCATGATCGTTGTATCGTTGTAAACTGATGAACGATTCCTACAAAAAATGATCTAAGAAAAAACCCAGATCGTAAATAACAGCGTTTGCTATACAAAATTATAGTTTTCCTGTATGACATGTGATTTTCCCTGCCATACAAAGTTACATACCTTATCACTGATGAATGGGGAAGGATTCCCACAAAAATGATATCTATAAAAAAAAATATTAAAAAAAGAAGTTTGGATGTCAATATTTCCACAAAATATATGTATTTCCTCTTTCCTTCGACATGTTCAAATAAGTGATTTTTTTTGTTGTTGTATCATATGAAAAAAGAAAGAAAGAAAGAAAGAAAGAAAGAAAGAAATATCATGAATGACGGCGTTATCACGAAATTATAGTTGCCCCCCAACCGATGATTATTAACTTTAAAACGTCAACTTAAATGAGAAATGAGACCTACATACAAGATCTCAGTAAACGTTATAATAGTTTTTATACACAATTTTAGCCGTATTCCAGCTATCAACAATAAATTATCATGTTCATGCAATATCAGTGATATTTTTTCATCGTAGAAAATAAGTATCAATTCCTACAAAAATAACCCTCATAAAGAATAGAAATGGTACATCAGACAATATTTTATTTAAAAAAAAAATCATAATTGTTCTTTCCCTGTCTGACGGCTAATACCTACAAAGACGCCCTCTGTAGGTTAGAATGTGACTGCCGTCATGACAGAACCCAAACAGGCTGAAAATTAAAAAACACTGGCAACGCTTGAATTTTGAATTGCTGCTTTTAATATTCTTGAACCAATACTACTAATTGAATAGAAACATATTCATCTCGTGTTTTTTTAGCAATGTGGCAGTTTAGCAATTACTGCTTCATCTTTTTTGTACGCCTTTTATGTTTTATACATCAAGAAAGTAAGTTATCACATATACGATATTTCTTTAAACTATTCTTAATTTAATAAACTTCCAAGTTTGCATACTTTGCTATTTGAATGAATCTGCACATATCTACGATTTTACTTAAATTTTCTTTATAAATTCATATAATTTCATGCATCATTTGAATAATTTAGCAAGTACTATGTATCATAAATTTCTCTTTAATAAACTCTAATTTATATTATATTTGACATTTCAAAGGTATCTAAAATATTTCATTTATAGTTTTTACATTTTATAGTTTATTCTGTTTCAGCCGAAAATAAACAAATAATTGCCATTTTGAATTACATATTTTTCTTATATGCCAATCTGCTCAAACAAAGTTTTCTCTTTTAGTGTAAAGATATTGGAATGGAGATGTTGCTAGAATTTATTATTTCATCTAAATTATCTCCATCTGGTATCGAATAAAACTTTACGAAAGCAATCATATAATAAAACAAATGCATTTTTCATCAAACCTCTAAGTTCCAACCATTAAAACAGTTTTCCTAATGTTCCAATGTAATAAACAAGATTAAAATCCAAATGATCGTAATTTTAGAGCGATTTGACAATGAGAGACATCTAATCTTAATCAATATTCAGTACACATGGAAAATTATGATTTGATTTCCAAAAGCAACAAAATGGATGCCTTAGTCAACTAATAATTGTTACTTTTTATTATAGTTCTACTTGAAACGTCTGTAATGATGAATACAAATTAATATGCCCGGACTTTATTATACCATAACCTCTCTCGCGTTGTGCACCTAGATTTGTTTCACCTTTTAACCCATTCGTGACAGAGGTCCACATTTTGTGGTTTGGCCTAATATCTTTTGATGCAAAGCCCTAAAAATCATACCAAATACATGAGCAGAAAGAGCAAAAAATTCTACACAAACTGTGCCCATTTTGATTGCGTCAATATTCGTTGTTTGATGCTGAAAATTTTTTAAAGGAAAATAAGCATTAAAATCCTTAAATTGGCAATGTAATAGAAAGTTTAAAATCACCGTTTCCCCCGCATATTGGCAACTTTTTGACTTCTCATCATAATTTCTGTCATTTTATATTCATTTCAGATACATGACGTTTTATAAGAAAAATGTAGCAATAAAATAAAAATGTTGGTGTTGCCAATTTGAAGAATAAAAGCTGATCAAATTAGGCTTTAAATAATTCCTGTCATGAATGGGTTAAAACACTGTGCTTCAAAATGTCTAGTTTTTTCACAAATTTCACTACTCACATTATGCTGCATGTTACTTTTCGAAAAATAATGCCGACAGTTTCTTGTATCATCTCATACATCCACGCAATGAACACTTATTCCTTACTATAAACCCGTGTTTCTGCAGTTCGGCATCACATCAGAATAATGAAGCCAAGCGATTATCATTTTCATTTGGTGAAAATTTCCATTCTAAGCGGTGATCAACTTCGATTATTGTGGCGAATTGCAATTTTTGCCTAAAACACATTTCTTTTAATTTTGCTGCATATATTTTCAAAGACTGAATAACATTCTGCCATATTTTTAATTATAGCCAGTAACATGATTTCAGTGGAATATAAGTCGAAAAAATGAAGCTGACCCGTATATATCAATGTCATAATTTCTTTAATCATTGATACATGACTTACGAATTAATAAAAATCTGATTAAAATGACGACATCTGGGCTTTGTCAGAAAAAAATACTGCCCATCGAAGCCAAACTGGTCCCTGATTTGACTTTTTTTTTTTTTAATCCTTGTATGTCATAGTGAACATCGACATTTTAGAACATGGCGTCAATTTGATCACGTGACACAAATAGACATACCCACGTCCACTACAAAATGGCACCAGTCATAAATGTGAACGTAGGCAGCCTGAAAATGCAAGATCGAGAAAAATCAGGAAACAAACTTAACTCACTGTAATTCAATCTCTCAGGTAGTGGAGGGTATGTTTCATGAATGTGTGTTCTTTAAATTTGGAACTGGAATCTTTGGAACCTTTATCTTTGAATTAGTTGCAGAGACTCCGTGATGGAGTTACTCGGTGAGTTTGTGCCACTCTGCTATCTGTTTCCGGGGGTTCTGCATAATCTCTTTCCAGTGCTGTGACTCGGCCTCACCATCTTCATCTCGTCCAATCACCAATCGACCAATGATTTCGTTCTTCGTCACTCGGTCGTGGTCAAGCACCTAATCGAGCAATAAAAAAGTGAATATTGCATTAAGTACAAGCTACTCCCCATTGTCAGTTCCCTTTTATAATTTCCTGTGATTATATTGTTGGCAAGTGTGGTTTTTTCCCTTTTTTGTTATTACATAAATCAAGCAATGTTCTCTACAAGGATTTTGTTGTACAAAGTTTTTGTTGTACGGGTCAGACACTTGTCCCAGATATACGTCTGTAAAAACAAACACACACATTATGTGAATATACCTTTAGAAAGAGACTAACTCAGATGATGGATGAATGCTACACAAAAATGTAGAGGAAGGCTCTGAGCATCAACCAGTATGTAATGAGAATGAGGAACTCAGAGCTGTAGGGAAAAATTCCAAAGGTCAGCTCAGAAGTGACCGGCGGCTAATTAGATTGAAGCTTTCAAGTCATATTCAACGGCACCCAGAGCTAAGTGGTCCGTTGGGATTCCCTTCGTCATTTATATGCAGGAAGAGGGAGACCTAGGAGGACATCATGTCGATTCGTTACTGATGGACACTGCGTCTCCAGGAGACGCGAGATATAGCTGATAATTATCATGAAAGACAAACTGGAAAGAAATTATCCTTGGATCTCGGGAGTTCTACCCGACTTGATTGATTTTCTTGATTCATTAATCATTAGAAGGGAAATAAATATTGCTTGCATAATTTCACATTTAGCTGATTTAAGCGAAGTGAAAGAAAAAACATCTGTATTTCCAAGACCTCTGTCTAAAATGGTTATGTAAACCTAAATCAATCGTAATTTAAACAAAGAGGCTATATTTCTAGGTACCATTTCGTTTTTAAACGGACAATTTGAACAATACCTGGAATTCAATCTTGAGGTGTTCAAGTCCCTCCATGGGTATATCAAAGAGGAAGGATTCATTGAAGACAGGATTGAGGGTTCGCTTCTTAAGACGGGTCTTCTTCTTAGCTAGACGCTGGTTCCGGTACATCACATAAATCTTCACGTATGGGTCTGTGATACAGAGAAAGGATGAAAACAAATCTTACTTGTTAATTTTTTTAAATTTTGTTTTTCTTTGGAGGGAATACACTTGCTTAAGAAATATTAATTCGTAACTAATGAAATCAAGAATTATCTTGCATCATCAACAAAATATGTAGTAATGTGCTGGTTGCTTTATAATTATCTCCTCCTCCTCCTCCTCCTCCTCCTCCTCCTCCTCCTCCTCCTTCTTCTTCTTCCTCTTTTTCTCCTTCTTCTCCTTCTCCTTTCTTCGTCTTCGTCTTCTTCTTCTTCTGTTTCTGCTTCTTCTTCTTCTTTTATTTTTCGTGATCCTAGTATTTACCTGCTAGTCCAGTGACATCCATCTTGGGTAGATTCTTCGCCTTGAGTACAACCACGGTAAGTCTGTTAGCTGCCGGTTGATAGCACAGTGACGTCAGCAACTCACCACGGCCTTGGGACTTGGGGATCTGACCCAAAAAATGAGAGGGAAAAATGATTTGTGAGCCATGACAGACAGGAAAATATTTATTTACATAACCGAAGCGGAAGGATTCTCAATAACCACCTCACATAATCAGACGCTTTATAGAGAGGTTATTTTGCACTTTCAAAAAAGAAAATTATAGTGGTTGATTAACCACAAGTCTACTACCATACAAAATAAATATCACTGGAACGCCTTCAACAGAAATGGATATCTTTTATATACCTTAATATATCAAAAATGTTGTTTCCTTTTGGTTTGTTTGCCTTTTCTCTTCGTCCAACCATTGTCATGTTTGCATTATTTTATCCTTACTTTCTTTATTTTGAGGACCGTAGGTGACCTCATTAAGGGCTATTCTTATTTGGAATATACACTCTTTGCGAAGGCTCGGGCACACAACTATAAAAGACACAAAGATTTTTTATTTCATTTTTTTAGTATTCAAATTATTGATACATTCATGTCTTTTTAAAACTTCAACTAAACAGGAGAGCCTTTTACAGATTGTTTTCTTTTAGTAATCCACATGCATCATTTGATGTTTTCTTTTTCTTTCCTTTCCTTCTGTGATTGTCGTATTTATATAATGTCCTTTTCTGTTCCTGAAATTGAAACAAATAAAATAAACAAATGAATAAGTAAATGAATGAATAAATAAAACAGATAGATGATGTAGGACTCTGTTGAGTCAGTGTACATACCCGTGTATTTCGAGGTTTGATATCTCTACAGAGATTGACAGGCCTGGTACTCAGGTCGACGTTCGACAACGGCATCACCACCTCGCCAATCACCTCGTCGCGGGAGAAACGATCAAAACTCATCACCACAAAGTGGAGAGTTACACCCTGAAAGGAAACAAATCCTCAAGATATTCATAACCGCGAGGCAAAAACATACCAAGTCCTTCAAAAAAAAATAATAAAAATAGCTTCCCACCTTAAGATGATCTATGATTTCACACTGGATGTGGGTTATTAGTACGGGCTTACATGAATTTATTCGTTCTTAGATTTTGTTAGCAAACAAACCCACATGACTGATTACAGTTTATAATCATATTCATTGAAACAGGAAATAAAAGCCTACTTCAATCCCATCCCTCTTTCTCTCTCTCTCTCTCTCTCTCTCTCTCTGTCCGTCTCCGCCCACCTCTCCTCCCACTCTATCTCGTCTTCTTTCCATCTCCAAATCTATCTACCTTCTCTCTTTCTCTATCCTAATTTCCTCTCAATCTCTTCACCGTCCTTCTCTTTCTCGCTTCTTTAACATTAGATTTGCTTGCTTGCATGCGTTTCTGTATTTATACAGAAAGAATGATGATACATGTATTACCCAAGATATTAGCAGTTTCATCGATCAAAAAAATCCGTCCAAGAGGATGCTCAAAGTGCATATAAAATGTTACCATCATTCAGCTGCCATTGGGCATGTTGGGTGCCGAAAGCATTCAAGAAAATAACTTATTAACATGATTTTTTCTGGACAAAACTGCTGATTGCTTCTATATTCAAATCCAATATTCCACCTCCATAATGCTTGTGTATTAGTTGTCGTAACTGAGTCACTATCAAGCATCATAAACAGTTCCTTAATATTCCAAGTCATCAGAAGCCCTGACCAAGAATACTAGATCCTTCTCTGTTCATGAGATGTTACCGATGATTGAACCTTGGGGTGGCGGATGTTGTGTTTCCTGGCAAACCTCATGTTTCTGAGGTACTTTCCATCAGTCTCTCTGATGGTGCGTATCTTTGCTTCTTGCAAGGGTTTTTCATCCCATTACAATCAGTGACAATGATTCTTTGAAACTCTGATTATTTGATTCTTTGGCATGGCCATCGTTCCACTTGTACGCTGCTCATTTCAAAACGAAACTGGCAACTGCAAGAATTACGGATCTGTAAATCTATTAACATGTTCTTTTTATCTGGGTTAATAATGGCAAATTCAGACTAATGTCAAGCCATTATCGGTGCCTTTTGAACCCCTTCTCACCTGTAGTTGGTTGTAGGCCAATCCATAGAAAGTAAATGTTTCTTCGTAGATAGGATTAAGAGTTTTCCTTAGAACCCTCGTCTTCACCTTATGTTTCTTCTCAGGTAGCAGGCACAGCTTAACGTAAGGGTCGGACGCACCTGTTGTAGGATCCTAAGAGAATATCAAAATACATTTCCATGGTAACTAGTCAATTTTATATCTAAACACTATCTTTTATTATGAAATAGCTTCCAAAATATGATAAACCCGATAAAAAGCAACGGCATAACTGTGTTGCGACTAGTGATACTCACGAAAAAGGAAAAAGCAACCAAACAAGATTCTCATCGTTTGATCATGTAGATTGGATTGATATAAAAGGTGGGAACAGAATTTTCTATTGGTCTCAATGAATAAGTAATAATTTATAAACTGATGCGCTGATAACGCTCCTTTTTAAGCACAAAAATAGCCCCGTCGATGAAATCGTCACAATGAAAAATGCACCATCTCCATTCCCCGAGGAGCATTTCTGCCATGATAAGGCATGGTGGCTTTTTTGCCATTTTTCTCTTGCTGGAAAATATGTGCGTTGCCTACTTCCAAGTGATATCAGACACTTTAATTTAAGTGAAGCATCTTCGTCCTAGCAATCTTGAAAAATAAAATTCTTGCCGGATCATATTCTGTCAGAGTACTTAGAGGGTTTAGTTTTACAAGATAGTCAGACTGCATGAGGGCGGGAGTGACAGAAAACATGCACGGCAACAGGCTTTTTTTTAAAGCAATAGTGGACTATCGATCAGAGCTTCTATTTCCTTTCATGCATGCTCCGAAGCGGGTTGCCGAAGATGGAGAACGGCACGCAAGACTGAACTGATTTACTTTCTTTCAGAGTATTCCATGTTCTAGTTAAAAACATCAGACGAGGTCAGAAATCAGGTGTGAGGCCCTCTCATCGATGAGGTTTATTTCTCGGTTGAGAAACTGTAGTATGGGGGCGTGGAATACTTTTTGAGCTGGTAAACCAACACGTTTTTACAGATTGAAGTGCATGTGCAAGCATCCATTCTCCATTTTGGGGATCGGACACCGTGACAACCTATTCAGATCTTGCGTTATAAGGAAGATATTTTATCTATTTTGAAAGTGTTCTTGAAGTAAAATTGTTATGCATTCCTATAACATTGAATAGACACAAAGAAATCGAATTAGACGAATAATATTGCTATATTGTAATTAGTTTAACTTAGTCAACGCTTTCAGTTTGGTGTGTGTGTTTTCTACATAATTATACTGAATGGTGTAGGTGTGGCAAAGTCTCAAGCATTAAGCTTATATTGCCACACCTGTGCATGTGTTCTCTGTTATTCGCAGTTGGTAGTGTAAAATGGTTGTAATTTTGTCTATGTCTGTTACCACTGTTTCTTTCATGTATGTCGATTTATGAGCCATGCAAAAATAAATGAATAAATAAATGGACTAATGTAAGTAAAGAATAGTCTTCTGGCCTCGATAAACAACCATGAGGAAGAGTAACTTACCATGAAATACATTTTCATTTATTTCAAAGAAATATTGCTCTAGGGCTCCTTTCCTTGAGTAGACTCACACTATCTTCCGGAATTTAGTCACGTCATAAAGCAGCTATGAATTAACACTAAACGCTAAGCGCTAAAAGCATCTTGAATAAACCCAATAGATTCAGATTCAGTAACTCAGGTCTCTTGAGTCATCTTACACAATTTAGTCAGGTAAAGGCTCTTAAAATGCAAGCTCTTGGACACTTTGTCATTAATGAGCCATGAAACAACTTCTCGAATGACATGATGTTAGGAGGTAGACCTTGAGCGTCAGGCTACTTGCAGGTAAGGGTTTGTAAGTGTTTTATATTCGAATAAATTAGTGAAAATGAAGTAGTTTGTTTCACGCTGGAAATTCTTTCCTAATTCTATCCCTCTTCTTATGACAAAACATGCGTACACATCTCTTCAAGTCCCACGGCAGCAAAAGGCCTCACTATAATGACATTTTTCAAAGACACACTAGAGTATGAAAGGGTGTCGGATGAACTTTGCAATAATGTTCCCATCAGCCCTCTAAAGAGGTGCTCGGAATTTGAAATTTACCGACAAAGGATATTATTACACAAAAGAGAGGCATTTTGCAAGTTTGAACCATTGCATTTGCAGTGCCGAAATGTCAGCTCAGAAAAGTCATTCTAGTAAATATTCCACTATTCATTTCTATGTCTATATAAACAACATGCTCCGTGCTTTTGAATCATCGCTAAGATTATTTCATTAATATTTGACAAAATAATTGTTACCATGTGGTTTAACTTTTTTCCATTACCTTCAAAATCTTGTCCTTTCTAGAGAATGAAATTTTCTATTCGTCATGTTTGTTGCAGTTGGGTAATGTCTGCTGTTAATTGTAGGTGGTATATTCTATTTATCACCCACGCAGATTCATGCTTAAAGGAAACCAAAACCCTCAGGTCAAGAAGTTTTTGAATCAAGCCAAGGCAGAATAAAACAGATCAGCGAAAATTAGAAAGAAATAGGACACGGAATAAGAAAGTTATGCCTAAATGAAATCTACTGGTTTTAACACTACCATAGCTATTGGTGATATGAGTTGTTGACAACTCTCAGTACAATCGTTTATATAATATATACAGAATTTCACAGAAATTCTTTCTTTTCTTGAAGACCACATGTTTTCATTGTCCTTATCCCAAATATATTGTGGAGGAAACACTCCTACATGATATATCTTGGGTTTGGCTTAAGAAAATGTGCGAATCATAAGCAAAATGAAATTGTTATATTATGTGTGTACAAAACATACTGAGAGTTGTCCACAAATGATGTCATCAATAGCTATGACAGTGTAAAAAAAATGTCAAATAGAACATTTCATACAGCCATAACTTTCTCATTTGGTGTCCGATTTTGTCAAATTTTCGCCGATGAGTTTTATTCCATCTCAACTTTGATTTAACAACTATTTAAGAAATTTAAAAACTACTTGCTTTAAGGGTGTTGGTTTCCTTTAACATCAAAACATCGAAGTGCAGGAGATGGATGGGGGGGGGGGGGGGGTGGATGGTCAAGACCAAGACGTCAAGACATACCTTGGCAGGAAGATAACTGGCTCGGTGTATAGTGACCATGAAGACCGCCTTGTCCAGTCGGTATTCCACGGTAAAGTTGAGGACGCCGACATTAGGACGATCTTCTAAACTCTCCAGGGTCTTATTATCCACAGCCTCACACTTCTCATCGCCACCGTCTGAGTAGGAGTCCTTGTGTAATGTCTGTGGGTCGAGTTTACCTGGGGCGAAGGGTAGGAGTGGATCAACAGATTGAGGAGTCTTAATGTTAGATGGAGCAAAATAATCAATTCTACGGGAAATAAACATGATAAAGTAACAAAGATTTGACGAACAGGATTAAGGAAAGTAGAATTGTGGTCCAAAGGGAAGGAGAGTTCGAAAGAGACACGAATTCGGAGAAAGAGAAGCATAGAGAGAAGAACTAGAAGAGGTAAAAGGAAAAGACAAGTAGACTTACTTCAGGGGCGGCGCCAGGGGATTTTGATAGGGGGAAGATGACCCATAAAGTGAATTTATTCGTTTAAATGACAAAATAGGGGTATTGTAATGACCCAGCCCTCTCTTTCCACATACTCTTCTTTCTTATCTCTCATCTTTTTTCTTCTTTTCTCCTTTTTTTTTTTTTATTTTGGATCACTTGAAAAAATCATAGGGGCGGTCGCCCCGGCCCCCCCCCCCCGAAGCGCCGTCCCTGACTTGATTGAAGAACGAAGAGAGGGGGGTTGTTGGTAGCAGGTACAGGAAGGGAAGATGGAGGGCGTGTTAGGGAGGGAGACAGTGTACAGAATGATGGAGAGGGTGGGAAACTGATAAGATGTTTTCACTTAAAATTCAAAATGGATAACAGCCAGTATTTTCTCGTAACTATGTGCACATGAAATTACAACAGCATTGCTGTATTTTGAAGGAAATTAGTTCTTTTAGCAACAAAAAAGATGTTCTGCAGATGAAAAAATGAAGCTACCTGTAGACCCCATAAAGGTGCTAATAGGTGGACGTTTCTCCCCCTGGGTCGGAGAGGGGAACCCTGACGACCCCCACTTGGTCGGAGTAAGGTGCGGTGAACCCTTCCCCGTGGGTGGTAGGTGCCGCGATGGACCAGTCTCTGGCGAAGACAACTCGGGACTACTGATGGGCTTGGCGGTGGGACGGGTATAGAAAGTGCGTTGAGCCTTCTCAATGTCTCGAGTTAGCAGGAAGGAGGGTCGACCTGGCTTTCTTCGCATACACCGACATGCCGTGAGGACGACAATGGCGAGGGTAGTCATGATGGCAGCGCATACACCCACGATAGCCGCCTTCGAGACTACAGAAAAAGTAACAAATGTGGGAAGAACTGTAATGTATGTAGCCTACTTCTAGAAATACGACCAAAAAATTGATTACTTCATGGACATGAAATTCTGTTTATCGAGTTTGCTTACACACTAAGAAGAAAAGGTTCAATTTTCCACCCTTCAAATTAATGTAACACCGGCAGCTCCTTTATGGGTATAACTTTGCACCAAATGAAGCATTATGCACCATTAATGGGCAGTGAACTACATTTTGTGCGCTTAGGGGTGCAGGGTTGTACCCTTTAGCATGTTTAGGGAAAGTGCAAATTCGCACCCCAAAAGGTGCTGCCATTGTTGCATGTAGGGAGCAAAATGGAACCTTTCATTCTAAGTGTGTGGGATAAAATACTTTCCCGGAAAATTAATGAAATGATAGACGATTATCATCTTAATACTGAGTGAAAGCTTGAAAAGACAAAATGCCATCAACCTTTATTACCGTGCTCCCATCAAGGTATTGGCTAAATTTCAGCATTATGTTTTCAAAAGTTGAATATATATTGTCAAGAAAAAAACATAAGTAATTGTGGACAAAACATAATCACTTATGTGCGAATCACACTGAAAGCTAGCCAAATTCCATTTTTTTAGTTATCATTAAGTAGTAATTGAACAGAAATATTCTCATCATCATCATCATCATCATCATCATCATCATCATCATCAGCATCATATGCTCATTGGCCCATGATATTTTTTACCAACCTTATGCGATTCTAATGTCATAAAGTAATTAGCCTCAGGCAAACGCAAATAATAAATGCTTCTTGTAATTTCCATCACTCGCCAACAACAATCTTAACTCATTACTGATTTCTCAGTATTCTGCATAATTATAATAATTCACTCGTTTCATGCAGTCAGATAGACTGCGCGCCGATGAAATATCCATGAACATTTGATCGATGACTAGGCTGAGAGATATGAAAGATAACATCCACACTCTCTAATGATCTCATTCATCAATGTGATCGAAATGTGTCAGAAGGTTCTTGCAAGGCTTATCCCGTTTTTATATTTTACATGTCTCATTCCATCTTCCAAGTAGATAAGTCGATGCCACTTGCCCTTTTCCTTTAAAAATGTAAGGCAACATAACGGTCTCGAAAATGACAATACAGAACCAGTAAAAATCTTTCAATGACAAAAAAAAAATCCTGTGATAACAGGCTTACATGTAATGCAGAACTGAACATTGAGTTTATTTTAAGAGAGAGAAATACTCGCGGTATCATTTGTACTCTTGATTCTCACTCTTACAGTTAACTTTTTTGTGAGGGGGGAGGGGCTAGGGGCGGATTAGACATAATCATATTGGCTTCGAAATCCAAAACTACATGAGTTAACTGGATACTGACAAAAAAAAAGCACAACAACTTTAAAACGGGACGTGACTTGCTCGGAGGCAACAACCTTGCTGCTGTAAAAGTGTTTAATTTTAGCACATTGAAACACGGTAATTTGGAATAATGGCAACCTTGCCACGTGTCAATGGCAGCTAACATTATTTCATCGTGTTCATCAGATGCAATTAACATTTAGATTGAGATTTACACGGGAGATTCATACTGCAAATGTCGAATGTTAGGAGTGCTGCGCTAAGCAGAACTAAATGTGTCGAGATGCTCTCTAATTCTGATTTCAAGTGTTTGAGATCGGGATGGCCGCGCACGCAGTGAAAGTGTGTGTCTTCGCGACTGATCGAGCATAATATATACAGACATCATTCCAAACATATGGTAACTTCTCTCCAGCATTTCAGCCTCCATTCCGGGCATCCTTCGCCTTACAAACCCTAAACGAGTTGAGATGGACTGAACAAAGAAAACACCCAGGCGACACATTACATTTACTCATCTTGGGAAACATGAAATGACAATATTGAGGCTTGATAATGGTTTGAAATGTGAGTGATTTGAAGGGATGCGATGCGGAATGAGTCAAATCCCGCATATTTCCATCTTCTGAGCAACCCTACTTGCGTAACTATGACGTCAACTCCTAGGATGCAGTCTACATCATCCTCTCGACACCGTTGCCATGACGACCGCACCTTTTTCTTTATATATACTTTTGATTTCCTTCCGATGTCTTCTTCCCTATGGTCAAATATATGCCAGTGGGTACTTCTCAGAATAGAATGCGAGGGCCCCCGACAAAAATTAAAACAAAAAGAGATAGAGAACAAAGAAAGAAAGTGAAAGAACATATGGAAGCAAAGTCGTTTAGGTTAATGCGTCTATTTGTTCCTTATGGGTCGTAAGATGCAAGAATTGCTCCTTAGTCTTTACGTAGATTTGTTCTAATTTATGACTTCTACGGCCGTCTTTGAAGTCATTGGAGAATAATATTTTCGCTTTAAAAGAGTCCATTTTTAAAATCCTTCGCTCTAAGAATCTGAGGGGGAATCCATAGAAGAAGGCTAGATAACAAAATAATGTAAGTATAGGAAAGGTTTCCCTCTTGTACTTTTCCCCCCAAAATTTACGTCAAATGACTTCTCAAAAATTGGATAGGTTCATAGATCGAAAGAATATGTGACTGATTATTCTTACTATGAAAGGTAAAGATGTTTACGACCTGTGACACCAAATATAATCCCACTAATTAGTTTTTGGTACATCCATTATTATTATCGAATCGGCTTGTTTTTGTTCATTTTGATGAAAACGGAGCAGTACGGTCACAAATCATCTGCGAACTCTGAAAAGGAGTATAAAAACGTGACTTATATACAACTTTGAAGTCTTCAAAGACGTACTGTACGACTCTTTACGAATCGGAGTGGTAAACATAGGATTCCACTACATTCTGTTATAATTTTTCAGTGTTCAGTATAACCTTGCATTTGTTTTCATCCCGCTCTCATCAAAATAATCCTCTTTGTTTCCCTCCATGGTGAAATTGCATCATCAGATTCCTTTGTTATCAGATAATAATGAATTGCCCACTGATTAAAATGTACCTAATGAGGTTATTCTGTCCCGTCAACAAGGGAAGAAAAATTCATCATGTTCTAACCTTGGGTATTGTTTTTGCCCTTTCTTTCTTTACGAAAGCGACATAGAAACAAATCCCACATGCATTACAGAGACCCAAGAGTCAGGCTTGTATGTTTTGTTCGTAAATTAGAAAGTGCTATAATGTCAAACGGTAAGCGAGATACCTGTTGTGGAAGCTGAAATTTCCAGAAATTGGTTCACGTTCTCAACTATGGTGAATGTGTTTTTTAAGCATTACTTTCAGTAACCGAAGCTACTGGTGCTGTATTATCGATTGTGGCTAAGTGTCTCTTCTTCTTCTTCTTCTTCTTCTTCTTCTTCTTCTTCTTCTTCTTCTTCTTCTTCTTCTTCTTCTTCTTCTTCTTCTTCTTCTTCTTCTTCTTCTTCTTCTTCTTCTTCTTCTTCTTCTTCTTCTTCTTCTTCTTCTTGTTCTTTCTTCTTCTTCTTCTTCTTCTTCTTCTTCTTCTTCTTCTTCTTCTTCTTCTTCTTCTTCTTCTTCCTTTTATTACTACTGTATTTGTACATTGTTATGCCGAAATTTCTAATCAGTTATCTAATGTTAGTGTGATTGTGATATTTTTTTTAAAAACTCTGTAAAGCGCATACAGGATATAATGCGAATATACAGAAATCATTTTATTATTGTGTTTATCATCATTCTTGTCATACCTTACTAATTAGGCATTATTCATTCAAACTGATTGTGACAACGCGAAAGAGGAGGATGAATATTCCACTAATGGAGAGAGAATTATGCCCGTCACACAAGTCACCTCTCACGAATTCATCATCAATATCTGTGCATGAATCCAGTCATTGGCTCATTTCTGTGACATCTAAAGAAATCCTAAAACTAACCTGTGTTTCCATAGTGCTGGTTAGCCTGTCACCCTTCATCACTGCCTCATCCTATAGATACATTCTATTCATTACTGCGTTTTGCCTCACCATAATAGTTTTTGTGTTCCAATGAAAGCAGTCAACCCATCACATATTGCTTTATCATCATATCGCGTTTGTTTTCTTATCAGTCGAGTCCACCCACTCTCATTACTACCGTGTGGTTTGACTTCATCTATCATTAATATCACAATGACCTTCTAATCAAATGAAGGCATTAAATTCCGATTATTGTCATCAGGTTTATGGTACCCAATCGGCTCGTTATGCAGCTGATGTGCATCTTGATATCATGGATAGTGTGTTACTCCTAGTTAGAAGCGATGAATCCATTCTCTGTCCTTCAAAACCAGCAATGATACGTGTTCCTTTTTATTCTTTACATCTGGCAAAATCATGTTGTTTATAATTAGGGTTATTGAGAAAGATAGCCAAGACTTAAGGAGTATAGAAAGAGGAATACAACTGAGGAAAAAAATAAGGAAGATGAAGTCTATGAGCTTCCAATTCTTATTGCTCTTACATGCGCTAACTGTAAAAAAAAAAATAACAATGATACCACGAAACATTACGCACATGTATGAAGTATAAAAGCATTTATCATGTTTAAGTAGAAATTGGAGATAAGCCAGAAATTGGATTTGACAAAAGGAAAAAAAGTGTTTTTGTTCTCTCAGAAAACGATATTTATTTATTCATATATTTATTTATTTATTTATTTATTTATTTATTTATTTATTTATTTATTTATTTATTTATTTATTTATTTATTCATTCATTCATTTATTTATTTATCTAGTCATTCATCTAAATATTTGTTTATGTATTCATTTATTCATTCGTGTTTTATTCATGACAAATAAAACTAGTAGAGGGAAGTCCGATTCAGTTAATATGTAATTGCTTTACCACGAAGCCTTCCATATAAATACAATATAGACAAAATATCAAACATTAAATCATTACATTTATAGGAAAGCGCAACCAACAGCGCACACGGTACGAAGTCCAGCAAAGTTCCCCAACCCCCATCCCCCACCCCCCCCCCCCCCCCCCCCTCCGCACCACCACCACCACCACCACCGAAAAAAGAGTACCTGCCCGAAACCACACGAGGATGAAACTGGAACAACATTTCAGAGACGCCATTTGTAACATAAACAGTGTCCCTGCGACAACGTCCGTGTGGAATCAACACCCACAAAAAACACGCCAAAAGTCACGAGGCCCATTTGCCTATTGGTCGGCGCTCGACGGTAGACATTGCACAAACAAGGAAATACATTTTAAATGTATTTTAGATGTATTTTCAAATATATTTTTGATTACCTATAAAAGTCATCGAAAGATAGTTTTTCAAAACAAGTGTTTACATTGTTGTGTTTTATTACTTACTGTTTTACAGTTTTGAACAAAAAAATTGTGAAAGAATAGAGAATTTCAAGAGTATAAAAAGGATCTTTATATATATATATATATAAAGATCCTGTTTCATAGGATATTAGACGGCTGTTTGTGGCATAGGTCAGACAATGGTTTGAAATGATTCGGTGCATAAGAGACTTTTATATCTAATTTCCTGTTCCACATTTTGCCAATTTAGGGTAGTTGATAAGAATATTGTGGAGTTGAATAGTCTGTACTCAAAACTAAATGGATTGTCTTTTCTGCAATTTCTGTTAAATTAGTTTTGGAAAAATGACTCAGTATAATCAATGTATGACAGTATATCAGTGCAAAATATAAATGTTTTAAACGTTTTGTGTTGGTAAATTGTTTGATTCTTTTGCAATGCGAGCGTTCTTTCAAACTTTGATTTGAAATCAATCGGGAATATCGACGGCTCAGACGAATAGTCAAATTGAAATGTCAAGCAAAGAGCGTGCATCTCCAGGGAGAAAGACATCCCTAGAAAAGGAGAAGGAGGAAAAGATGCAGGACAGAGAAAATTAGAAAGCTAGAGAAAGAGAGAGAGAAAGAGAGAGGGGGAGAGAGAGGGGGAGTGGGAGAAGACATGAAGAGAATGTCCTCTCGCTTCCACGGTGAATATTCACTAGAGGGCCCCCGAGGGAAAGTATGATGCTGCATGCAAATGTCGGGTTTATTTTAAGATTGTGGCTTTTAAAAGCGAATTTATGTGCAAACAAGTATCTTATAATGTCTAGGGCTGTCTACATTTGCGAGGATATTGCACGCTTTAGATAGAGATTGAGGCCGCGAAGTATGGAAGGAATTGGAACATCTTTGCTAAGCTGCACTTTCGTTACCATATGGTTCATCCAAAGTGGCATCAATCTTTACTATTCTTTCGTTTATCTCGCTCATCTGAACTAATCCGAGTGAATGGGATAACCAATGTACATTGAGTTGTATGCTGAATTTTTTTTTTAAATAACATGATTAAATTAAGATGGACAATTACAGCTCGCCGCAGGAAGGCCTACAATTAAGTAAAGAATCTGAAATCAATTCTAAGTGACACCCATTCGATATCCTTCATCCATATTTCAATATTCTAAAGGCGTTTCATCAGCAATTTATTCCACGACTGTGAGTACCCGTGACCAGGAATTTTCAAATCCACTTTCAAGAATATATCCTGAAGTAGATCTGAATAAACAGGTTTCATTCAGGTTTATTACCTTCTGATCATATGTATGGCGTTGATTGGAAAGAATGAAAAAATAAATTGAATATTGCTTTTCCTCCAGAGCATTTTCACGTTTGCATGCAGGAGCTCTTCATGGCTGATTGTTCAAAAATAGCATTGCAAAAATACACGATTTCTTTGACAAAAACGATACACAGGAAGCTTTAGTAGAGTTCCATAAAGATCACATTAAAAATCATTCTTAAGTAATGTAAAAACATGAAGCGAGAATCTTGACCTTATCATGTCTCATCATTTGAAGCCGGAAAAAAATTGTGGCGCCAACTTTATATCCATATCCTCATATAGGGTTTCAAGATAAATGTCATTTCTCCAAAGAGGTGTAGGAGTGAAACTTAAGACATCATAAGTTCATCACAGCTTCAGACACTTGTTTGTTTTTTCTGTGTTTGGAAACATTCACCCACTACAAAGATATAAAAGCAATCTACTTATTCAAAGGTAAACAAATGTTTACGGCAGGTAAACAAATTTGAATCACATTAATAGGAATTGAAAAATGCATTGGATACTCTATTCGTTACCGAATTATTTGGGCTCAAATGCCCCCATCGAGGAGGAATTAATGCCCTTGCGTCAAACAAACAAAAAAGTAAGAATAAGAGTGCACGACTCTCACTTCCAAGGGCTGTTGTAAATATATTAAAAAGAAAATAAAAGATGCACCTACTTTGAAGCATGTTATAACGATATAATTAGGAAGCATAATTCATTTTAAGCAAATGCTTTCACCAATTACCAGTAATGTTAATTCACCTCTCACTAATGATTGTTGTCTGTATAACTACTTCAGAATCGTTCAATTTCAGTTTTCATGTCGTCAGTTACTGACTTCCTGATCTATTACAGAGCAATCAGCATCAATAAAAATCAAATTGAGCGTCCTTTAGGGTCTTCTTTAAGCTAGATAAGTACATACTGATTTTGCACGATAATAACCATTAGAAAAGTCAGTGACAAAAATCATATTAGAGAAGAGTTTTGCTGACGGTGCTTAAACTTTAAACGGAGGTGACGAAATATGGTATTGTGATAGGAAAGAAAACCAAAGGGAATATGTACCATGTGTGAAAGCTTTAATAAGACAAGACATGCAAAACAGAAAACAAAGAGTTTAAAACAGTATTATTTTCAAACAGAACTTGAAATGACGTCCAAAATCACAAAGCGACGATTTCTACATACATTACAGACATTAAAGCTATAATATATAGCTTTGCATTCCATCATTGTCACATAAAAAGAGGTCAGTTGAAATCAGATCGTATATGCAGTTCGTTTTAGATTCCTTGAATAAATCATAGATTTCACTTTTATTCTGTAGCAAAGCTTTTCATTTGATTTCTCTCTATCACTTAAATCCTTGACATTATCTAGCAGCACTATTTTGGGTGTATTCCAACAACCCTGTATACAGGCATCTAATTACTTCCATTCGCTGTCAATTTACATTCATTTCCTTTGGTTTTACATCCAGTGTTTCGTATTAAGCCTTTTGCGTTAAGCAATGTATATGTAATTCTTACGCCCAACTTATTCTTCGGCTAACGTTTTTAAAAACTGGTATTACATAAACTAAGACTTCGACTTTGTTATTTAAAAAAGAGAGAGAGAGAAAGGAATACAGCAATAACAGGGGAAAAAAATAGAGGCAGGGAAGAAAACAAAAGCGAACATTCTTTTCCTAATATAGAGTGTGCCTAAGAAAATGGCCATTTCTTTTTTAGATACAAGTATCCACGCGTGTACATCTTTCCAAGGCATCCATTTGCGCACCCATCCCCTCCGCCATTTCAAACTCTATTCTGTGCTTTTCATTTGGAGTGCTATGGAGTGATGTATCAAAGTTCAGTCGCTCGTTGACAGCTTGTCTTAAAACTGCTACAGTCAATTAAATGTTAATAGGAGAATGCGACTGACATTTTAAAAAATCTTTGGTTTCCTTCTCACTATACCCATCTTGTTTTCCGTGACGGTGAAACAATCCTGCATGGTCGACCTGAACATGCTGAAAAGGTCATTTTGTTATCTATCAAGGCAGCGCAGAAGCCGGTGGCAGTGCGGTATACTCCTATTAACTTAATTTACATTCACAATACGGAGGGGCAGGGCTGTTCTCTGTTTAATATTAACTCAATTTAACCGTCCTTCTTGATTCGTAAGGACGGGATAAAAGGGGAAAGCGGACGCCACGGGTGCCATTCAGAAAGGGTAATTTGAATTCAGATTGTTTTTATCGCTAGCTTGCCAATTACAGGATGTTTACCATATACGCAACGCGGTTCATGTCGCTGTTATTGATGCAGTTGTTTTATTTTGCATTGGCCGTCATTTATTATCATTCTCTTCATGTATCCTGCTGCATGTGCTATAACATACAGATACTGCAGAATATATCATAATTTTCATCTTTCATGATTCTGAAAATAGAATAGATAAACCAGCCAGAGTTTGGGGTAATATTGGAGAGCCTCGAGCATGATACCAGGTTTGAGAGCGATATACTCGTAGAATAAATCAGTGTTACATTGCATGCTTAGAAGCATTGGGTAGATATAAAGTACCTTAATGGTTTTGCCATAGTTACATTTTCTTTCATTTCCGTTAGCAAATATTTGTATTAATGATTTAATTTCCTTGAGATGAAGCATAAAAATGGGGTAATAAATAAAAGGGGATCAGAATGCTATAATCATTGACTGGAAGGTGGAACTCATTTCACCATCGCGAGTATTCTGCTAAAACTTAAACCCATCCTTGGGTCTGCAGTTTAGTTTTATAAACAGAGGTTCAGCTTTCTTTTAGTTGAATATGACTTCAGACGGAACGTCGGGTTAAACTACATTAGAATACCAACCCACTAGTTTTCATGTGAACTGACATTTTATTTGTTAACAATAATTTCTCATTTTGTCGAATACCTTGTTCAAATGGAATATGATAATGAGATCGTCAGTCAATTTGACATCGTCAGGAAAAATTGCATTGACATGACTGCCGTCCGTTTGGCTCGTAGAGAATATATATATCTAAATACTCGTTTTCCCTAACATATATTATATTGCTCTAATAAGTACAATTACAATAATGAGAAAAACATATCTCATGCTCAATATCTCCTCATTGTTCAGCCCTATGTAATATAAGTTGGCTTCTCAAGTTATATCACAATGTGATGAAAAATTATTATGTGTGATAACCAATGCATGCTCGATAAGCATCTCTGAAAATCGCATGAATCAATGAACAGAATTGCTAAAATTGACAGACATTTTCTGTTGCTCATTATGAGTATAGAAACTTGTACTTTGGAAACTCGTATCTTGGGCAATATTTTGTGGTTCTAAACCAGAGACGCAAAGTCGATTTCTGGCAGGGATAATTTTGTCAACATTTTGAAAAGTCATTTTATGGTACACGAATTGCTTGTTTGAAAATACAAAGGCACAATAATTATTACAAATATGAAAATCTATAAAAAAAATAAAAAATAAAAAATCATGACAATGATTTACGAAACAACAATAAGAAGGTAAGATTTTAGTGATCCCAAGTTTATTCACTTTTCACGACAACTTTTATAACCAATCCACTTGTGCTTTAATTTGTCACCATCCAGGAGCTGCGGAACGTTTTTTTTTTTTTTTTTTTTTTTTTGTTTTTTGTTTTTGTTTTTTTTAGCGGGGGGGGGGGGGGTGACACAGACAGGCAGAGTCCAGGAGCTGTATGACACTTGGGGTTTTATGGTTTTGAAAGCCTTTGAAATGAGCAATTTACGATTTAGATATTAAGCTTTTACAATTAATAGGATTTTTTGCCAAAATCGCCCCCCCCCCCGGCTTCCGCGGCCCCTGCCATTTTCATGTTCTATGATCAGTCGTGGTGATGTTTGTTCCCTTTATCCCTCTATGTATTTTAGTCAGTGTTAGTTACATACTTTATAAGGGTAATCCATATTCCACATCACTATAATCATTCATATCTGATGTATTGTTTTTGCGACGAGCGAGGATGGAGTGTGAAGGAACTGTGCCTGCTCGAACCGTTATCTGTCTCTATGACAACAAGAAATGTTCCATCTATCACTCTTCAGTTACATAGTCATGCTTGCTTGCTAATTTATCTAAGATCTGTTTGCCATACTATACCAAACTAGTCCTTGATGACTTGTTAGGATGATTGATTTGGAAGCTGAACGAACGTTACCCCACCTGCGCTTCGGTTTTATCCTTTCGTTGTTGCTTGTATTTTTTATTTGTTTATTCTTTCTTAGTCAGTTTTCAACTTTTCTACCTTGTATCTCATTCACGGAAGCCAGCCATTGCTATGTTACTAAATGAATATAACTATCATCTGATAAATAGTCATTTCTTCCTCTATTTATATCAAATTCTGCTATGTTGCGACGCTTTGGCAACATGAAAAAGAAAAATGAGGGGAATAATAAAAACATAAAACCATTCAGCATTCCATAGATACATGCAGTGCACCAAAGCTAAGCTTCCGTGTGGAAACTGGGATCGTGCTAAATGCGACGGGAAAGAGTATTTTTCGACAAATCAGCGAACCTCAATGCAAAAAGGGCATGCTCAGAACGCTAATGAGGGAAAATGGATTAATGCATTTCGTTTCTTTGTCTTCTATACTATATAAGTTCGTGACAAAATGCGTTTTTATATCGAAAGCGACGGATCCGATTGATAAAATGGCAAAGGGTAAAGTGAAAGACATGCACATCCTTTCTTTTTTCTACATTCTCTCTCTCTCTCTCTATCTCTCTCTCTCTCCCCCTCTCGCTCTCCCTCTGTTTTTCTGTTCTCCCTTCTGGCCTCACTTTCAGTCTTTTACATATAGCTCTATAATCTCTCTCTTTCTCTTTCTCATTCTCTTTCTCTTTCTCTCCATATTCATCCTCTTCTTTCCTCCCCCCCTCTCTCTCTCTTTCTCGCACACACACACACACACACACACACACATCTTTCCTCATGCCCTCTCTCGGTTCCTGTATTTTCTCTTTCTCTTATTCCACATCCATTCTTATTTTCCTATTCTCTCCCGCTCTCTCTCTCTCTACCCCTCAAGCTCCTAGACATGCACGGCCTCATGATGTATATTTTAGCAGCTGGTGTAATGAGTGTAGACAATGAGGGTCTTTTCCTCATTTTCCCTTAAGGACCATCGCGTGTAACGAATTGGCCCCTAATCATCATTTCCTACCCACTCATATGTCGCCATTACATTCACCTCTCCGAACATGATCAAGGCAGGGGCCATGATATTCTGAACACCTCCAAATCACTCTTGTAATGCATCTTGTTATCTTTATAATGGCTTTCCTTAGGGTTAATGCACATTAATGCAAGGACATTCAACTATACCGTCTATCGTGTTAACAGTGTTACATTATTTTGATTCACTCGCAGAGCGGGATACTCCGGCAAAAGTATAGCTAGTTTTTCTCTACATCCTATAGGGTGCTACCTTATACTTCCACTGTATATTTCAAATTAAACACTCGCTAATCATAACTTTGAATATTGCATTCATTAATCTAATATTTAGACGTATTATATATAGTAGCTATTTTGTAATTACTGTGAAAGAATCTACTTTTTCAGCTGACAGACAGGCATTTTCAATGGCTTTGCCGGTGACGTGACGAATCGACGTTCCGTATTGTGATAATAGTTTAACATCTACCGTAGACTAACGGTAATAAAACAGAGTTATTTTTATACGGCTTCAAGAAAAGCTTTTATTAAACACACGGTGGATCTATTCCTCTTTCGGATATAGAAATCATTTCGATTGATTTAAGCAGCAGCCTCACTACCTTTTGAGAAAAATAAGGAAATTATTTCCTTTTCTATAATGAGTTTATACCCTTCTGGCCTTTAGATGGGGTTTTCTAATTGTGTGTTAATAAGTGCGTATGTAACTCTGTGGTGTGAATAATCTTAAGAAAGACGACGTAATACGACAAGTGCATTAGTCTAATTATGGCGGCAGGAAGTCTTTTGAAAAGGGCACGGGGTCAATAATCTTAAAACAGAGTAATTATCCACTCGTCATAAATCAACATTCAATTTCAAAGCTATATACCGCGTCTGGTGTTGATGTGTGATACATAGAGCGAGAAACAATCGATGAAGTATGACGAGATGAAATGTTTAATGGGTGTTCACAATGGTGATGCATGATGGAGGTGGGCGATGGGGCAATTTATTAGGGGTTATTCTAATGCATAAATTAATTGGTGCATGTTTTGTCCAACCATCTACATGAACATGATTAATATGTGCATGAGACTGAATGATATTTGTGTTTACTCCCTTAATGCAGCTATGTCGAAATCCATTCCTACAGGACTCATACATGTATAACACCGATCATTTAGTTATGGAGTTGGATCCAACCCCAAGTTAGAGTGGATATCAATCCATAATGTTATGAATCATATTTTGAGAGTGAATTCTACTCTTTTGAGCGTGAATTTCCATTCCAAAACGTCTTGATTCCTCGTACGACTCAAAGAGGAATGTGGACTTCCACCTCTGTGCAATTAGAGAGTTACCAAGTAGAGTGCATTCTAAACTGGGAGGTGTTTCATAAAGCTGTTCGTAAAGTTACGAATGACTTTACGAATGACTTGAATATGGCAAGCCAAATGACATTCTCAATCGTTTTAAGTCGCATCACCTAAAAGTGAAATACGCAGGAGAAGATGAACATTATTTTTGTTTACAGACATTTTATTGGGAAATATATTTTAAGCTAAATATTAATTGCGATTATGGGAAATGCGGTCACACTTTGTTAAAACGTCAGGAAAAACTTTGGGCATCCCTTTTGGCACTTCATATTCAAGTGTTTCGTAAAATCATTCGTAACTTTACGAACAGCTTTATGAAACACCCCCCTGGATATATAGGAATGACAATTATCATGTCTCCCGCAAAGACTGACCGATGATTCACATATCACTCAATTTATGAGATTGATACATTCTAATAAAATGTATTCCATGACTAATTAACGTCCATTCAACAATCAATCGAATGTTCTATTTCAAGCACTGGCGTGTAGAAGTGCGTGTTTCTACTTCGGAAGCGAAATAGGCCTACATTAACTATAATTTGAACACCAATCGTAATCATGGTAATGATTCGCGATCGAATAATGAATAACTCGTGCAGACAATACGACCGCCACTTGCCTGCAGACATATCAGCGGCCTTTTATCTTTATACCGATTCATAACCTGTTGGCTGTTGCATTTTCATACCCCCAAGTTGTAAACAAGTGACAACTCTGTTGCACTGCGATGGGTTCACTTATAGCGATAAATGTTGTGTTCCCAGACTCTGTTTGGAAATCTCTTCATGATAGGGACATTTGTCTTGCTTTCAGATTTTCTTGGATGGATTCATGTAAAAAAAAAAAAAAAAAATTAAGATACCTAAAGAGATGCTAGTAATTTCTTAAAACAATAACTTCATTCAAATCTACATTGTTCAAACGTAGGTATCTACCCTTCCCCGTAAAGCATTCTGAAAAGATCTTCCTTATCATGTACAGACGTTTGTAAGTCATACGAAACATGTCAAGATAAAAAGTTCTGCTCAGGTAATTTAGAAATTTTTAGAAATTCATCGCAGTCTTTTTTTCAACGCGTTTTGCTCTAATCTTACATGCCTTTGAAGGGCAATTTTTCGGACAACTCGAGAACTGTAACTTTTAGCTATACTTAAATTCTATTTCGCGATGTGTAAGATAATCTATCAAATCATGTGCGATTCGGCACTATTTTCGCAAATCTTGATTCGTGCTAATACGTGAACAATGAATAATTGAATGAATGGTTTCAGTCCAACTTCCCGTCGCCATGGTAACTATATTTCCAGCATAACGTAAGGATGACCTGCAGTGAGTTACACGCAATGCTTTCGTCAGTCAGTAAAGTGATGAAAAGGCTCCTCATCAACATAAAAATTCTTTCCACTGGGTAGCCGCATTCTTTCTCAATTCCTCAAATACTCGCTGCCTTCCACACAATAAAACTACATTATCTTATTTCATACAAAGCAGTCATTCCGAAGAATTTACTATTCTTACATTCATTCTTTTTTCAACGCTGAATTCTTATCATACAGTATAATCTACACTCACTTGTGTGTACCTGACAAGTCGAACAGAATTGATAGGTTCAATTAATCAGCTTATTATCATGATTATTGAGGACTTATTTCTGTTTGCTGATGAAAATCTTTATGGAGGGTCCCAAGGAAGGTACAGACAGAACGACATGTGAAGATGGAATCGTGATTTGAAAAGTTTATCCAACATGTCCACCTTGACGGCCTGCTCTGTGAAGGATGTTGAATTAAGATCTTGTCACCGATTCAAAAGAACTCATTTAATTTGCAATATGTGACAATGCGCTTTAACACGCATGCACGGCAGCAAGCTGCAAAACAAGCGCGATCAATAAGCGATTTCCAAACTGATTGCTGTGATATAAATATTCATGAACAGGAAACGTATATTACCTCCAATAATTCAGGCGAGTTACATGAACATGCATACCCAATCAAATCTAGAAGTTAAAAAGGCATGCGAATCCATGAATATTTTAGGCATTCGTTATCGAGCTATACATTATACAGAGACTAGATTGACAAGTCAGTGACAGCACAATGAGGAACAAAAAAAGGTTTGTGGTTTCATGAAATACATTTCTAAAGGTCGACCTTTTCAGCCATCTACATGATCAAGGAGAGATTTTTTACATCCACCAGTCAATGAAGCATGCCATCTTTTTGTGTTTGTCTCTCCCTCACTTAATATACTACTCGAAGATATGCTGGTGTGTTTGTTTGGCGGGGGGCGGTTGTAGTTGGTTTGATTTCTTTTTTTAAAATATTTATGTATTTATTAGAAAAATCATAGAGAATCATTATATTTACATGGGATTTACATGATCAAAATACAAAATCACTGAACATAAAAAAGAGTAGTAAAAAAAAAAAGAGGCAGAACATTGAGTAACATATTAAAAATAACAAATTAAAAATTGTTCAAGAGCGGATCTCCGAGATGGAAAAAATAAACCCAAGGATTGCCGGTGACACCAACCCTACTACATAAACACGCAATTAATAGTCCCAACCTCATTGACAGCCTAAAAGAAACCTAAAAAACCGAGCACTTTGGAGACTGGAATAAGCAAGGCCGAGGAGCAGGGCGATCCACTTTACACAAACATACTGTACCTTTCACACCCCCTGCCCCGTCCTCAACACGCCCCAACTGGTTTGATTTCTTATTTGTTTTGATTTTTTTAGAATATAATTTCCATCCATATTGTTTTTGACGTTAGATCACATTTTCCTTTTTTTCATTTGTAAACTATATGTATTCTTTTTTATAAAGATTTTATACTGAGACAATGTAAAGATAAATTTAGCGACAGTGATGTAAAAAATATATATATTGATTTTAAACCCTTGATTTGCACGATTTCAAAGACACTTTTCTTCCAGACAAAATCCTTTAGCTTCCATTTATCAAACCTCATTATAAAGCTAAAAATGTTTGTCTTTCACTCGTAGAGTGACAGATTTTAGTACCTAATTTTCTCTATCTCATCGAAGAATTTACGGTTTTTGTGCGTCTTATTCAAGACTTTTTGTCTTTCTTTTCCCATTTCTTAGTCTTCAGCACAGATTACGTTTATATTCTTTGTTCATAATTTCTTGCAGATTTTCATTTTCTTTGACTCTGGCTAAAATAGCAGGAAATGGGACACTCTTAGAAATACAAAAGGAATCCTAGTATTTGAAAACAAAATAATACGTCACATGATTTTGACACTGTCAGGAGAAACCATAGACATGATAGAGTTAAATCCAGAGAAAACTCTATGCGAGAAACCTTATCACTCTGCTTATGCTGACGTCATGAAGACATACAGATGAAAGCTGTATTTTCTATTTTGTTTGGTTTCTAGTCACTAGTATCTTAATGACTATCTTATGAGAATTAAAAAGCAATACTTTAAAAAATAGTCTGGGTGTGAAACTTTTTATCAAAGAAAATATTATTTACATTTGCAATATTTGTATAAATCATATGTTTTAACAATTATACAAAAATATAACATTCAGTCTATTCATGTTTAAATAAACCCTAAGTGAAATCAACTGAATTGAATTTTGATTATTACACTTTCATGTTATATTAAGTTCTCGTAAATATTGTCATTTTGATGATACTGGGATTTGCTTTAAATACGGACTATACTGTCTACCAAAAGGCTAATGTTCTTTTCGCATCGCTTTAGCTTCCCATGCAGAATAACATGCTCTTCTCTATTTTGTCTCTTTCAAAAGAAGCACCGTGCCTCTTTAGTGCAAGGACTATGTACTTTCCAATTTGAAAAGAGGCAGAGACGATGATAATGTTATCAGTCTCCGATTGGATCCCACATTTAATCAAGTCATTTATTCCAGGTGACTGGCTTGTTATCCGGCATCAATCAAGATGACAAGCCAACCAGTGAATATCTCTTGATTCTCCTCTCTTTATTCTCTTCTCTCAACTCTCTTCTCTCGCTATTGACCGCCCAAGGAATTAATGGGAACATCATAAGCAACATGAAAACTGGGTTAGATCAATTTCGATCAAAATGTCACAGGAATGAGAAGATTAAAAAATAGATAAGTTTATAATGACTCCTGATTATCAGTTTCACTTTCCATACACATGGCATAAATGAAATAAAATCCCATATGGACAAAATAATCATAACGTAAGTGTTCCTCAGTGCAATAGGCTTGAAATGTCAAATTTCGCTCCAGTTTTCAGTTGACGACCTGAATGTATAATTAAACTATAGATGAACCCTCTAATTTATTGGAAATTTCTCACAGGTGATATTGTCAGGGTAACGTTTACATATAACTTGATAAGGAATGAACTACATTATAGAGCGGGTTCAACACTTCCAGGCTACAAGCAGAGAACAAGTGGGATTCCGATCGTGACATTTCATTTCATTTCACACCACACAGTAGAATAGCTGGCTATCTGTCATGCCTGTTGCGTGCAGGAATTCACCTGCTGAATCAGATTAGTTGAAGTCGCCTTCCCACCATGCACCACGGCCAACTCTAACGATTTCCTCCTAAGACAATTAAAACGGATTAGTGAAGCGAGCGTGGTGCCTTTTCATCCATCCATCTCATTAGATGAGCAATGGATAGAATTACAAAGCTATGACATTAATGTGGGACGTTGGTAGATAGAATCCAAGATGCATTCTCTTGAATATGCCTCAGGGTTATAAAGCTCCCACTTCCTTAAGCTTTAGAATCCCGAAAGAGGCAACCCAGTCCATTGGCGAAGCATCTTTCTCTAGCAGGCTTGGAGGCGGTGCGCATGTAGGACGTCCACTTCTTCACCCTAATCATAATTTCATTTCCTGAATGATAGCAGGAAATTGCTCCATCTAATTTTCCTCCAGTTCGTAGACGGACGACGGTCCATAATGTCCTTTCTGATAGTGCTCGATCGAGGGATAGCCGTAGCGAGCCACGTATAGATCACACTTAGTAGGCAACCACCTTATCAATAATATCAATATTTCCCTCTGTGGTTCTGCAACTGAACTAAGTTACTGATTATGTTTATTCTACAAACGAAGTGTTCGTTTGTGCCCCATCTATTATTTCTTTGTATATCTATCTGACATTGTTACGGAATTTTATTCTTAACTATTCTGTATATACGTTATGCATTTTGGTGTAAATATGTTCATCCAGGG
>CM057156.1:1214708-1241686 GCA_029962745.1 Echinometra lucunter
CCAAAGCACGACCGCCTGCCGCCATGTATTTGAGTGTCGAAATTTTGCGAGAAACCCGTCCCACCGCTTTTTCCAATACAGACACTCACTCAGAATTGACATAATGCTATGGTAAGAGGTTCGATATAGATTGAAAACTTCAAATTGTAAATTACAAAAATTATCGTGGAATATGACTACATGATATTTACGAAAATGAGAAAATGTAAGGCTTTTAGGTTAAGATTACCGAACGAAATGTTCGGTAAAAACTGCAAGCCAACAGCGTTAAAAGGTAGGGAAATCTAGAGAAGCGAGGAAAGTGTATCCTAAGCCTTATTGTTATCATGATAATATTCGATGATTATGCATAGCCTATGGCTTAAGGTTTAAGACGGAAATTTTGATTTAAAGTCTAAGAAATCAATATGGAGCCGTATTTATCGGCGTAGACCGAATGAAAGGTTGACGCAAATACCGCAGTCATATCATTTTCATCCCTCTGGTTTTAATTACTCTTGACCATTAGCTGACCACGATCACATCGTCAGAGCAAATATTCATAATGGTCAAGGCTCACAGACCCATCTCTTATCCTTCCCGCCTTCCAAGTTTCTGTGTCATCGCGGACTGTTTGTGAGGAGATGACACAAACCGTTTACTTTGCCGCCATTTTGTTTACCATAAATTTTCGCGCCATCTCATCGTCCACGTCTTAATGGCGACGTGTAATGATCGTCTGCTTGCTCAGCTGATCCCATGAGGCACGTGGGAAGAGAGAGAGAGAGAGAGAGAGAGAGAGAGAGATATATAAAATAATAGAAAAGGGGGAAAAGAGACAAGAAAGGATAAGAGAAAGAGAGAGGGGGAGATAGGGTATGAACGATTCGACTAAATACATAAACTGGTGTGAAAAAGATGTATACATTTATATGCGCCTTAGATTATTTTGTTTACAACGTCCACCTTGCGATATTTTGCACGCTTCATTTTCATAAGTTCCTTGAAATCAGGACCGTCCTGAAAAATGACATACTCTGCCCACTCCCTTGCCATAAGGGTAAACAAACTTTTCAACACGTTCAAGAGAGGAGACAATGGTATAATTGCAGCTACGAACAGCGTTGCCTTAGATTGCATTCGAGTTTAAAACTTTATGAAATATTTCATTATGTAGGTTTTCCCGTCCATTTTCGTCACCTCTTCATTCGATTTCATCAATTTTCAATTCAAATTCGTCCTGAGGAGCTAACTACGAAGGAATCCCAGGTTCAATTTCGTTAAAACGTCTTTTATATTCGTCTTTGGTCAACCAAATTTAAAAGTTAAGCATTCAAATTCGTCAATTGTCGCTGATATTCATCTCTGCCGCTAAGCGAGTAAGGAATGCTTGAATCAATTTCGTCATTTTTCCAAGCAAATTCATCGTTTGGTCATTCGAATTCGTCAAGTGTTGGCTTTTGAATGGAGGGTTTAACCAGGTCTTTGACTAGTTTTTACTTTCTTGCGATATAATTGGATTTTTGCTGCTTTTCTTTGCAATACAGAAATGATGCCATATAAAGTAGGACGCTATATCATTAAAAGGCAATTTCGTTTTACACACTACCCACACGCTATGTGTTATTGTGACAGGATAGTTGTCCGCCGATAGACGTAATGGGAGACGAATTATTGTTGACTGCATTGAAAGAAACAACAAACATAATGTAATGTAAATCAGAGCATCCCTTTATAAAGGACCAATCCTGATACAGGTAAGAATAATTATTGAGCGAAGAAATGAAGTGTAAAGCTTTCTCCTCGGATGTTCTTGGGGGACTATTTTTGATCAGCAGAGCGAACAGCAACTGTCTCTCGCTCACGAATTCGATTCTCGCTCCAGTGAACTCGAGAATATTTTGGTCTTCTCGAAATTCATTAGGAATGGAGGAGAGCACCTCCTGCAGGCAGACGAATACCGAATGCATAATGTTGTTTTTGATGCATCCATCAGACAGATAAAGTGAATCTTAACGTGTGGATGTAGATGGGATTAGGCGCTACGTCGCTTGACATTTCCATCGCTTAAGCCACGCTTGGAGAACATTTTGAAGTGCATGGGTGATTTAATGGCAGCGCAGATTGGTAATATTAACAAGTTTATACCAAAATGGCATTAGCATGAAACTCATTATCTGTAGTACCTGTTCCTTTCTTGAATTAGCCTATTTCCTTAAGTGACATGAATCGCTCTGTTAAAGCACTTTGTTTAAAAGTCATTAGGTTGTTTAACATACCTATCCTACTAGACAACATAACTCCTTTCATATATCACTCACGAGAACAGTCTTCGCCCAAAACACGTTTGTTTTCACAGGACCAATTTATTGGAATTCTTTACCCAACGAAATTAAAGACTCCCTTAGCCTCTACACATTTAAGCGTAAACTTAAGAAGTATCTTCTCAGTCATTACTTGTCAACAACCCATGCCTAAACACTCCTGTCCCCCTCTCTTATAGCACACTCTTTCTTTATCGACATCCCACTCTTTTCCTCTCTTTGTGGTCTTTTTAAAATCTATTTTAGATTTTTGTGACCTCAATTGTTTTGATTATGCTATTAATTTGTGTCTTCTACTTTGTATTGCTTTAGTATTCGCTTATGACCTTATGTACTATATAACTAAGTTTCAGAGGCTTGCACCTCACAAGCATTGCTTTTATTTTAGCTTGCCCCTCCGTTTTGCCATATCCTTTTCTCAGTCTGGTCAGTATTATTTATAAGTATCTCGGTATAGTTCTATTCTTTATTTTATGTCATTTCCATTACTTTTGTCTCAGTGAAATTGTATTCATAATTTTTTTTGTATATATTGTGAAACGGAAAAATAAATCAAATCAAATCAAATCAAACATATTCGGCCTATGAACATGATGAACCTACCAACTGTTGTTTAAAAAAATGTACCGGGTATGTAAGACACATGTGGATTTTGTTTTTGTTTTTGTTTTTTTTTGTTGTTGTTTTTTTTGGAAAGAAACTGCTGGTAGGTTCATATCTTAAGTAACCTAATGATTTTTAAACGACTGTTTAACAGTGTGTGAAGTTCCGTGTCTCAACATGGGAATAATTCCTTTCTTTTATTGTGAAGGATTATTTTCTCCCATGTTTTTTCTTTCAAAAAACGATTAGTTTTGTTAACCTAGATGCACTTTATGGGCGTCAGCTGAAAAACACTATTCTTTGATGGCACAATACTGTAATCGACCTTAAATATCACCCTAATGACCCTGGAAGTTACTCAAAGAAAAGAAGAAAAATCATTAGCAGTAGCAAGGACCTCTCATTCTCCTGTTAGCATCTCTATTCATCCCAATCACCTGTCGAATATGATTTCTATTAAAGTCAGCAATTCACTCACCTTTGCAGCTTTTCGTTCCTTTGAAACTCCATCAGCAATAATGAATTTGTTATAATATGATGAATAATTGAACATATTATTTAGTTTTATTTATACACTCGATTACCTGGTTTTTAAGGCGTGAAAAGTTTATGCTAGGAGGTGACAGGATCCACTCCACAGCTGATATGACAAAATTCGTGTTTGGAAGAAAAACAGAACTTTAAACACCCTTTTAAACGCACTTTGATACATGAAGCATGAATTCGAATTCGGAGAAATATTATTATTTTCGCCACACACTAAGCATGCTAAGAATAAAAGGTTCAATTTTGCACCCTTAAATGTAACACCGTGAGCTCCTTTATGGGTACAACTTTGCACCCAAAGAAGCATTATGCACCTTTAAGGGTGCAGTGAGCTACATTTTGCACCATTAAGGGTGCAGAGTAACTGTTGTACCCTTTAGGGAAGGTGCAAATTCGCACCCTTTTGAATGCCAAAAAAATTTATGCACCTACCATTAAGGGTGCAGACGGGCATTTCTGGGTGCAAACAATTGGAAAAGGGTGCATCTTTACACCTTTTTTATGTAGGGTGCAAGATTGCACTCAAAAGGGTTCTGCCAGCGTTGCATTTAGGGTGCAAAATTGAACTTTTCATTCAAAGTGTGCATGTTGAGGCAGTTATCATTATTATGGAACCATCATAAAGGCTCGCTGGATCTGTAGTTTTACATCTTTTCGGGATGAATTTCTTCAAACAGCTCTATAAAGGAAGGGGGTTCAGCTCAATCACAGAAATTACCTGGCTAAAGTTTTTTCAAAGAAATACTGATTACGTTCAGTTGCAATCGCATCTTTAATTGCAAAAACGAAATACCTTATTTGTATATACGTGAAGGTAAAAAAAAATGATGAAAGCAATTTATCAGAGAGATTTACCATCTAAATGTCAGAAAGATTACAGCCTGATCATGGGAACGGGGATTAGTAAGAATTAGATCGTATAACCTCAAAGAAAGATTGGCAAGATCTAATGATAATGGGATAGGATGGGAGTGACCTGGGAGCGGTGGGAGGAATACCGGTAATCTACATGTTGGATACGAATGTCAACACTGCCACCTATGATAGATGTGCGACGCACAATCAACCTTCAATTTGTTTGATTCATATTTTAACATGAAAATTGATTCCTTCGGATACTGATGAACCTCTCCCTTAATGAAAATAAACAACAACAACAACAACAACAACAATAATAATAATAATAATAATAATAATAATATGTAACATTTATATTGCGCTTAATACAATGTTTCTAAGCGCATGTAATATAAGCATTATTCATTGCAAAATATCAATAAGGTCCCGTGACCTTAAGTTCAGTTTAAGTTCACTTTAATTTAGCAAATCCATCAATGTGAATAACATTTTCACTCCGTGTCATGAACATCTTAAATCAAAGGACTGTCATTTTCTCACTTGAACGCATTCCTTTACATCCGGGTACATGACACTCAGTTTGTATGACTCATATTTTTAACAAAAAATTTATTCCTTCGGATATTGATGAACCTCTCCCTTAATAATAATAATAAATAACAATAATGATAATAATAATAATAATAATAATAATAATAATAATAATAATAATAATAATAATAATAATAATAATAATAATAATATGTAACATTTATATTGCGCTTAATATAATGTTTCTAAGCGCATGTAATATAAGCATTATTCATTGCAAAATATTAATAAGGTCCCGAGACCTTAAGTTCAGTTTAAGTTCACTTTAATTTAGCCAATCCATCAATGTGAATAACATATTCACTCCGTGTCATGAACATCTTAAATCAAAGGAGTGTCATTTTCTCACTTGAACGCATTCCTTTACATCCGGGTACATGACACCATAAAACCTCCTTGACATACATTCATCTTCGAAATAGGTTTTACGTTCGTCTCACCCTTTCGGCAAAATGACATTGTACTTTCCAAAAGCCTTGGAGCTTTGCCTTGGAGCCACAGAGATGGGATTAATCAAGTAGTGCGCATGCTCGAAGTGGTCTATTTGGAGCTTCAAATGTCCCAATTTACCCAGAATGCCACTTAATAATTCATATCAGGATATAACGTCACCAGCAGTATACAGGATTCTTCTGAGGCTTGGTTGGAGTAAACAAAAGGATTTGTTATACCCGGGCAATTTAAGCGCAGATTTCATCGCATTTATCACTTAAGGGCCCCCTTGAAAGGGCTGCGAAGACAGATTCAAGTATCCACTGAGGTAGAATTTACTGGTGCGTCCTCAGTGCCTGCTGTAAATTTAAGTTCACCGAGTAATTTATACCATACGCTGCAGCGACACACTGTCATTTTGTGTCTTGTGAATTAAGCTCATGTGTCGCCAGGGCTTCAGCCAAGGAGGTCAATTATTACTTTTTAAAAAAATATTTCTGGGGTCGTCTGCACATCATGGAGAGCCATATGGTAGTAACCATTCACCGTTAGGCGATAATGATTACAACCGCTTTATTGTCATCTTTCATATTCTGTCGTAATTGTCTAGATAATTTGGCAAGGGTTTTTTTTTCTGCACGTCTACCGTGTGGAAACAAAATCAAAATGTCTGTATCATCCTGGATACTTAAATAACCCCTAATTGCCTTCTCATATGGGGAATCGGTGGGAGGGGGTGTATTAGTAATTTTCCATCATAATTTCAGAATCAGACTTTGATTGAGCGTACGAGGAAGCCATTCCCCCAAAGTAATTCGCTCATTTCCATTTTTATGAGCATCAGAATTTTTCGCGGATATAGTTTTTTTCCCATTCTTTTCTAACCAAAGTTTGAAAAAAGAAAGATTATTGTGAACCTAAACCATATGGCTGAGAGCGCATTTGAAACATACGTCTGCAAAGTGTGGGAGTTGAGTTGGACCAGATTGCTCGACTTAACGGTGAGCAAGACAATAAGCAAGTCTTCATCACATTTGATAAGATTATTGCTGCATTTAACAATGTTTAACGTATCAAGCGCCATTCCCTTTGCCTCACTACATTCTGGGAAACCTTATTTACGTTCACCTGCATGTTGCCTATCGTACAAGAAAAACAAAGGGGGAAAAAACCCAGTTCATTTGATCATTCTGCCTTGTCTACTTTTTGCGATGCGTGAATCTCCCCCTCGTGATTTCAAGTAATTTGCAGACATTTTCCCCATCGTAACTTAAATGGCATCGCTTGTATTGGAAGGCGCCTTTGAATGTCAATCTGAGGCCGATCCTTAACGTCACATTTCTGGCGGATTCGACTCCGGAAGGGACAGAAACATAGGACCACTAAACCAACTCACACCTCTCGCACTGGAAGTGCTATTCTCACATTTTGCCCCATAATATATTGTATTCACCTTTCACTCTAAACGGGATGTGGACATGCCGAGGAAAATGCGGCATCGATCTTAAATTATTCAACCTTTCAATAAATACTCGGGTTTCCTGTTCCGCAAGACCCTCAATCCGTAGAACCCTTTCCTGCCTGATGACAAGTAAGATTGGTGTTCACAACAAACCGTCACAGCCCTCTGTCAGATGAAAGATATTAACCATCAAAATACATTCTCTTTTCTCCTACCCACACTGTGTTTGATGGATAGGAGGAGTGAAAGCTGACATGGTGTGTCTGTCACAATCCCTGGATTAACAAATAAAAGAATGGGCCTAAGTGCCGATTTATTAGCCACAAGTCATGAGGAATGAAGGATTGATATGACACTGGGTCTGCACTGCATGTACTTTTAACATTCAGGATGCGTGTGGTAAACGCGAATAGAAGACGATGATAGCCCCCCCCCCCCCCCCCCCAGCTTTAATTCCTTGCCGCAATGCCGCCTACAAAGCAACAAAACCATACCACACCCAACATACTAACGCATGGCGCAAGTAAACAGATTCCCAGTCTCAACAAAACCCAACATGCTCAACGAGATGTTTTTTAAAAATGGCTGGGGATACGTTGAAAAAGTTTTAAAACGTTATTGTTGTTTTTGTTGTTGTTGTTTGTTTGTTGTTGTTGTTGTTGCTCTTTATTCTCTGTTGTTGTTGTTGTTGTGTAAGTTAAAGTATTCTGACTTTTTTTTCGGAGCACCATTCATACGACTCTTTATGCATTCGCCAGTGCCGAAAGTTATGAATTCAAATCATGTGGAAGTTGAATCAGGGCCCCGTTTCATAAAACTTGTTATCAATATACCAAGTTGCAATAACTGTTATAAAATACTGAAAACCTTGTATCTGATTGGCTGAGAGCAAATTTGTCATAGAAATGTGGCAGTTTTGTGAAACGGGGCCCAGATATTTGTAATTTGAAATACATTTTTGATTTCAGAAGCTACCTATATACTTAGATCTATATAAATTTAGATAAAGATAACCATCTATATTTATCTGATGGCTAGGTGACTTCGAGTGATAATTTGAGGACAGGTGGCAGACCTGGAAGAGATGGGATGATCAACTAAACCTTCCGGGTTTTTTCTAACCTTGCTTCCTTATTCAGAGCTGAATACGACCCGGTTTGAGAAACGAGTGCTACTGAATGACCACAGGAGAATGCTAGTTATTAGCATTTCGAGCATGTTCGATAATCATTCACACTCGCCACCCCGTTGTGCTTTACCAATAATTCTTAATTCAAAAGATAATTAACTGCGCTCAGGGGAAAATTAGTCGTCAGTATTACCAGATAATCAAGTTTTTATTAGATTTGCTTCAAATTATTAATGCAAGTCGGTTTAGATGAAGAGTTGAGTGGCGTACATGGTAAAATGATAGTGCTTTAATCATTTTGTTGATCGTATAAATTCGAAATGAGTGAAATGAAATAAAATTATTGCTCGGATTATAGAAGAAACAATGGCGAAGCTGGAAGCCTCATGATACCGGGTTTCCTTTCTCCCAGAATCTTACACATATTAGCATTTTCAAGAAATAGACTGTATGGCCTTCGAGAATTCAGCAGTATTATAAGACGGAAAAAGATCCTCAGAAAAATCCCGAAAGGATGCTAGCAGGAAGACAGAAAAAGGCAAACTGTTAAAACACAAACAAAAAATGGCATTTCCAGTTTAAATTTTATCATGCCCTTATTCATTTCCCTTTTTTCTCTGTCTTTCCTTCCTCTCCCTCTCTGTCCCCTTATCTGAGTTCATCTCTTTTTCTCTCTTTCTTCTTCTTCTACTTCTCCTCCTTCTCCTTCTTCTTCTTCTTCTTCTCCTCCTCCTCCTTCTCCTTCTCCTTCTTCTTCTTCTTCTTCTTCTTCTTCTTCTTCTTCTTCTTCTTCTTCTTCTCCTCCTCCTCCTACTTCTTATTCTTGCCCTTCTTCTTAATGTCCTCCTCGTTCTTTTCTTCTTCTTCTTCTTCTTCTTCTTCTTCTTCTTCTTCTTCTTCTTTTTTTTTTCTTCTTTTTCTTCTTCCCTCTCCTCTCTCTCTCTCTCTCTCTATCAGATAATTCCAATCATCAGATGACCTCGCCTGCCTATGAACTGAGAGGATTCCATGAGTGATTTAAGGAGATGAAATCTATGGATGCCGCGCATCATCCATCTCAATTCTCGAAGGGAGTTGGATACACAGTAACCAATTACCAGATTGAAAATTGCAGGTGTCCCCCGGAGAAATAGCCAATTCAATTTTCAATCCTTACCGCAATACAGGAGTCCAATGCCCTACACACAAATTTACTGATGTTTCTCCAGACCATTCTCTGTCACTGTATATCGATATGTCATCCCCCACTCCCATTTCTAAACTTCCGTCGGGTTATTTCATTTGGTGTTATAACTTGTCCAAATCCTTTCTTCTTTTTCCCCTTTCTTTTTAATCGGAAATACTCATATACTGTCTCCTAACCTCACTTCTGAAATTTTATCGAACCTTCGATTTACAAGTTCTATATCATGCAATTTGTCTTTAAAACGAACAAGGCCCCGTTGCATAAAACTGACCAGTAAATTTGCCATCAATGGTAACTTCAAAGGAAACCTTGAATTTGATTGAATGTTCAGTAGTGTTACCTTGCATAGTACTTACCATTGATGGCAGAGTTACCATTAATGGTAAATTTTATGCAACGGGGCCCAGAACACGCATTCGATGATGGAATGATACATTGCTTATAGCTGCTTCCCTTCTGCACATGAAGCCCTTATGCCATCATGTCATTTGCCTCACTCTTTCTTTCTTTATTTTTTTATTTGCTTGTTGTGTCTGTAAATTTCTTGTATATAGTTTTTGCATGACCTTGTATACTAATCCGCATCAGTAGATGGTAACCTAGGTAAATATTCTTCTAAATTTGCTTTCATGATCAATAATTATTTCATTTATTTTTATTCATTTGCATTTAAAAAAATCTCTGTTTACTTCTCTCAATCCCTTTCTCCCTCCCCTTTCTTTGTTGGAGAATTGAATGGTTAACCAAATTTGATTACTGGCGTAGCCCCAATGTTCTGATCAATTTGGTATAGAAAAACCTATTCCATGTTCGCGATGTCGTTCACGTGTAGGCCCCAACACAGAAGCTTTCAATCTCTCCAATATAGTCCCATATATAACATTCGATGCAGTCATGGAATTAATGCAGTCGAATCTTGAGACAAGAAGACTGGGAGACGATATTCTACGTCATGATTAAGTAATCATGAGTCTGCTTCTACATGCATTCATGATCAATCGTCAAGGGGCATTGCTGTCTGATTTCCAAGATTAAATTGAGTCTCTGGAAACATGCACTGCATTGTAAAGAGTAAAATTTTAACTAAAAGAATGTAATAATTATTTCATATAAATTTCGATTATGGAGTGGGGTATCAATGCAATGGAAATCTGCTAACATCTGTTGAAAACTAAACAGTGGGAATAACCGAGTTTTCGAAACAATTTATTTCAGCCAGAGTACTGAATTGAAAATATAAGAAGACTGGCCTCCTCCTTCAAACTTCAGGCTGTCCATTTCTAAGTGTAAGGAGGGGCCATGTAGGGACGGCGTTAAACGATACTGGAATATATTCGCTTCGTTCGGTCATGTCGATTGCTTGACACATTCTTTCACAATTTTCCCTTTTGTAAGCCATGATTTTATCAATGATCTGATGATAATCATCATAAAACTTCTGATCACATGAAATCATGAGCAAGAAAACATGCACTCTAAAAAGGTACAATATTATTGTGCACCCCAAATGCAACAATAGCAGCACCTTTCGGGGTGCAATCTTGCACCCTACATGAAAAAGGTGTAAATATTCAGCCTATTGCACCTGTTTGCACCCGGAAATGCCTATCTGCATCCTTAAAGGTGCCGTAATTATTATGCACCTTATAGGGCGCAGACATTTTTGCATCCAAGAGGGTCAATTTCGCACCTTCCCTAAACATGCTAAAGGGTATATCCCAGCAACCTTGTAACTTACTGCACCCTTAACAGTGCATAACGCTTCTTTGGGTACAAAGTTGCACCCATGTTGTTGCATTTGAAGGGTGCAAAATTGAACCCTTTTTTTTTCTTAATGTGTGAACTATTCTTTTCTCCTGTCCTTCATTTTAGTACAGACATTCCACACCGTCACACATTAAGCCGGCGACATGTACGACATAACAAGAAGAAAGACAGACACTTATATAAACATTATACATTTCAACATAATCAATATCCAGGCTCCAGGCTCCAGACATTCTGACGTATATCAATCACAATTAGATTTCAAATATTGTGGAACGTAAGCCCGATTAATCACAAGCTACATTTAGACGTAAGTTTGTTTACCAAATTTAAGTGTACATTAATGCTTGCAGCCAAATTAAGTCGAATAAATGTTTATATAACTTTAAGCACCGCATCTGACAAACTTCTCCAGCAGTAAATCGGTCACCATAAACATCGGTTCACGCCATGTAAGACTTCATTATTCTGCTACTTTTATTCCAAGACTTGTTTTCTGTTATTCAGTTGCATTAATGATGCAAATGCCACCCTTTTTCCTTTCCTTTTTTTTCAGTCTATTTTATCCTCAATCTTCCTTGTGCACGCAAGGATTGGGCCCTGAATACTTGCAACAATTGACTACAAAATATATTCCTCAGCAAGAAACCTTCGTTCTCAGGCAAAATCTTTGTTAATCTCCCACAGTATCCACACATTTCTATGGTGCAAGATCCTTTCGACTGGCAGCCGCAGAGCTGTCGAATAAATTACCCAGTAATCTTAAACAGGTTGATACAGTTGACAATTTTAAGAGTTTCTTGAAAATGCATTTCTTTCAATTGTTTATAGTACAATCTCATGTTTTATGTCAGAACATTATTTCTTTCTTATGGTATGTCCCTCTATCATTTTTTTTCCTCTCTTCTTTCTTTCTGAGCGCATAGGGACTTAAATTCATTTTTGCGATATGCGCTTTACAAGAATGGTTCTTTATTATTAATTTTACTATTCCTCCGTTTTCGTTCATCTTTTAACGCTAAGTAATGTCTACGACGGTGCTCCTACAAATTGCTACAATTATTGTAACATGACTGTATTCGCTGCCATTACGTCTCCAGCGTCCCTTACACAAGCTTCGTTTTCGGGTACTCGCCTCCTTCATTGTAATATATATAACTGATGTACACTGTAAACTCATTGTTATTGTTTCAGAAGGAAATAAACGTGAATTTCAAATGACAAATTAATCAGTGACCCAACTTTCTGCGTATCTCAAAGAAATATTATCTATCCTCAGTTTTTACATTGCTTTTCAGTGCCGCTAAATTAACCTAAAGATAATTAAGATGATTTGCATGCACGATAACTTTTAAAAGTTTACAATCTACTTTCACTATACGAATCGATGATTTCTAGAAAACAAAACCTCAATTTTACAAGTCGAGGTTAATTCTTTATCCTGCACAAACAAAGTAGAATGACGTTAGTGGCAATACCACGGATAATCAAAATGGCAAAATGATTAATAACGCGAAGCTTTGATTACACTTTGGGCGAAGAATGGATATGTGTGCAAATTCAGCATTAGCACACACATTTTATTGAATTTAATCATGTTCGCACGATTTACTTAGTTGCAATTAAAATGATTCGTGCAGTGCCCACGCATACTTGGAAAGAACCACATCCGATGCCCTCTGATGGGTTATTTCGGTCTTATCTGTCCTCAAAACGAGGGTTGATTTGATCTAACCTCGTTTCGAAGACGCTGAAATTTGACTATGCATCGCTCGGATTATGTATGTCAGCACTCTGCATGAATGTGCTCTGTGATTTGATAATTGCCTGGAGTTAAAACAAGCGCCACAGTCGGAGCTTGCCGCATCAACATTATTCTGAACACGTCCGCCATCACCTAGTGTATCGCATCTCACCCAAGGAGAGAGGGAGAAGAAACTGGTTCCTTTGTTTGAGATGTCAGACTGTGACGTCAGCAAATTCAGAAGAGGGGAAGGATGGAGAAGGGATGAGGAAAGGATGGTCAATATTGATATCAGGGGTGGATGGAAAGGGAAATCGAAGGGGGAATAAGGCAGGGATAAGGAAGGGATAAAAAACTCAACAGAGAAAAGGAAAAGGGAAAATATTTTGAGGGGGGTACTTTTGAAAGGCTCATGATATCAAATAATGAGAGTATAGAGGAAAGGAGCCTAAATTATATACTTAATTACAACAATGTGCAAAATTTGTGCGTGTTCCCATTTTTGCTAAAGTGGTTAACTTAGGAATCTAGAAAATAAAATGCCATGGAATGGCCTTCCTTAAAGAAAACTCCAAAAATAAGAAATTAGAAAGGCTGAGAAGTCATGGAAGTGTTGGAACAATTATTGAGCAAGTAAAAACATCATCAGAAGAGGGGCAATCAACTGATCAAGGAAAGAAAAACATGACGGAATGCATGTTTCTGACTTGTTTGTATGTGTGGGGAATGTGAACAACGAGACGATGCTGAAAGCATGAAGGGGTACCTTTGCGGGGATTGAATACTTGAGAACACTTGAAGAAGGTACCCTGCCAGGGTTATGCTAATGTCTGTGCATTCCCTCTCGTATGCATCCAAGTGCATGCTTTATTGTGAATGCCTACAGTATAGTTTCTGACATAGGTCTTCATAGAATGCCAACAAACCTGTAAACATCTTTACCAAAAGCACCAAATAATTCCTTCTAAATGTGTATATAAGCTATAGATATGCTAATGTCTGTGCATTCCCTCTCGTATGCATCCAAGTGCATGCTTTATTGTGAATGCCTACAGTATAGCTTCTGACATAGGTCTTCATAGAATGCCAACAAACCTGTAAACATCTCCAAAAGCACCAAACAATTCCTTCTAAATGTGTATATAAGCTATAGATAGATGAATAAATTGGGTTAGATCGACTATATCGCGTTCGTGTTTTGAGTATTATTTAAGAAGGAAATTAATATTCTAAAAAATAAAATGTTCAGTCACCATTAAAGAGGGCCGAGGAGAGGCCGAGGTAGATTAACACTTGAACATGGTGAATTCAACGTTTATAGTGTTTAATCCAACATGTTTAAAGTGTTAACCTACCATTTTGAAAATTAAGTCACTCTTCCATCCTTATATTGATGCTAATCCAATCCAATCCAAAAGTCATTTGATATAGCACCTTTTCCTTGCAGTTACAAAGCGCTGCACACACTACTCCATGTCTGGGCCACTCAAACAAAAATTTATCACTTCACAAAGATCAGTTTAGTCTATACAATCCACTGTTCTCTAGCAAAATAGATGGGATTTGAGGAATTTCTTGAACTGGCTTACAGATGAGGCTGTCTTCACTGTAGCAGGTAGGTGGTTCCACAGTTTTGCAGCAACCACAGGGAAAGACATTTCACCTGCACGTCTCCTGGAACATGTGGAAAGGCGCTGAGTAAGCCAGACACGATGAAGATGAACGAGACTCAGTATTGCGGACATGAGCACGACGAATCAGGTAGTCATTTATGTACTCCGGACTTTGGTGGTTAAGAGACTTGTAGACTAGCAGCAGGATTTTGAAGGCTATCCTCTGTCTCACAGGCAACCAATGAAGTTCAAGTCGAAGGGGTTCTATGTGAGTCCGAAGAGGAGCAGAGAAGAGAAAGCCTTGCAGCTGAGTTTTGTAGTCTCTGAAGACGATCTAGGTCACATTTTAGTTCTTAGAGTGTATTCCCCTTGCCTGCACCATTCGTTGTAACGTCGTGAAACGGTATCAAAACAATGAGAGAAGAATCCTGACAGGAAAAAAATTCTAAGGGGAAAATTAATTTCTACCTTTCTCTGTTTCTATGTTCCCTTTCCGCTATCTCTCTGTCCCTCATAACTTATTTCTCTCTCTCTTTCTCTCTCTCTCTCTCTCTTCTCTCCTCTCCTCCTCTCTCTCCATCTCTGTTTCTCTCTAACCTTTCATAATTGCATCTGTTGTTTGTTGCAAGGAGAGAAAAAAAACGTATACCCGAAGAACTGAATAATGAACATATGACCTAGGCACCTGATCTTGACAACTCTCATACCCTGTTATAAACCTCAATGGATGAAAAAACAAGTTCACGCTACTATCTCCGCGGGTACATCGTTATGACACCAGATGCTATCTCAGTATCCACTATCCTCTTCAAGCAAAGAAAGGCATACTCTGAGAAATATGCGGTAACCTTCACGCTAAATGCACGGATAATGTTACACCTCTAGGTTCTACACTTGATAAATCTGTATGACAAATAAATCTCCAGTATCGACAAAAACAAATGAGATTTAAGACATTGTAGGGGAGAGACAAGTGGCGCCGGGCAGGTGTGCATTATTTTGTGGAAAGTGCTTGGCGCATTGATATCAGAGATGTTCTACTCCTACGCACATCATATATACCTCCGCTGAACATCGATCCCCAAACCAAATGCCTGAATGTAAGAAAATGTAGCCTCTATCACGACAACACTCATCTCTGATGTCTCTGGGATATTTCATGATGGTTTGTTGACTGCAACATTATACCGCCTCTTGCCATATTCCCGCCTTCTGCATGAACATAAATTCTCATTTTTTTTCTTCTCTATCCCCATCTCCATCTCTCTCCTCTCTCTCTTACCCTCGATTTCATCTTCCCTCCCTCATGTTTTTGCATCTCCAGAATTCCCAATCTCCTGTTGCCTCGCACCGGAAACCCGTGCCTGTCTTAGTTAGCTTCCAAGAGAATGACTTCTAGATATGACATTTCGTTTTCAAATACGTCAGACGCTTAAGAGCGGAAAATGTCAAATGGGTAAGGGGATTTTGACTCCAATTTAAGGGCCGTTCTCAGGCGCATTTGCAAGGAATATGATCATGCTCAAGTATCTATGACGCCAGGGTTCTGTAATAACGATAATATTTTTAAAAACATTTTCTCTCTACCGAATGCTGCTGTAAGATCTTCAAGAATGGATTGATGAGAAAAGGTTTGATATGATATACCTTGAAAATGTAAATGTTTGGGTGAAAATGAAAATGGCAATCTCCACCAAGGATGAAAATGGCAGCGAAATCTGCATTGCAGTATAATGGACGAATTAAGTTTAGCCATTCATATTTATATGTATCAAGAAAAAGGAATAATTATTTCATATTTGCAGTGATCGCCCATCAAAACCAATATTGCTTTGGTAATAAGATTCAAGTAGTTTCATATCTCACTAAGACAACGTTGGTCCCATTGATAATAACATTGTCTACGACATGTCGTATGAATACATCATCACTATAAATAACTAAAAATCCAGTCCTTATGAATAACGACTGTAAAAGTTTGCTTTCCATATATACGTCTCAGCCTCGAAATGGGGTATAATTTGGGTTGACTTAGACGCTAATGAGTGACACATTTGACGCAAAAACGCCATACTTTCTGTGTGTTTTTATTCCGCAATCTATGCAGGCGCACCTTACATTTTCGTGGCCATGAATACCATATATCTATCAGAAGAGAAACAAGGGATTAACAGTAGTTTCATATCTCACTAAGACGACGCTAGTCACATCGATTATGTTATATATTGTCAACGACATGTTGTATAAATACATCACTTTAAATCACTGACGTCCAATCCTCAAACGAATTAAGTTCTGATTAACAATTTCACTTTTTTTCTTTTGATATGCGTCTCAACCTCGAATTGGTATAATTCAGGATTAACCTGGACTCCAGTGAGTGGCAGACACATTTGACACAAGTCGCCATACTTTCTGCGTGTCTTTATTCCGCAATCTGCGGAGGCGCAGTATTTCATATTTTTGTAGTCATGTATACCCATTACTTAAATGAGATGAAATACGAGGGACTAATGATTTCATGACATCACAGCTACTTAATGCTCATCACGATTAAATATATATATATATATATATATATATATGATGTCATGAAATCATTAGTAGTTTCATATCTCACTATAAACAAAGGATAGTGTTCAGCTCGGAGTTGGTGATATCAAAAACTAAAAAACGAATTAAAAACTCCGTAAAGCAAAGAAATTTCACGAAATTTCCTGTATATATATATATATATATATATATACAGTGTTTTACACATTTTGTACTTTCATATCTCACGTAGATCTCATATTGGCCATCATACATTCCTAAATGAAAAATAATAATAATAATAAAAAGGACAAGTCAGGGAGGAGATGAAGTTCATCTTAATAAAAAGAGTAAAGCTTTCTACATAAAACAAGAAAATTTGATGACTATTGGATGAAAAATAAAGAAGTGATGAATTTTCAAAGTTTCGCCATTTTTATCGCAAAATAGTTCTTGAACAGTTAATATGAATATTCAGTGAGTGAGTTGATGATGTCATATCCTCACAATTTTCCACACACAACGTACACTGAAATGACAAAAATTTCATATTTTGGCAATAAAAATTCCAAAGTTGTCCTAAATACTCTAAAAAATTATTGAGTGTAAAATGTGTATATAATTATGATGGACGATGTTTCAGTTTTAGCGAGAAATTAAAATTTTCTGAATTTTTTGTATAGATTATACTGAGAACAGCGAGGGTATGACATCATCAACTAATTCGTTGAATATTCATATCGACTGTTTTGCGCAAAATAGCAAAATTTTAAAAATTCATAACTTCCTTATTTTTCATCCGATTTTCATGATTTTTTTTCTCTGTTTTATTCAGATACGTTTACCCTTTTTATTGAATGAACTTCATCTCGTCCCGAACTTGCCCTTTAAGGAATAATTATGTCATCATCGCTCCTCAATTACTAATAAAGATATTTCATGCATTGCGTAACTTCACATCTCACGTAGATAACGCTTCTCATATTGGCTTTATATCTTTTTTTTTGTATCAAGATAACGAATAATCTTTAATCATTGTTTATCGAGATACCCCTTTCATTTTACTGTTTTTGTCGTCATAATTACGTACATGTAGATAACATTTTTGACCATGATAATACCGTAGCTACGTCAGGATAACGTATGGAGCATTCCATTACCAACATCAAGTTTATATCAATGACATAGCCTATTGGCTATACTCTCAAACAAGATTAGCAAGTGACCTTGGATATGATTGACTCTTAGCTTCATGTCCTCATGCTCTCGTGTAATGTGTAATGAACGTTATATTATTTTGATGGAAGTCACGGCACGGTTATGCAGTTTACTGGTTACCACGGTTACGTCAAGAATTCGGAAAAGTGATGTGATTGTTTCTAGCTAATACTGTTTGTTTGAACGTATATTCTTTGAAAAGGAACGGAATAAAATTTTAGTCCAACTTATAGTACTTTTTAGTTACTCGGAATAGACAGTTTAAACATCAGCAAGAGGCCTGTCGTTATGATTCTTTTTCACCCAATATCTCAATATTATACCTGGACGAATTATCAGGTATATGATGATTGCACTAATGTTGATATTAATGATGTAATAACCGTCGATAGACAATTGATGTATCAATGGAAAACAATTAATTTCATGCTGCTAGAATATAGACCAATGTTTCTCGTGCATGACAATTGTATGTTATTCTGAGAGATCGACGATCAGGGGCGACGATGAGTGTGGATTTAGAAAAAAAAAATCCACGAAATTAATATTTCAGGTTCTTTGATTCTTTATCATATTCAAAGGGGAATATGCAAAGAATTTATGGGGATTGCAATAATAGCCATTCTTTTGAACCTCCTATAGAAAAAAAAAGTATCTTCCATCAATGAATCCCTCTAATTTCGGAATGATAAGACTAATGATACCTCGGGAGTCTATATTGTTTGAAAATGATTTTCCCTGATTACAGTATTGTAGTCTGGGTATAGAACCGTATCTGATTATCATTTTGTTTATAAAGTGTGAGAGGAAGGGTGATGCATGATTAGTCCTATATTTGGGGGATAAAACCTTCACTTGGATATCAAAGAGCTTTGTTGGCCGGATTTGAATTCTATCAGCCCTGACGCAGCCATCCATTACCGTGATTACACCCACCCATATACACGAATGCCCTCTGAAATTCGCAGTCTAACCATGTCGATGCAAATCACCTCCAGTATTCCCGATTCAGCTCCTAAGAGCCAATTTGGGGCGAAGAAGAAGATTTGTGAATCTGGGTCAATGGTTGCTAAGCCCAATATGCCAACGAATCGATTCAGCGAGAAGAAAATGGCGGCATCTTAAGCCTTGTTTTATTCACAGAACAGTTCTGTGGTTTTTATCTCGTGTGTGTGCGCGGCTAATAAGGGAGAGTAGTGGGTATATGCCTGGCGATAATAAAGACGCACTTAACGATGTATGTCATGTGTGCGGAGCTCTTTAACTAAAACGCTCAATGCCTATTGACATGATGGATAGGAGAGTAGCTTAATTATCTTAACATCTTATCGCTTGGAAGATGTTTGTTCACATGCGGTTAAAATCTACACCGAGCAGCCACTGTAGGGTGTTCCTTTTTTTTTCAGTGGCTAAAACGCAAAACCCTTTTTATTCTCTCCCCCTAACTCCCTTCCCCCTCCCCCCCCCTCTCTCTCTCTCTCTCTCTCTCTCTCTCTCTCTCTCTCTCTTACTCCCTCTTTCCTCCTTTTCTTATATACTTTTTCCCATGTATCATTTCTTTCAATCTTACTTCTCTCTCCTCTCCTCTTTCTCTCTCCTTTCTCACCAGTAGGGCGCAAGAACTTAATGATTGCCACAATGCAGCACAAGGCAGTGGTTTAGCCACCATAGTGGGCGTCTCTCGCTGCAAGACCCCACCCCCCCCCCCACCCCTCCTCTTTCTTTTCCCTCCCCATGAGAACCTAGAAACTCGCATACAAGTTCAGAAAATCCTAACTTTTGGGAAGCGAAGAATATTCCTCTTCCTTCTACAAGCGTAACCAGATTTTGAAAGCATTTTGATGTGGGTATATAAAAATTGATTGTCACAATTTGTTGTTCCCTAAAATTAAGATCATGAAATCACCGTTTCCCCCAACAAAGTATAAGGCTAATCTTATAAATGAAATCATAATAAGCACCTCTTTTCCATGTAATATGAGCTCTTTACTGAGCAAATTTACCCCATTTGGTGAAGACTGCATATCAAATTACCTATACATTTCTTGATATCGAAGAAACATGATGTCGCTCGCAACAATAACTATCTCTTGAATGAATAGTGTGAAATGACCATAATAATAAGATTACTAGACCTCCGAGGTGGGTTAATGACAAGCTATTAGATGAAGCGAGACGCCGCGGCACTGAGCTGGCTCTCTCCTGTACCCTCTCATACAAGCAGGGAGAAGCCCATAACGGGAACGGACCCATCTTATGATATTGTTGTTGACATGATAATTAATGCGTTGAATCGCCATATGCTTGTTCACTGATGCCATACAGAGCCCAAGACAAAATACTTGTGAATTTCAACAACAAAGATCATCGCTGTCATTGTATGTTTCCCTATTATAAAAACTCTCATAAAACTATATTTTGTTGAATGTTTTGATATTAAGTGAAATATTCGTGAAGATTGATTAATTTATGCTTCATTTACAAGGGTAAATAAAACTATATAGTTTGATACAGATAAACTGAAAACAAAAGTTTTTTTTCCATTTTCAAGCTATAAACTAGTAGAAAATATTTATTTTAACTTTAAATTCAGAAAATGAAATAAGAACAAAAACCTTCTCTCAGTTTTACATTTTTTAAAACAGATACATCTGTGTATGATCTTAGTTAAAGGACAAAAAGTACGCAATAATAGAAACATCAGTCAATAAATATATTTCAGCAAAAATAGCAATATTCATGTACACATTCTTGCTGAAAGTCAATATACATCACATGCCAATTCAATGTATATACAGTATAGTTATCAATGATCGAATCTCCTTTCTGCCAAATCTATTATCAAAATGCAATTTAACAAGAACATAAAAAATGTCTATCGACCTTCGTTCCATGAAAAAGTTAATATCGAATCAAGTGTAAGTCAACCTCGACCTCGACTTCGAGCGCCTTTTCGGGAAATTCGTTAAAAACCTTAATGAATGACTTACGAGTAATTCTTTCCCAATTAGAGGTCACTTAATAACTACGCCATGTTAATGAATAATGGATGCCTATATAATCAAAAGCTTCGAACATAGTGCAGAGGCAAACAAAAAGAGACATTTTGTTGTGACATACTGAAAGAGAAATGTGTACATAGCTACGTCATAAGAATGTCATGTTTTATGATTTACAGCAACGATAATGCGTGTGGCTTGATATTATCAAACTGATTATGATGCAATCAAGCAGAAAATGCATGAAGCAAGACTAATTAGCAAAATGCTTAAAGCAGGTACTATTTGGACAGCTTTTATGGTCCGATTCGTTTATAGCTGGTTGAATATCACAGTACGGTACAGACGATTTCTCTTCTCGCGTTTAATAGCGTCCTGCAGTGAAATCGGTTTAAATTGGTGAAAATAGTATTCTTTATGACAGATTAGCGAGTAAGAACTTTAAAATGTATCATAAACCGGTAACTGGAAAGGAAAAAAGCATTTTTCAAATGACGGATAGCATTATTTGTTTTCTGAATTGAAAACAACTTTACCACAATATTCTTGTTATTTGTTTATGTTTTGCCTCAGTGAATATTAGAAGAAAAAAGTCCTATTTTGGTTTTAAAATATTGATTTGATATTTTTTTATGGTAAAATAAACAATACTGAAGGAAAAGTATAAACTGTGTAATTTAGTGCATGATGTTCTACAGAAGATTTTGAAATACATATTATATCAATATATCTCGTGCTTGTGCTTTTCTCTCTCTGTCTTCCTCTCGCTCTCTTTCCTCTTTACTATCCCCTCTCCTCCCCTTCTCCCTCGCCTCTTCTCCGTTCTACTCAAATTCTTTCTTCCTTTTTCTTTTTCTTTATATCTTTTTTATATTTCTTCTTTCTCTTTCTCTTCCGTTCTTTGTTTTTCTTTCTCTTTCTGTCTATTTTGTTCCCTATAAGATTTCTCTGTCTATTCTTTTTTTTTTCGCTTTCTCTCGATTTATCTCTCTTCTCCTCTCTCTTTTTCTCTATTTTCCTTTTTATTCTTATTTTTCGATTTCTGCTCTTCGTTTATTTTTTCTTTCCTTTCGTTTCTCCTATATCTGTCTTTTTCTGGCTGTTCTCAATTTCCCTTTAAGTTGTCACATTTATTTCCCTTTCAGTTGTCACATTCATTTCCCTGTTGTTTTTAATAAGTAATAGTACTTCTATTTTGCATTTTATTGTATTTTATCCGTTCTAGTTCTATCACATTTTATTTGATTTTGAATTCAATTTGATTTAGCCTTTGACTGCTACTTCGATTGTTTTAATACATACACCTGAACAATTCAATTTATTTCACTTCAATTCTTTCGTCTATGTCTTGCGCTTCCCTTTCTATTTTGCCCTCCTTTCCCTGAACCTATAATTCAACTCTAAACTAGTTGCGTAATTACTTTGCGGTGTATAATACATTTTTTCTGACCCAAAATATAAAGGTTTATACACATGGTAAAGTATTACTCCCTTATTTTCTCTTAGAGGAAAAGTAATGCTACATTTTGTTTGAAAAAACTAATCATGAATCTAGATTGAGCGCGGTATGTACAAACATGCATTGCAAGGGTGCTGAAGGATAGTAATAACACAAGCTTCAACTTTAATGATAAGTATAAATTAGATTATTTGAGATTTCGATGAAGCAAAACTTGGCATACATGTCCATTACCATGGCCGTACGCGCATAGGGGCAGTTGCGCCCCCCCCCCCCCCCGAAATTTTCAAGCCCCCCTTTTTTCTTACTGTTTTGAGTGAAAATTTCCCAAAATCCCACCAAAGGTGTGCACCAGATCATTCAATTTCAATTCTAAAAATGCAAAAGCTCTCGCTCCCTCTCGCTTACATGTTCCCTCATCGAACATATTCTTACCCCCCCCCCCCCCGTAAAAAAATCCTTCGTACGGCCTTGTCCATTACAAAAGTGATTTGGTAGAGCAGTTATACCCAAAGAATTTCACAGTTATTGGCATTACAACTTCAATTTAGCGGCGAATGAATTTACTGAAGCCATATTTGAAATGCGACTGAATTGAATGCATGGGTGCTACTATGTCTGTCTGTATACGTGGTTATATGTAGTTCTGGACCTTAGTAACGTGACTATTATGAGTATTTTGATAACATTTTAAGTTATGAATTAATGAATACCCGCTATATCATTTCACAATTACCATGATATTCTTTCACACATGCAGTTCTTGAGAATTATCATCACTGAATACAAACGCCTTAATGTTTATGATTCCAGTCCATTATCTGTCTCGCATGAAATGTGAATATGAATATATTCCTCAACTCGAGAATCTTACTAGTTACAATGTTTCTTGACCAATATACATTAAGAGATTTTAAACATTAAATGAAAAAATACCAAAAGATTATTTCCTAAAAAAAACTTTGAACAGACCTGAAAAAGTAAATTAACATTATAGCACTGCTCTATATAGTTATAATAATATTCTTGCACATTTACACCAAGATTGCATTTAAAGTATAAATAGACGGGGGCTCAGTTTTCCCCAGGTTAAAAAAAAACCGTTGGCATGATTGAAAATTGTCGCATACACCCTCCTCTCACAAATTTGAAAATTCTCCTATAGTTCCAATGTTTTCCCTCATATGTTTTTACTTTTTACATCAGAAAGTAGCACGATACTTCTCCAGCACACAGAAATCGATATAACGCTATCAGCAGTAGATGTAGACCTACCGCTTAGTCATTTTTTTTTAATTTTTTTTTTTTTTACTGAATATGATGTTTAATCCTGTCATGACATTTCAAAAGGCTTTACTTCCACTTTAAAACCATTTATTGTCATTCCAATGGACAATCAATGACGGAATAAGCCGATGACATTTTCTTTAACACATTTCTGTAGTTCATTCGAGTTAATGGATTGATCGTAATTTATGGCTGTAATTACATCGCAATGCATGCATTTTGAGAGCGTGTATATGGATGGATAGAAACGATCTGACTTACGTGTATAGGCGTGCATCTCACCATCCAGAGGGGCGCCTCCCGCCGGCATGCTGCCTTCTCCTTCCTCGACGCCTCCTCCCGAAAACCTGCCAGATGGGTGATAAGATTCCCGATTCTTTTATTCCCAAAATTGATTCCAGTGATGGAGAGGGCCTGCCGGTCGGGTGGAGATGATGATTCCACGCCCTTTCTCACAAATAATCGGTTTGTTTTTCTCTCCCAATGATACCACTCATATGGACATTACTATGCACGGTATATCGGAATCATCCTATCTCCAGCTTACCAGATACCATTTCCGTGTGTTAGGTTAATACATGCGCACTGGTGTGCGCCGTAATACAAAGAATCGACTTCCGTACGAGTACGAGTACGCGAGCGTGCTTAGGCAAGCAACGCTCATCAACGTGATGCATAATTCATATATTCAGGAAACAATGTCTTCATTTTTTCATCCATTTTTCGTCCATTTGAACATTCTAATGTCCTCTAAACTACTGTTTTATTTGCATTTCGATCTATATCAATTCCATGTATCATGACTTGCGTGCTACCATGTATTAATGGTGAAAAACATACTTATCCATCTTATCTTTGAATGTTCACTCTTCATTATCAACTCCGCACCAGCAGTATAAACGACAGCACATAGTCTTGCTCGTCAGACCTATGTATTATTAAAAGTCACGTTTTGAGAGCACACTCGGCAAGGGTTATAAGAAGATGGGGGAGATTGAGCCTATGGGTGTATTATAGTGATGCTGAGGAAATCCCGTTTTCTCGGAAAGTGTGTTATGGACTGTCTCATTGTTTTATTCTTTATAACCTTTCAATAAATGAAAGCTGTCAAACCTAACAGGTGGTTGATATAGATTTTTTTTTTTTTTAAATGTGAGAAGTTCTTCACACAATTATCAAGTTTTGGCATGAGCATTAAAACCATTTAACATTGCACTGAAGAAACTAAAGAGGATGTTATTGTTGCTAATATTAAGTTTTGGAAAGTTATGCTTTCAGAAATGGTATCAAAATAAGGCTTTTGTTAAATTCCAACAGGGTACCAGCTATGACTGAAAAGAAATAATCTGAGAAGATGATCTTAATCTTTTTCTTATTTTATTGTTTTTCTTTTTCTTGTTGATGGTGATGTTGTTGTTGTTGTTGTTGATGATGATGATGATGTTGATGATAATGGTGATAACGACGATGATAATAATGATGATGATAATGATAATGATGATATTTACGATGATGATGATTAATGGAGAGGAGAAATACGAGAAGTAGGATGATGGTAGCTTGATGGTAATGAAAATTATAATGATGACGACGATGATGATAGTGATAATGATAATGATGATATCTATGATAATGATTAATGGAGAGGAGAAATAGGAGGATGGTAGCTTGATAGTAATAAAAATGATAATAATAATAAAGATGACGACGATGAATATGATGTTGATAGTGTTGTCAATTATGGTTATGGAAATGGTGAAAACAGGGGCGGCGCTATAGGGGGCGATTTTTCAAGTGATAAAAAAAAGGAGAAAGGGGAGAAAAAAAGGAGGAGGAAGAAAGAGGAGTATGGGAAATGAGAGGGCTGTGTCATGAAACTATATAATACCCCTACTTTTTTCATTTAAAACGTAAATAAATTCACCTATGGGTCATCTCCCCACCCCCACCTATCAAAATACCCTGGCGCCGCCCCTGGGTGAAAAGGTTTACCTGTCATCGTCAGGATCGTGCTGTAAGGGTGAAACATTTATCTGTCAGTAATTGTTGATCAGGAAAGCGTTTCATGAAGTGTCTTGTCAGTGATTTTTACTGACAACTGTTATAAGCTACTGAAATCTGATTGGCTGAGAGCAAATTTGTCAGTTAAAATCACTGACAGGACACTTCATGAAACGCTCCCCAGGATGAAGAAAGCAAAGCTGTTTATCATCTTCTTCAATCAACTTATTTCCTGACCATGCAGGAGGAATATTTTCAAGAAGTGGCTCATAATTACTGAGAACACCGAAGGGGGGGGGGGGGGAGAGAAAATGGCTGTTTGCCGTTTTCTAAGCAAGTTCCAGGAATCGAGACTAATACTCTGAATACAGAGCCAGGGTGTTGAGAGTGGAAAAAAAAAACCAACGTCTGCCTACGTCATCAGTGCCATTCAATCCTACTAGCCTTAAAGCTGCCTGACAACTGAGTGTGATCGAATCTAAATTAACATCTCTTCAACCTACGCATGCACAGACTGGTGTCTAATACCATCTCGCTACTACGGCATGATATACCCATACGAGAAGAGTTACCAAAGGTGTGAATGTTTCCATAGTCTTCGTAAAGTTGAGGCCTGATATTATTATTATTGAACTATTTTATCATTTGTCATCATCATGGTCATTGTCTATCGATCATCAGGTCTGATTCTGTATTTGCATATTGGATGGATTTTTAAAAAAATTATCTTTTGTTTCTTTATTTGAATAGCATATCAACAAGAACACAGGCATCGCACACCCTTACACACTTTTTTTCCATATTTCTTATTAGAGATTTCATTCAAAATAAATCATTACATACAAATCAATGTAAATGATACGAATCTTCACTTCGTTTTCATAACACAATTTGATAATTAAAATTAGATATATATTCATAAATCAATGAGCAAAGAAGACGAATCATGGAATGTAATCACTTTTTATAGAAATACATAATCCCGAACCCTAGACCCCCCCCCCTTCGCCCGCGCCCCTAAATATGAAATTAAATATGAATGATCTTTCAAAATATGGCAATCTTCTTTCTTTTATTTTTATTATGTTCCCTTAGACAGAGATTTCATTCAAATAAATAAAGACATAAACCAATATTTTGAAATAAATATAAAAACAATTCTTATGACGTATTCATATCATAACTGGTAAATTACATATGAATTCACAAATCAATGAGAGAAAAAGAAAAGGAGTGAAATCAATTTTT
>CM057156.1:1242186-1407186 GCA_029962745.1 Echinometra lucunter
AGATTTTCTTTGGATATCAGTTGGTCATCCAGGGTTCTGAGGCTCAGCTGCAGGAGATTCATGTGCTAGGAGTGCCAGAAATGTTCATAGTGGTAGGATATACATGTATGTAAACATGTATGCATTTCATTCTTCAAACTACTTCAAAGGATCAACTTTTTAGTGTAATGTGGGTATGTGCAGTGGTCCAGGATGCATGGATTGTACAAAGAAGAAAATGTAATCCAATTTTTCCTCTTTTTTTCTCTTCTCTCATTAATCTGTTTACCAGCTCTGACACTGCAGTTTGTGACACACAGCTTTCTGGAGTACCATGATCCAACAATAGGTAAGTTAGGCTGAAATCTTTGTGGCTTAAAAGTCGTTAAAGCTGATATTTATCTTGTCCTTTTATTGTATTCTGTAATGTTCCGAGGCTCAAGATTCTCAATGTCTTCAGATCTTGATTAAATACTAGTAGCTGGAGCCCTGTTTTAGTGATTTTTTTTTTTTCTTCTTACTTTTTGACAATATGCTTTTTCATGTAAAAGAACACATACGTACAGTACGTATGTATGACACCAGTGATTCATAATTGCAAATAAGTGTTCCAGACATTAAGTTTAAACATAAGTCAAATTTAGGGTAGCTCAGTGTCCTGCTGTACATACAGTACATACAGGCAGACCTCCAGTTTCTTTCCTTAATAGACCCAGCCATAGTTTCCTCTATTTATCTTATCAGGATATGTGTCATAGTAGTCGACTTCATTGTGGTAGTGCCTTTAAATCAGGATGTGCATGTACATACATGTACCACACCCTAGCTTCTTTTACACAATTTCATTTGGAATCAGATATGTTGTTTTTCTTATCTTTTTTTTTTTTTTGACAGTCACTGACAGATCTGATGATTCATTTCTAATCTAACACACAAACAAAGAAACAAAGCTCCCTCTGTTTAGTACTTCTTTTTAATCTCAATAATAAAATAATTATAATAAATGTAGTTTGAAATGTAAATGACATGATGTATTTTTATTTTTTTAAACTTATTAATATTGATAATGTTTTATTCTTAGAGTGAGCAGTTCAGTCTTTGACTACTATCGTGAATGTGTTGGGGATGTTATTTTCTTATCCATACCAATTCAAGTCAAATGCAAATGCTTGAGTCCCATCCCTTAGCCAAGGGACCAAAATTATAATTTGCTGCATTAACATGTGAAAATTCATACATGTCCTTAACCAAATTTTCTTATGGGTCATTCCCACCGACATTTTTACATCTTTGCTTCGCATAAAATGTTCCAGTAGAGTTACTAACGACCTTTAAATGAGCCATATATAGGCGTATACCAGCTAAACCCTCATGCCCTTCATGGAAAAGTAAGGAAATGTTTAGTCTATAAATGTATTCATGTAGTAATTTGTGTAAATGTACTGGTACATATATTCAAAGAAACCCGGAGAAGAAAACCAAAGCAATCAAGTCCCTTTATAGTGGTAATAGTTGAACAAAACTTATGCAATTTTCAGTCAGGAATGTACTTCTTTTGATTTAACTTTTAGCTCAACTTTACTTGCTTTGTTTATCCTATATTTTATAGCACACATGAGCCCCTATGGTATTCCCTCTTTTCATGTACTGGTAATACATGTGCAATTACATGTATTAACCCATTCATGACAGAGGTCCACATTTTGTGGTTTGGCCTAATATCTTTTGATGCAAAGCCCTAAAAATCATACCAAATACATGAGCAGAAAGAGCAAAAAATTCTACACAAACTGTGCCCATTTTGGTTGCGTCAATATTCGTTGTTTGATGCTGAAAATTTTTTAAAGGAAAATAAGCATTAAAATCCTTAAATTGGCAATGTGATAGAAAGTTTAAAATCACCATTTTCCCCTGCAAATTGGCAACTTTTTGACTTCTCATCATAATTTCTATCAATTTATATTCATTTCAGATACATGACGTTTTATAAGAAAAATGTAGCAATAAAATAAAAATGATGGTGTTGCCAATTTGAAGAAAAAAAGCTGATCAAATTAGGCTTTAAATAATTCCTGTCACGAATGGGTTAACTTTTAGCTCAACTTTATTTGCTTTGTTTATCCTATATTTTATAGCACACATGAGCCCCTATGGTATTCTCTCTTTTCATGTACTGGTAATACATGTGCAATTACATGTATTAAATGTATGTAGTTATGGATTAGATGTGCAGTATGTACTCAATTTTTTTGTAAGCCCTTTCATTATTTGCCAATCTAGACTCGTTAAATATCTTATAATGGATAAAGGATGCTTTTATCTTGAGTAGTTTGATTTCTTCATGCTTGATGACTTATATCACCACGCCGGCAATTCTGTATGATTTATATTTTGAAGGCACTAGAATCAAATTAGAGGGAACTTACATGCATTGCTCTCTTTGTATGAACCCAGTTGCCCTCTTGAAGTGCCCTCAAGAAGACGCGGGCTGGCGGCACGTCCAGCCCAGATAAGAGCTTCAATCTATGCATTGGGAGCAGTAATTGACTGTGAGAGAGTGTCTTGGCCTCTCTTAGCTCTCTCTCTTTCCATGTATCTCTCTAGCTGTGCACGTCATACTTGTTTTGCATTCGCCCCTCTACATTTCCTGCATTTATTAAACTTCAAAGATGAAACAAAGTACCAAAGAATACTCAAGTCACTCTGTGCATGTACATGGAACTCACCCACTATCTCCATGTTGACTACTGTACATGTACAGGGTGTGTTGACTCCATTCCATTTATTCAGGATTTCAAATTCTGTAGGTTTGTGCTTTAATTTGTGTAATGTGTTGATCAGTTTTACATTTAATTTGTTTTCTACGATGCAAAACCAACGTTCTTGTCAATTTTCACATTTACGATATAATCGGTCAATTTTACTCAAATCTGATGCATGTGAATGTACATGTATTTGTAGTGTTCAAAGTATACCAATCAGTAAAAGACAATTGTTCTGTATGTTAGAGGTTCCATGTGATTAAAATGAAAAATATGCCAACTAGTAGGATTTTATCCTATTATACTAAGATTTATTGAAGGAAATATGACAGTAGGATTTTTCCCCTTAAAATAGGATTTTCAAAAGTTCTGACAGTGAGTCTTTATTACATGTACCTTTATTTGATCTTATTTGTGTGTTGTATTGTCAACATTTAAGTTTACCCCAGTGACCATTGCTCAGCATATTCTATTGGTGTATTTTGTACTGTATATCATTTTAAATGAAGAGGTACAAAGTAGAAGAGTGGGGATCAAGATAATTAAGTAAGCCCTGTATACAGTGTATTATACATGTAATTGTTGTATTTTGTTTTAGTTACAATATCATGGCAAAGAACTCACACTGTTGTATATTTCAAATTTTCAAGCCCAAAATAGGATTTTGTTCTTGAAAATAGGATTTAGAATAAATAAAGAATAGGATTTTTTCCAGTTGGGGTCAACTGGCAGCTCTGCTTTTATGAAAAGATGTTTTGCGTTCAAATATAATCTCAGTAAATTAAGACTGACTACCGGTAGTGAGGTAGACCAGCTAACGCGTGAATTTGAATTTGGGCATTTACAGAATTCAGCTGCTGTTCAATTCTGTTGATTGTGGTCTGCGTTATCTTTTATTTTCTTCAAATTCCTAAACTGTGACCAGATTATGTGAAAGAGGTTTGCCACTTAGAACTTCAATCTCCTCTTTAATACCCAAGGATGTTTGAATACATGTACTTACATGTTGTACATGTATATGACCACATCCCAGGTACCAAAATCCATAGTTCTTTCACAAGTACAAGTACTGAGAAATCAATACTTGTGATTACCATGGAAGAGTTGGCTTGCATGAAGAGATCCGGGATACTGGTTTCATGTATGCTTTTCTTTTATGAGAACCCTGCCTTTCAGGAGTGAAATTCATGAAGTACTCTTGAATCACAATAAAAAATATCTTACATTTACAAGGGTAATTTCAAAAGAGAACTTGGACTTAGCTCACCCTCGCTTTAATTGATTTTTATCAGCTGTGTGCTTACCTGGACTGTTTGGCAAATAATGATGTTCTTAACATGAACCGATATTGCTTTAATTAAGGTTTGTACACTCTCGAAAAGTTGGTTAAAAGTGATAACAATAATAATACGTTGCTTAGTGAACACATAACACCACAAGGTCTCTATGCGTTATAAAACATCGCAAGAATACAAAACTTAACTTCACATTCAAAAACAGTAGTGATTTCAGCTCAGATTTGAATTGATCAAACTGAGTAACATTTCTTAAATTCTGTGGGAGTTTATTCCAAAGTTCAGGAGCTATCTTTTGAAATGCCCTGTCCCCATATGATTTGGTCTGCACAGAAATTTGAGAGAGAAGATTTTATATTGCATTTGTTGAGCGAAATCGTTAGGTTGGTTAGAAAAAAAATCCCCATATGTTTTAGATGTATATACAAATTATTTTTAACCAATGGTTGGTCGGTTCATATTTTGACCAGTTGATGTTTGACCTAATAATTTTTCTGAGAGTGTAGTTTCAGACTTTTACTTACAGAGTTTCCAAAGCATGTTTTTTTTTATTGTTTTATTTATTATTTGTACAGAGGATGCCTATCTTCAGCAGGCGGTCATTGATGGTGAAGTGGGTCAACTGGACATCCTCGATACAGCTGGACAGGTAAGTAATCTTCATCATCGAATCCAATTTTAACTACTTATCAGTTCTTCATTTATATATGCATTGTATTGTATTGTATTGTATTTATTTCCATTCATAAAAACATGTAAAATACAAACAAATGTTACATCAGACATAGTTACAAAATAAAATACTTATTGGGTATACATGTATATGAATGGCTGGATTGCCCACTCAGAGTGGTAATTATTACCACCCTGTTCTGCCTAGGGGTCCAGGCAATTACCACCCTGTTCTGCCTAGGGGTCCAGAACGTAATAAATGATAACACAAACTGAATTTCAAACATCTTAAACAAACAGAAAAGAACTGCATAAAACAAAATATTAAGTAATGAAAACGGGACATAAAACAGAATTCAGAGTTATGAGTAAAAGCTACAAGCATGAATATACACCCCTCCCACCCCCCCCCCAGCAAAACAACGCGTAGCTCAGAGATCAATGTAATTTGAAATTTTAGAGCTCAGAGAAGTAATAAATGTAGTAAAATGTGTAATAAATTTCATATCTAAAGGTAAGTCATTATATAGTCGTGAACCTCTATATACAAACATATACATGCATGGACTGGATAAAATGAAAGGCTCCATATTAACTGTTGTAACGCTATTGCTAGTGAATGAATGAATGTCTGAAATAATGTTAGGCAATGAAGCATTCCTGCATTTTGAACTCATAGCCTTGCATATGGTGTATTTGCATTCACTGAAATTTAACGAAATAGATGATAGGCCTGTTTATGTATAAGTGTGAATTTTTAATGAATCCATAATAATCACTCAATTCTGAATCTGGCAGCAAACCTGCATATCTGACAACCTGTTTAAACAAATTGTTTAAGAGCACCTTATGGATTCTCAGTACTTTACATGTGTAGTAAAATATTTCAGTAGTAAAACGTGAATAAACAGGCATGCTAAAATATATATAGGAATCAGTGAATCATACAACTTGAACTACATGTATATAACTGTATCCATGCTGTAACAAGCAATTAAAGGCATTGGCTAACTTTGTGAGTAGCTGGTTTAAAAAATTCTCAAACTAAGATGAAACATGTGTATGAGTACTTGTATTTGTACTCAAAAACCCTGAAACCAACCATAAGTTGGAATGAAAAAGTGTAAGTTAGATGCAAACGGCGATTTTATTATCCTTTGTCTCATGAGACAATCACTGAGAGGACCACTTTGCTTGAATTTGAAAATGCCGTTATGTGCCTCCCGCCGCGTGATACGCCAATACATAAGGTGAGTCATACGCGCATGCGCACTCCTTATGTCTGTTCTGTGCAACTGACCCTCGTATATTTTTCAAACATTGGTTCACATTTTTTATATTTAAAAATACTTCCTGTGGATATTATACTTACCGACAGATCTACATTCTGTACGTACAGTGTAGTCTCTTCCTTCATACTATAAAAACATCAACCTTGGAATTTAATATTTCTCATAAGAGTTGATAATTTAAGCTGTGAAAATGTGAAGAAAACTGTTATCCTTTGAGGTTTAGGTTAATTTTCTACTGGTTGTTTACTTCGAAAAATACATGTACAAGTTTTGAAGTACCTAGAAAAGAGGGAGTGAAACTTCACAGTTTAATCCTTATGTGGTTTTGATTTTGAAGTACGTGTAGATGCCGGTCAGGATAAAACAATACAAGGTAACAGGATAGGTGGAGAGACCCCACTTTCCTGTATAAATATAGCACTCTTGATTACTACAATGAACTGAAAATAAAGGGTGTTTTCCTCTTTCGCAACTAGTAGTGAATCTGGACATTATGTAGTACTTGTCATTAGCGATCATCAATCAGTGAAGTGTTTGTTAAGCGATTTTAATATCTTTATGTTGACATGAAACAGAATCAAAACTTGAAACAGAGAATGCATTGCATCAATTCAATACCTTTCTACCACTACAGACTTTTACTTTTGCATTATTTATAAACCAAATAAAATCTTATACCATTTATACTTTTTATTGTTAGCACATGATTACTAAGTTATACTTTATCTCAGTCATCTGGTGCTAGTTATTAATGATGATGATGATGATGATGATGATGGTAATGAAAATGATGATTATGATATATATATACTATAATAATATAGTAATAATAATGATAATAATAATAATAATGATTATAATAATGATAATAATAATAATAAATAATAATGATATTGGTAATAATAACAATAATAATAATGATAATAATAATAATAACAATAATAATGATAATAATAATAATAATGATAATAATAATGATAATAATAATAATAATAATGATAATAATAATAATAATGATAATAATAATGATGATGATAAAAATAATGATAATAATAGTAACAATGTTTTTAATAATAATTAAGCTAGAAATAGAGAGGCCTCCACCCATGGTGGTATCTGCTGTAAGTGCAAAAAAGGCATTCATTGGTTCTAGATGATGTGAAGTACGTTTATGCCCTCCTGGCTCTCAGCAAACAGCTTGTACATACAGCCATTACATCTCTCTTTCTTTCTCTTTCTCTCTCTCTTTCTCTCTCTCTCTCTTTCTCTTGCTCTCTCTTGCTCTCTGTCTCTGTCTCACACCATAGGCCTACATGTACATGTACATCATGCCTCCATGTTAAAATGTTATAGTATTATTGTGGTTCAAAAGTTCTCATACATGAAGCCAAATTTCCACATCCTGTTTTGCACCAATTAATGATTAATTTGTGACTTCAATTTTTTTTTCGTTTTTCCTTGTGGTCCATCGAGATTTCCAAGAATGAGGGAGAAGGGATCTGAAAATCAATCAAAATTGAGTAGGAGACTGTTCTTGATGATGTTACATTTACAAATAAGGTGTAAGATGAATAATAGAATAATGATTTTTGTAAAGTTTGAGGTCTACCTGTATTTGAAATGTTTCATGCATTTGATTTTGGGATAACAAGAAGTTTGAATTTCATATAAAGTTTTTAGCATGGGTAATTTGGGGTCATCTTTTGCAAATTTCAGACTGCAGAATAGTTGTCAGTCACAGCATTTGGCTCTGAAATTATTTTTCTGTCTGCAAAAATAGCCATTATGAACAACACACGATAATTTCTGATATCAGTTTATTCTTGACTAAATAGAGATTACAAGGCCCACAGACATGAATATACTCATATCTTTGTTGAATATTTGGTGTTTTTTTTCTGGATCCATGGCCAAGCATTATTTTTATTGGCTAGCTACATGTATATGCCTTCAACTGGTCACTCCCTGTTTCCACACATCAAGAAATAGATTAAAATCAGTTTGATTTGTGCTTTATCCCATATTATATCGCCCCTCATTCTCCATCCTTGGGAGTTAAATGATTTTCTTTTCATCTGTACTCTGTGGTATACTCCCAGGCTTATCTCTAAGCCGAGGTACCACTACAACACCCATCTTAATACATCCTTAAGCTGGAACACCCTAATTAATGCACTCAAATCTGCCAGAGGGATATCATTTCCTACTGGGTTCACATGTGTTCTTATCATACTCGTGATCGGACCATTTTCATGCTGTATCATGAGATTTACTTCTGATTGGTGAATGTGGCTGCCCTTGCCAAATAAATATTGGTTTAACTAGTTTCAAAATTACTCTGCAAGGATGCCTACATGTATGTTTAATACAAATGTTTTATGAAAGGATTACAAATCATTCTAAGTTTTTAGGGCACCCTCAACCCAAGCTTTGCTTTTAGAGGTGTGTCCTCCATTTAATATCTGTAACTATGATGAATGTATATTTTGTCATATTTTGTTTTTACAGAATACATGTATGCCAGGTGGTCTTCAGTTCTGGTCATGATGAAAATAATCGAAAGGAATTTCTGCTAAATGATGATTTATTTGTCAAATTTGATTAAAAGTGTTTTGTGTGTGACCTATAGCTATACATGTAGCTCAGAAATACATTTACATACTAGTAAGCAGAGAAGATTAACAACATCACAGTCTGATCTTTTACAATCACAGTACCGGGTACATTTTCTTGCTCAGTATATAGCTGATGATTAAAATAGAATATACCAAATGCGGGTCCGATGCGGACTCGCATTTGGACCAGCTTAGGAAGTAGTCTCGGGGCCGGCCTGAGGCCGGCCTAGTTTTGGTGTAAACGCAAGTGGACCCAAATGCGGTACCAAATGCAGGTCCGCTTTTCGGGTGCCCCTCAATTAAAATCGTTTTTTACATGTGGAGCGCCGGCGAAACATTTACATTAATAGGCTGGCCCAGAATAGGCAGTGTAAACACACAAAATTGCAGTACCGAGTACCGCAATTTAGGCCGGCCTCGGGCCGGCCCGAGATTGGGTCTGCAGTGTAAACGGGCTCTAAGCCTGAAATGTTAGTGTTAGGGCAGACATTGAGATTCTTGAAAGAGCAGGTTTAGCTTCTTTTGATGAAATTAAATAGATGCAATAATTTACATTTTGGGGGGACATGACATGCCAAATTGGAAATGGGAGATATTAAGTCTTTATCAAAGAGTCTTGTTGATCAAGATGTCAGAGGGTAACCCAGGGGTCATACCAATCCAAAATGTAAGCTTTTTTTATTGTTACTTCAGCTGCATGAAATGTGGTTCCACTTCAGAACAAATAAGTAGATTGAATTCATGCCCTTGGGTGATTCGCTCCACACACAGACTTGAACTTTACAATTCCCTGGATGAAGGAAAGGTTAAGAGTTCTTGTTTCTGTTCCATTCTCCGAGCTGGCTCACCCAGTGCCAGGCTGCAGTGGAGTTGAGCTATTTGGCCCATTAATGCAATCACAGATTGAAACTGTATCTGTATGCAATCTGAGCCAAGTGATTGTTGTGATGTAAGTTTAGCTTGGTTTGATACATGATGATCATGGGAATCGTACGGATTATTTTTTCTCAGACTGAAACTGATTTTAATCTGTTAAGCAGAGATTGATGTAATTCAGGTTCATCAGGTTAACCACTTCTTTGTTTAAATCATGATATGATTGCATATCAACAAAACTAATTTTTTACCAGGCCTTCATTATTTTTTATTACAAATGCCCTACAGACCTGTGTAATCTTACAAATTTGCATAGCCTCGAAAATGGTATAGGCCGCCACTATATTTTTGCTGTTCAATGTTATTAAATAAATTTAGAACGCAATAGGTGTGTTATGCTTAATCCACATGTTTATGTAAGTCTGTAAATCATATTTTCTAGTTCAAGTTCCAGTGACTACTGATCAGTTGGTAATATGTAGAGTATGTACTAGACAGCACCTATAAGGTGCAAATCTAAGTTTTAAGCCTAGTATATAGGGCCTAGGTGTAACAGCTCTAAAGACACATGTGTAATGTACATTTATGTTTTAAATATTGAGGTTTTTACTGGTGATACCTGTAACTCCCCATAATATCTTCAATTATTATTCAACACATACAGTACAGTCTGTCTTTATTAACATGTAGACTACATGGGCATGTACGGGGAGGTACTTTCCAGTTTCCATCATAACTGATTGTGAATAATTTTATACAGAAACCAATCCTGTTTGACATATAGGCTCATCATTCGCACACACGCCCTACAAACCAAGTTGTTTTTATTTTTGTGCCATTGATCATGTGACAAAGACTGGCCTGCATTCTGCAAATAAATCACAATGCAGTTATGAATCATCGCTTGCTCATACAAAAAACACCCAATTTGTGCACTCGGTGGTTGACAAGTCGGTCAACTTGCAGCCGATGCAGGCTATTGTGTACCGGGGAGGTAGCTCTAGCTCTGTACAGCACCCATTATTCATGTGCACTGAGTGTTTTCAAACAGCCCACACTACCGCTTGATAGTGGCAGATAATAGATGCAGTCGCAGACCAGATACTATGTTTCTAAGAATGCCCCTTTTAATCGAAATTTAGTACCCAAACTACCTTCATGCATGCACGATTAAGGGATAATTCCTTGAATTAACTTTTTGTGTGATCTCTATATGGGACTGTTGTACATGTATAATGAGAATGCAGATTGTAATGTAATAGATAGACCTCCTGAAGCAGCAGAGGTCATGGAGGATGAGGGTAGACTAATAATGACCTAGGTAGTAGTCAAGCGTCTCTCCGGCTTGCTGGCTGGTGGAGGCAGGGTGATTGTATTACCCCTTTGTGAGATTGACGATGATGACATTGAACCAAGACGCTTCATGCTACCCTGGACAAAGGCTGAAAGGACCCTGGGAATGGGTAGAGAGAGAGAGAGAGAGAGTAGAAGGGAGAAGGGGGAGGGGGTGACCGTGAGAAGGAGAAAGAGGTAGAGGGGGTATCAGCCTGTACACTGTGGCATTAGGCTCTGCTGGAAGATAATCTGAGAGAAAGGGGGAGAGAGAGGAGGTAATGGGCAGACAGCCACAAATAGAAGATAGACAAATGAGAGAGAACACACAAGAGCAATATAGAAAGATGTTCTTGCAGAGGACCATGAATCGACCAAGGGGTGGGATTAGGAGGAGGAGGAGGAGGAGGAGGAAGAAAAAAGAGAGAAATAAAAGAGATGAGGCATTGCTCTGCAGTAGGCTGAGATGGGGGAGGGGGCATACACAAGCAAGATAACAGCTAGAACAAATGAGAGAGAGAGAGAGAGAGAGAGAGAGAGACAGAGAGAGACAGAGCTATTGAGGTGGAAAGTAGTGCTCAGCAAAAGAAGAACACTACGTCGGCTTCCCGGAAAAGGGCCGTTAGCGACCTTTTCTCAATTTTCCCGCCATTTTTTTTCATTGCAGAAATGGAAAAAGCATGTCATAAGCTTTCTTCTCGTACAATTCTCAAACCTCAATTTGACGTCATTATGACATAATAAGTAAAAAAACAAAATTACACGAGCACGTGAATTCCTCCTCACTCAACGTGCTTACGCGCATAGATCGATTCGCAATAGCGTCCTTTTTCTGGGAACTATTGCGCATTTTTTATTCCCGGAAGAAAGACACTATTCTTCGCTCAACGTGCTTACGCGCATAGACCGATTCGCATTAGCGGCTTTTTTCCGGGAACTGGATTTATGTACTCGCGCATTTTTGGTCCGGGAAGAAAGCCGTTAAGGATAAAATGCTAATGATTAGAAAACCTTTAGAGTGTTTTAAATAAAAGCACAAAATATAATTGAAGAAATAATCTTGCTTTGTCAGAAAGTTTGAGTGTTAGGACCGAAAAATAATACACTAGCTGCTAAAAGCTCAAAATAAGGTCAAAACTTCATTCGCGTTTTTCTCGAAAAACGTACATTTTGCGCAAGTGCGCGTTAGTGGCCTTTTTCCGGGAAGGCGACGACTAGAGGAGAGGGCTACATGTACTGCATTGAGAAGATATAGATTATGAGACAAGGGAAACTGCATCTTGGACAAAGAGATTCACTCTCATATCAGTGATATTCAGAATGACAGATAGATTGGAGGGTAATGACCGGTATGAGGGGAGGGTGGTATTAACGGAACAAAAGCACAAAGGATAGGGGTCATACAGGGTTCATTTACAGACTGGGGTAATTTGTATCCATATCAGCCAAGCACTTTGTTTTCCTGTCATTTCCAATGGTTTCACAGAGAAGTTTTGTTGAAGAATATTAATTTATAATTGTAGTGAGATTTTCTTCTAATTTTATTCTGTCAAAATATATGGTTGGGGTTAGGGTTAGAGTTGCGGTTTTGCTTTAGGTTAGGTACAGAGTGGGATCCAAGGTTGAAGTAACCGGTTAGTCAAGCAGTTGTCACAGAAACATGTTTTAAAAGATTGAACAACGCATGCTCTGGCACCCGCAGGGAAAGTGTGCTGCATATCCTTTCACTGCATGAACCGAATTCCTAAATTTAATTTTGACCCAACATTTTACTTGACTTTAACTTCTATAGCTGAAAAGTAACCCAAAACCTTATTGGTAACCTAAAACTCTGTTGCTAACCTAAAACCCCATCGGTGACCCAAAACCCATTAATAACTTAAAACCCAATTGGTAACCTGAAACCTTATTGCTTACCTACATGTAAGACCCCATTGCTAACCTAACCTAAATCCCCAATACTAACTTAAAGCCCCATTGGTGTACCTCAAACCCCATTGCTAATATAATATCTTACTGGTAATTCAAAACCCTATTGGTAAACTAAAACCCCACTGCCAACCTAAAACCCTAAAGCTTACCTTAAACCCCATTGGTAACCTAAAATCCTATTGCTAACCTGAAGCCTTGTACCTAAAACCTCATTGCTAATCTACAACCCTCATGCTAACCTGAAACCCCATTGGTAACCTAAAACCCATTGGTAATTTGGTAACCTCAAACCCAACTGCTAACCTTACAAAATTTCTTCCTTCTTATTTTGTATGACAGGCGGAGTTTACAGCAATGCGAGACCAGTACATGAGGAGGGGTGAAGGATTCATCATCTGTTACTCCATCACTGATAGGAGAAGCTTCCAAGAGGCTGCAGAGTTTAAGAAACTCATTGAAAGGGTTAGGAATACAGAGGATATCCCCATCGTCCTTGTTGGAAACAAATATGACCTGGAGCAGATGAGAGTGGTACGTTGCACTTATCTCTTTTTTCTCTTTCGTCTGCTCTCATAATCATAGCGTGAGAGTGAGTTTTGTTTATAATCTTTGTAGCTTACGGTATTCTCTGTGGTCAGTGATTTCTAATACTAGTTCATGTATGTAAAAAAAAAATGATCATCTATTCATTTCTCATGAGATTGTTTCATTTTTACTTTCAACAAAGAGCCACTTATCACAGCATATCACCAAGGTTTTAAGAAATTGGCAAGTATTATAATAGTATTGCACTCTATTTAAAAGACAGAAAAAGGAAAAAAGCAGAATGCAAGTAAGAAAAAAATTATGAATACCCGGTAATAGAAACAAACATAAAAATTGTAGACTCTTAAAGTTTATCAAAGACCTGAAACCAAAGAGGCAAGAAAAGAACTGTCTAGGTCCTTACAGATCGATATGCCTGTTAATTGTGTTTATGATGAGCAAGCATAAAGTTTAGCCTTTCTTTTATTCTAGGTGCAACCTGAAGAAGGTGCGGCATTGGCTAGAGAGTTCAATTGTCCTTTCTTTGAGACGTCCGCTGCTCTAAGGCACTTTGTGGATGATGTCTTCCACACGCTAGTCAGAGAAATCCGGAAAAAGGAGCGAGCCGAGATCCAGGCGCTGGAGAAGCGGTCCAAGAGAAAGAGCCGTGGAATGAGCCTGCACAGGCTAGCTAGGAGGGTGTTTAAGAAGCAACACAGTGGGTCGTCATCATCGTGAGTTCAAGTGACAGAGCAAATTTATCGGAGATTAGAGACTCCCCCCTCCTCTCACCGCTCTCTGCAATATGTGACTCAAGCTTGGGAGTGGCACCCAACCTGCAAAGCGTGTGTGGTTCGTGTGTCATCCTGAGTAAATCACTGAAACACTTCATTGTTGTGTGTGAGAGAGAAGGCCCCCCTCCCCTCCCCTACAGGGAGACACATCATCAAGACCTTGTGAGAGGACAGACCCCCATGAGGTCTGCCATCCTAGCTAATTAACGAGTATGTGTGGACAGACAGAAGAGGCTCCACAAAGACAGCTACAAGCTTCATGTGAAGGTCGTTTGTGTGTCATCTAGAATGGCAAGAAGCTGGACACCTGTTAAGCAGATGGTGACTACAGCGGAAAAGGTCAAAAGGTCGCTTTAACACATGAATGTGAATCGAGAAACAAACAAATATGCTGCCAAGCTAATCTCCAAAGTAATAGACTTTTGACAAATATTGGGAAAAGAGCCAGAATGTTTGAAGGTCAGGAGGACTTTCGGTTTCTGATGTAAATGCTGCAGAGGTTAGGTACAAAAAGCTGCTTAGGACTGATCGCGGAAGAGAATGCCTTGGATGATATTTCATTTTTTATAGAATGGGACGTAAATGGAAAATGTGAGACATTTGGATGCAAGAAATTAGGATATAATGTAAAAGCTGTGTGAATGAGAGCAGATGATGAAATTTTGAGTCAACCATTTATGTTTGTGCATGTTAGATGAATTTTTAAAATCTTACAGTGTAGTCTTTGTGTGTTCCTGTTTGTAGATGTTCTCCCAGTGTGACTGTGACATGTATTGTTTAGTGTGTTTGTTGCATGAAGCATTGTTACCTATATGTGTATGTCTGTTTTTATTAGTATGTTTGTAAATGTGATTCACATGATAATGTTTTATTTCCCGAATCAGACATCTGATTGTATCCCCTCATCTTTGCCTGCACATCAGACAAAGGAGTAGTATTTCTTACATTCCCCCTCTTTCACGAAAGCCTGTGGACTTTACGTGTTATAAAAACCAGGCAAGAACCTTGTATTTTTCCCCAGTCAAACATCCAGGAAGTTGATGATCAGTTGCATATGCAGCACAGTTGTGATTAGCTTTGCTCTAGATATCTGATGTGGATAACAGTAACAGTATTGACTGGCTCCTACTTTGGGAGATATTGTCTGAACTAGATTCGTCCATCTAGTTCAGACATATAATTATGTCATATTACCTTCAAGGCCATTTTATATAAACATATCTCATTTGGTGAAATCAGCTTTGAAATAAGGTGAAATACATTAAGCTATGGGCAAATGAAAGTTGCATGAATCTTGTTGTGTGAGAGAACTTAACTATTCAAAACATTCAAACAACTGATTCCCTGACTATCACCTACATGTATGTGCTAATGTACGATCTTCCAAACAGCCTATTGTCATAATTACCTGAAAATATGAAATAAAGAAAACAATTTTAAAAAAAAACTTAGTTCCCATTTTGGAAGGTGCACTGAAAATATATTTCCTAATACATAATCTTTTAAGAAAAAAAAAAAAAAGATTGTAGAGCACTTTCAATTTTAAACCATTCAAGCATTGAGATTTCATTGGAAAAGAAAAATGGATTACAGGGACCCTAAGCAGTTGAAAAATTAAGAATGGGATACTAGATTTGAAAGAGTTAATACAGAAAGTGATTTGGTATTCTGTTGTGTGACTTTCTGCTTTGCTGTTTCCTGAACTCTTGCAATACTGCTTATGTTAATTTTTTTTTTTTAATTTTTTTTTTGAGGGGGGGGGGGGTCTTTGGGCAAAGAATGTATGGATTACCTAGGGAAAGAATGTCATACCATATTGTGGTTACCATTAAAACAGGCACGACGATTAATGTTATGTAGTATTTCTTGGAAGACATCCCATCAGGGATTACTACGACATTCAAGAAGACTAATGATAAACCTGTACTAGTACGTACTCTCAAGTTCTGATAGTGACAGAAATTAATTGTCACACATTCACACGCATTTTACTCACAATGTCCATGATGGCAAGTAAGATCTGCCAAAGATCACATGTATCAGTGAAGAAATGATGTATGAGGTGAAGCATATAACCAAAGAGTGCCATTTCACTTGCTTTTCAGTGAGCATCATTTCAAGCAAGTTTTCTCATTTGATTGTGTATATATTTTCTAGGGCTTAACATCCTGTTTAAGGCTTGTTCAGATATGACGCGACAACCCCCCATTTTTTTTTTTTTAGTGTTCAGATATGGCACGGCAAATCACTTATGTTAATGAATGGGCATTAAACGCGTCAATGCTCAAATAAAAGAGATGTTTGTCAAAAGCCGCTCACGCAAACTCATGACATCATCTTTTACACTAACTTTTTTAAGACTTTGATTGGCCCATAGCGCTTTACCACCAGGAGGCAGAAAATATGCCTCTTGCCTAGGCATTCTTTGGGGTTTTTTTGGCCACCTCATATTCCATTCACCTACTACACACAAAAAATGCGGGGGTTTGTCGCATCGTATCTGAACAAGCCATGTGACATGAATTATTCAGAATTCAGAGTTAATTCACACTGTTTGCCCTAAAAATGCAGCTCCATTGCCAGAACTTGTATTAGCTTTAATGTACATGTACAAATAATAACTGTTTTTATGCCCTAATGGCCAAGACTTCGTGCCATTCTTGATTCCTGAGCAAACAGGTGGTTAAGTACGAACACTCATTCAATTTACTGCAGAATCATGGCACCCTAGTGTGATGCCCCACTCTAAAGGAACCCAAACCAATTATCTCATTAATGCCAGTCATTCCTCACGTGGGGACGTGCTTTGTTTTGATCATGATGACATTTCCAATTAGCCAATTAATTTCATTCCATCGGCAAAGACCAATTATACCTGTAGAGTGTTCAGTACATGTCAATTCGAATTGTGTCAGGGAACTTGATGTAGTCCTTGGTGGCTTTCAGAGTTATGTAACGAGTCCCCTGAGTGACTGACAGAAATCTTTATTTTTATCTTTTATTTTGATCCTTACAGGCATTCCAGCCCTGGAAATTGGGAATTTACTATTTAAAGGCACATAGGGTATAAATACTTTAATTTCAATTAATTAAAACTATTACAGGCATCAAAGAAAGGAATTTAATGACATAGTGGTAATTAAATTAACTGGACTTTTTCAAGATGTTTAACTTTCAAATTTTGTCAAATGCTTATATTTGTGTGGTTCTCTCCATCAACCCAGGTGTTCTTAATTGGTACGTGTACGAGTACCTCAGAGGGCTTAGTCTTGAAACTGCATTTTGTTTCGAATTTGTTCTGATATTTCTCAGCCTCTAATCTAATCAGGATTTTGTTGCTGTTGTTTTTATGATCATGTGTTAATACAAAAAAAGGGATGGACATGAATGTATCATATTTCTCAAAAGTCTGAAGATAGGGGACAGCTGTAAACATTCAGTTCATGTATGTCATTAATACATACTATACATGTAATATTATTTTCAAAATGGCCCCAGATAGGGCATACAACTCAAACAAGGAAACATATTTTTCGGTGACAATATCTTGTTCTCGTAACCATGCCTAATGAGAAATTAGAAATTAGATAATTATCTTCCAGTTTTCAAAAGCATCCATCAGGATAATGTAAGACCAATTCTCATGTTGTTCATTGGCAAGCTAATTTTCAAAAAGATCCTTGAAGAAAGAGAACAAAGGTGCACTGCGCATATTTTGTATCAAACCCTGGTTTACAAAAAAGCCCCTAAAGAGAGTTATGAATATATTTAGTAACCATGATACATATGAGATCAAAATATAGTTTTCAAAAGTGCCCCTCAAGATAAGGTACAGGCGGTATATAGAATTTAATATTCATGACACATTTAAGAATTCATTAAAATCTAGTTTTCAAAAGTGCCTCTTAAGATAAGACACACTCACTTACAATTGATAAACATGACGCATTTGAGATGTTGCCTTGTGATAACATGTATCTGGATAGAAGTATTTATAGTTTTCCTGAGTTATCACAGTTATCCATAAAGCAGGATGGGAAGGAGATAAACAACAGGAACCGTGTGCAATAAGCATGATAGGAAAGGCCCCAATCAATGCCACTCACTCCTTAAGGTGCGTTCAGATATGACGCGACTTTGCACCGCCACATTGTGCGGGCACATTTTTTGTGTTCAGATATGATGTGACTTTGTGCATGCATTAACGCGTCAACTCTCAAATAAGACAGAATTTGTCAAAACTTGCGCAAACAAACTCATGACAAAAATTTTTGCGCTAACTTTTTGGGAATTTGATGGGTGCACTTTTTTTTGCAGCCAAGCAGCAAACCAAAATGTGTCCTGCCTCGGCGACATTTTTTTGTCACCCCATACCCCATAGACCTGTACACAAAAAAATGTGGCGGCGCAAAGTCGCATCATATCTGAACGCACCTTTAGTATCAAAATTGGCAATAACACTGTCTGCACTTAATTCTGCATGAAGTCTTCAGTTAAGTTTACTCGGTTGAGGATGTAATACAAGGCAGAATCCCAGACATTACAAAAATAACATTAGATGGGAAAAGAATTATTGTTATTCTCATCAAGACTCAGTTACAAAATTTAGCTCCTTGCCTTTTTTATGCACCATTAGATTTGTTTAAAAGCATTATCTTTAATGGATAAAGGAACCCAAAAATGTCGCTGATATTCCTTGAGTAAGGACTTGATAAACAACATTAGTACGATGATGTTTTTAGACTGCGATGGGTTGAATCATTATCCATGGCTTTTACAAGGGGTAATTATTTGTAAGTATTGATGCAGTGTTGGTGCTGTGTATTTGCTCCACCCTTGAATTTGTATCTTTTTCCTCTGGATTTAATGAGTAATTAGAGTTTAGCTGAAAGTTGCACTATAATGTTTTTCTCAACAAGTTCCCAGAAAAGTGCATTGTCCTATCAGAAACAAACAATATTGTTTTGAAAACTGGAAGGATTATACTCATCATGTTATTTTTGTTGTGCAGTGATTTCAGTCTTTCTACCCACAAGACACATTGTCGTGTGAGAGACAAGGATATATTTTAGTGCAATACGTCTGCGCTTAGAGGAAGGCTATTAAAAGCTACTTCCTTGGCTGGCGCCAGTGTTATAGCTCGAGCATTTGTACCAATTTTAAGATAAGGAATGATAAATTAAGTGGTAGTTTTTTTTTTTTTGTGTGAATCAAGTCAAATATGATTTGATACCCACTCTTTTGATTTGTGAGTTGTAGATAGATTTCATTTTTCTTTGTTGTTCTTTATGCCATAGTAGTGGTGATAACATGAATGATGGAGGGGGGGGGGGGGTAATTACTCCAGTGTATGAGTGAATAGGGGAAGGGTGGGGATATTGGTAAGTTGGGTTTTTTTTTTTTTTTTGTTTCATTTCATTTTCATCCTTAAAATCATGGTTAAGCTTTTATTAATTCACATTTATTTTTAAATGCATTAGAATTCAAACTACATTGTTTCTTGTTGATGAAACACTTTTTGGGATGTCTTATTGAGAATGTCTCAATGAGAAAAGCATGTTGCGAATGAGATTTACTTGATTACTTCCATGTAAAAATTTCAATGTAATATGAACATGTAGTTGACATTAAGCCGTCCAGTTATGGTCTCATGCAATTAATTCTAATATATTTCATTTATGTAAATGAATTTAATCAAATCGATTTTGAATTAGATCCCTTTTTATGCACGTAATGTAAATGAATTGCTACATTATAACTTTTTGAAATTTCACAGTTTATATTATCTGCACTTTTATGAACTTTTTTGCATTTTGAAGTAAGACTTCCAAGACTGAGTCACAATTAAGATCGATGACTGAATTTGACGTAGCACTTTTTCTTATAAAAAATTGATGCTTGTTTTCCCATGCATTTAATCAAGAATTTGTCTATTTATGAGTCATTGTATGTCATCTAAAAAGAAATATGAATTCGACCCACATGGTGGATAAAAGGGCGGCATTTTTCATTTTTTGAAGTGATGTTTTATTGCGCTGTGTTGGGAGGAATAGTAAATACTGTTCTCGTCTTATACTCTCTGCATACCAAATATAGTCTTGATGTAGGAATGACTGATGTTTGTAAAAATCATTTTAAAACAATAAATCTATGCAAGGATGTGTAACTAAAGAGATCACCTTTTATCTCTTGTTTTGTCTCGTGTTGTTTCGAAAGCGAGATTGTCAGAGCTTGGCGAGTGATGGTAGTCATTATTGAGACGAATGGATGACATTTGTGAAGGTTCTGGCAGAGTTCATTCCTAGATAAAGAAATATGGATGTTTAAGAGATGCGAGTGAGATATGACAAGTTTCGATGTATGAGATAGAAATAGAAATTAATAAGAGCTGGCCTCGAAGACATAGTATTTATGAGTCACTCTTTCATGCTTTATCCCAGGGAACCACTTTCCTTTGTTCGTTCTATTCTATATTCTCCATATTTGTTTGCTTGCATGGAGGCAATTGTGTTTTCAGGTTGTCCATCCGTCCGTCCGTCCCGCTTTTTAGTCAACGCGAAAGTCTAAGAACTGTTCGAGTTATGATCTTCAAACTAGGTCCTATGTATCACCATATGAAGACGATCTGATTAGATTTTGGTTATGTAGGTCAAAGTTCACAGAGGTCTTGTTACTTTTATAGTAAGTTTTATGCAACGGGCCCCTGGTTAGATTTTTGGGTACGTATAGGTCAAAGGTCGCAGATGACAGTTCCAAAATTCAGGTGTTTTAAGAGTCTTGTTAATGCTATATCTCAGAACGATTTGATGTACAGTGGACATTCGGTATAAAGAGATAATGTAACGATATTCCTGATATAACAGGGTAATATTCTGGTCCCAGCTCTTTACATGTACATTTAACTGATGTAGAAGAAACGAGATTCCTGCTATAACAAGGTAATTTTGATGGTCCTAAGGACCTCATTATACTGAGTATACTTTAAACTCAATGCTAGTATATGTATCACCATATTTTGACTCTTTTTAAATATTTTGTTATCATTCTATATCTTAACTATCTGTATGCATCGACTATGAGGAGACAAAGTGATCAGACTTTGGAGTTGTTAGGTCAAAGGTCAGAGGTCCATTAACATGTGAATATATGTTAGGATTTTTATCCTGGTTATCACAATGATTCAAGAACAGTTTTAGCCATGAAGTTAATTGAATATAGGCAGAGGCATAGGAGAAGCAGTCGCATTCATCTTATCTCTCTTTATTATCTCTGAAAGGATAATCCTTATGCTATATGAAATTCCCCTTTTATCAAAGTCAGAGCGAACTGGCACCCATGTATGGGATTTTGAAATAGCGCCCTCTCAGTCCTAAACTACTGATTTTGTCCCCTTTTTGCTCCCAGCATGCTCTATTCTTATCAATGAGAGCTTTATTTTTTGAGCAACATCTGTTAAAATGTATTTGTACTCATACTAAGGAAATTCACGAGAAGCCACAAAGGATATAATGTTTCTAAGAGTATCTGGTTTTGAGTAGCCATAAGTTGGCGCTGTTGTAAATACATCATATTAAGGGTCAGTTCACTGTTGCTTTAAAGACTTCTGGCATTTGCAAGTCATTATGTTTTAATTTTTCGCATTTGTTGGCACTATAACAGTCACTTCTGACATTTTCTTATATACCAGAGATTACTTTCTTTATTCTACTTATTTTACTTTCTTTTATTTTTGTTTCAATTGTACTTGTATCCTGTCATTTGTTTATTTTTTTTCTGTTAATGGTATTTATGTAGTCATGTATTATTTGGTACTACAAGATCTCCAACGTATTTAAACCAGGGGCCCAGTGGTAACACAAGCTCTGCTGCTTTGCTGGTCTCTCTTTTCATTTTCATTCTTGTATCAGTTCCTTCTGCTAGAATTGTTTTGTTGTTTTATTTTATATTGGTTTCTATCTTATATCCCTTTATTTTTCCTTCTTTTTCTTTGTTAAATTATAATTATGTTTGTATAATTGATATTTTGAAGGAAAAAAAAAAAGAAAAATGAAATAAAGTCTTTTATTCTGAATCTGAATCTGAATCTGGAGTTTTTATTTACTCTCTTTAAAAAAAAAAAAGAGTGAATGCATTCACTCTGTTAGGGGGTTAATTTCGGAAGAGAGTGCATTTAGAGTGAATTAAGAGTGAATCAAGAATAAAAATTGTGATATTCACTCTTTTATGGGTGACGCCAGTGATCACTCAATGATTTTGAGTGATTCACTGAGGTCACCCCTAAAAAGGGTGAATAAAGAGTGAATAATATCACAATTTTTACTCTTAATTCACTCTCAATTCACTCTAAATGCGCTCTCTTCTGAAATTCACCCCTAACAGAGTGAATGCGTTCACTCTTTTTTAAAGAGAGTACTTATTGTATTCTCCATCTATATCCTCCACACAAACTAGTATGGTTTACGTTGACAGATCTATCATAATCTTATTTACCCCGGGATAGAATGAACATAGTGCTGAAATATGAGTAATTCTCTTCGATTTCACTCCTTCGCTAATCACATTTTCATAATCCAAAAAATCTTTCCCTATACCCCTTGGGGCTACAGATAATCTTTGTGAGTGTATTCCAAGAAAATATTTTAAAATAGGTTTTTTTTCGAATGCGTTAATTTTGTCGATTACCTGCATTGTGCCTGGGATCGATACACAATACACAGGGAACATGATTGCCCTTAACTTTATCTGGGCCAGTAGCGGTATTTTAAAGGTTATCTTTATTATTTCGTTTTAAACCACAATCGCACTGTAAAGAAATTAGATTATGTGATGGTATAATTAAAATGTGTTTGCGTGACATGCAAGGCTAGATTCATGGCCTATACTTGGAACAGAAAATTGTTTTCGCTATTTTAAAATCACTTTCACGCCTACAAAATCATTATATTTTGGGGTTTTTTTTTTTTTGTTGTTGTTATTGCAGTTGATGTCGCTGTTGTTGTCGTCGTCGTCGTCTTTGCTGTTGTTGTTGTTGTTGTTGTTGTTGCTCTTCTTTGCCTTATGTTCTCAAAGTAAAAATCTCCCTCACTTTCTAAGACGGGTGAAGTCATTGGAAGTGCTGCACCATAGCATGGTGTATGGTCTTGGCTCATCCCCCAATTCTTTAATCCGATGAGATTTCAAGTGTTTCATAAACATGATAAGCCTTTGCCGTATATGAGATGTATTTCATCACAATTCATCAGAAATGCATCTCAAAATGTGTTGATCTTTTAACAATATCAGGATATCTGACGTATTTAGCGATTTCTCATTTTAGGTCTGTTCCATCAAGTATAATTTAAAGCATATCACCTTCTTTTCCCAACCCTTTGACAATGGTGCAATACGCCTCTGCATAAAGCAAAATATTGGCCAAACAATTATAGTTCGGCTGCCATAAGTTACAACACCATGAAAAACAACAACAACATCTTTTTAGGGTTCTACAGATTCATAATTCCATCATAGCTTATCTTGGGGTGATACAGTGGGGGGACTCAAAACTCTATGAAACAGAATCTGATTTGGGGAAATATGATCCGTTATTACCTCGACAACTGAAAGTCAACTGACTGTTATTTATTGTGATAAATTACCCTTCGTGCTCATTAGCTTCGTGCCGGTGAAGTGTGGCCGTGAGCCTGATAAACGCATAAATTTTCATTTTCATTGGAAATATACAAGTTTTTGTTTTTGTTCTTTCTCATAATATGTATCACCGATACTTAGTTATCACCGATAACACATACATGTATAAACAAGTAAAATAAAGTCTCAAGATTCTACTGTTGTGCTTTAGAATCGCTGTTGCATTTAATGTAGAATGCCCGTGGTATTGTTTTCATAGCTGATAAACCTGTATTCAGTTCACATGATTTCTCTGCGGGGACTAGCATGATTGTCATAAAAGAGGGAAGATCTTATCCTCATCATCTGGTAACCAGGTAACACCTCCCGGTTTGCCCATCATATCATCTACAAAGATATGATGACGTCATCACTGATATTTGCACACTTCTTATTGTGGCGTCTTCGTTTAATTACTCCATGCATAATTATCATCCTGTGATACAGGTTTAGTAAGTCTTTAATTGATTGCAGAAGTTAGTCTTGTGGTCGACATCTTGGTGTTCATATATCTATACAGTCACTGATAGAAAACTGATAGAAATTCACAAGGTTCGATTTTCATTCCGAACACGGTGACACTTAACGTTTAAAAAGGCTTTCTCACATTATCTGACTGTATTATGCTAACTGTAATATAAGGATGTAAATATTGTCTTGATCTTGTAACAATTTTTACTGCTCTGTAAGGTATGCCCTATATCACCATTAATAAGGCTCTAACATGAATATTCATCTCTATACTAAGGTTGTGTACCCTTTAGTAGAAAATTATATAACAGATGCTATTTGGAATGATTCGATTTTTCGAGAAAGAACAACCCCTTTACACGATGATGGAAATAAAATGAGCAGCATCTATTTTCTGCTCTAAAAATAATCTACCCTCACGATCTTGTCCAAACCATTAGACATGCTCGAACCATATAAATTTGTATCCACTCATCTTATCTATCCAATCATGAACTGATCAGTGTTACTTCTGGACATACATTTATACAGTTCACCAGATTTCGCGCGCGGGATTAAATGCTCCGATTCGTAAACAACCACTTCTATTCAAAATCTCCATGGCAACAAATTGACCCGAGGTTCTGCTTTCGTCATCCTACTTCACTCGCTGTATTGTGTGGAGTCTTTAGACATGAACGTGACCAAAATAGCTCCCGCTTTTCATGGGGAGAGCCCTAAATATAGCTGGAAGGACGACGTGAAGTGTTTGCAATAAATCAGGGGCATTTTTTTCATCTGATGATGCAATTTTTATGGCCTCTCAATTCGTTGTTAAAAGGTATTTTCTAACGATTAAGAAGAGAGAAAGACAGAAAGATTCCATTATTCATGAAACGGGATCTGTGTATGAGTTGACGTCCAATTTCATCTTTAACAGATTCGATCCACATAAATCCTGATGCAAAAAGCAAATAAAAGATCAGTTTTAAATCTTCCCAAGGAAAAAAACATTTATTTCTTTTGTACATGTATTTCACTTGAATTGCCGAATTAAATAATAATGATAATAAGAATGATAACAATAATAATGATAATGATAATAATAATAATGATAATAATAATAATAATAATAATGATAATAATAATAATAATAATAATAATAATAATAATGATAATAATAATGATAATGATAATAATAATGATAATGATAATAATAATGATAATGATAATAATAATAATGAAAATAATAATAATAATGATAATAATAATGATAATGATAATAATAATGATAATGATAATAATAATAATGATAATAATAATAATAATAATGATAATAATAATGATAATGATAATAATGATAATAATAATAATGATAATGATAATGATAATAATAATGATAATAATAATGATAATGATAATAATGATAATGATAATGATAATAATAATGATAATAATGATAATAATAATGATAATAGTAATAGTAATGATGATAATTTCAAGATTGCATAATAAAACATTATAAAAGAAAGGGGTCAGGGAGATTAGAGGTCTTTCTTCCTCCCTGTCCCCAGCTTTCTCCCCCCCCCCCCCCACGCTCTCTCTCTCACGTCTCTCTCTCTCTCTCTCTCTCTCTCTCTCTCCCTCTCTCTCAGGCTCTTCCTCCCCTCCCCTTCTCTCTCTCTCTCTCTCTCTCTCTCTCTCTCTCTCTCTGTCTCCCTCTCACGTGCCTGGATCTGTTTATGGTGAACTAGGAAACAAGAAGGAAACCCAGCCCATGATTTCGGGTTTTAAAACTTGTAATCACTGCCTCTCAGACATGAGATTTACTTCAGAGATACATACCATCAAAATTATGAGAAATCTGTAACCGCATTGGCACTCACTCACTCACTCCCTCACGCGGCTCGTGCCTCGATTAACCAGTATTCTCACGATACCCCGTGAGGTTAGCCTCGCATTTCTTTTAAATCCAAGATTTCCCCCTCCCCACCCCCACCCCATCCCTCTTACTTCCCTTCCAAGAATGGCTAACTTAAGATGGGTCATGAATTTGTAAACCAATATTGAACTCGATCTTACAATATGATTTACGAGCGGAAGAAGGAGCTCAGGGAGGGGGAGGGGCCCGGGGGAGGGGGGAGAGGGAGAGAGGGAGAGAGGGAGGGAAGGAAGTGCAGAAGATGGAGAGAAAGGGAGAGAGGGAGTGCAAGAAAGAAATAAAGAGAGAGGGGGTGAAATGGGGTCCAGGGGTTTTGACCTATATATAACTGAGAAGTTAAAACTCACTTGAAGAGAGTCAAGCTACCTATGTACTCTATAAATCAAGTTGGTTTGAGAAAAGACGGAAAGAAGCAAAAAAAAAAAAAGAAAGACAGATAGAGAAAAAGTTTATTTTGATAAATTCTAACAAAAAGTGCTAAAACTGTGAATATCATTCGAAATACAGAAACGTCTCTGCAAAACCAAGTATTAGTCAAGTGGTCATAACATAGCGGTGCACACATCGGATGTTTTGTTATTTTTTAAATAATTTAGCAGACATAAAAGCCTGGTTTGTGTCTTCCATAATCCATAATTTCCTTATGATAATGAGAATATATCCCTCTTTAAGACAATCTCACCCTTTAAGAAGCCGGATTTTGTGACTTGGACATTTTCCAGGCCTTATGGATATACGATGAACATCGGGGGACTGGAACCCGACGCCTATATGGTTAGACTCGTGACACATGCATGCGGTTTTTCGCACTGATGGCGAGTGGGCAAGAGAAGGGGGATACGGTATAGCCGGGAGCTCTAGACCGAGTGCCCCGAGACACGGTGCACTTCAATCAAATGCTGAAGTTACTTACTGAATGATTATAACGGTTTCTGTAATATGGGTGAGGAAAAGGATATTAGTTTGATACATTCCAGAAATAGGCCTACATTTTAACTGGAAGATATATACTGTCCCCCCCCCCCCCCTTATGCCCACATTATCTGCCAAAAATGACATCCAAGGCGCATAATAATCAGAAATGGTTAAATACATAACAAAATAACAATAACAAACAAATAACAGAATGTTAAGATAACAATATGAATAGGATTCCAAGAACGCAAATCATGATTGCTAGGTCTGGTTTTGAGTGGCAAAAATATGTAGGCAACGATTTGTTCCATCAAAGTTAATTTCAGTTTCAAATCAAATAATTATCTATTTCATACGTTAGACTGACGTAGGCCTACCGTGTAAGAGCATTATGAAAAACAATTTCAAGATTGTGCTTACATTTATGACATCATTCCGATTCCCCAGCAAACAAATCGTTCTAATTTCTAAATACATCATGGCGTGGCCATTCGTTGTATTAGTGTGGTGTCCAAACATTATCAAGCCATCAAATCTTAAGAGGGCGCTAAACTCGATTTGCGACCGATAAACGACAAATCTTTTCAGTGAATAAATAGTACAATAGAAAGCTATATCTTATTTGTCCACATGGGAGAATGACATTATCATGATTACGTGCATGCTTTGTAGCCATGCATACACACAACAGGATTACAGTACATATCAGATATATGAAATGTAAACTATCTATCACCAACTTTTGAAAACAGAGTAATAAAACTATGTCTAATGTGAATTTTCAGTTTAAAAATGTTCAAACAGGACATATAAATATTTCCGAAGTATAAACATCCTGTACAAAGCTTTAGTGCAACATAACAACGTGTGGAAGCCCGGGTGGAAGCCTGGAAGGGCTCGAACATCCTACCTCGGCTATATGCGCTTGTAATTTTTTAAATACTCATCAAATCAGTTTACACCGTGTGTTGTCACAAGTGTTGTCACAGGAGTCACATGTGCACCATCTTCACTCAGTTTTGAATATTCTGTTTATATTACAACCACCTGTCGGCCTATATACACATGCATTCCAAATTGCTATATAAAACCCTGATAGGCCTATATTGTTTTATGTTTAATGTGTTATACTATAAACAAAATTATTCAGAAAGGCTTTGAAATTGTCACAATAGAGAACCTGACTGGAATTTGGCTAGATGGTTCCAAAAAAAAATTTTTTTTTTAAATGTTCGTGGGGGCCGATAGGTCCGTTTTTGTCAATTTGAGATGTCTTACGATTGTGGATCAAGGAACATAGATAGAATTTAATTAATATAATTATAAATTTCTTATTGATTTTGACCATGACTTCAGGGATATTTCTTTGCATGTAATGTGCAGTATATCATTTGGAAGTGGTTGTTTTGTGTTGTATCACGGTTACCTGGCTTTAAAATTGTGGAAAGTTGATTTGTCAGCTTTTGCGGGCGGGCTCTTTATGTTTATATTGTAAAAAAGTTCCTCTTTATAGATTTTGTATCCGAAAATATTGATATGAAGTATTATCGTTACATTTTTACTTTTTCTATATTGAAAAATCTATTATTTCCAAATTGTAAAATTTTATCACTGTTTGTATACTCGATTGAATATGTACTTGTCTTAATCTATGGAATGATATTTTAAAATAATATTATGTCTGTGTTTATTATGTACATTGTAAAAACGCTGTTTGAATTGGCGATGTTTAAAATTATGTTGTTTAAATTTTGAGCAATATTGTTTAAAAGACATACCCTGTGTTGTAAACATACGTTGTGAAAAGCATCGAGCGAATTTCCAATGATATTGTTTAACAGTTTTAAACGACATCGTTGGAAATTCGCTATAAAATATCAAATAACAAACTGTTTAAAGTTTAAACAACATTAGTTGTGTAATAGTTTAAACAATAGTTGTTAGAGTGACTGGCTTAAACAGCGTTGCTTAAGATTTTAAACAGGCTGTTGTTTAAAATATTTTTTACTGTGTATGAGACAATGTACTACAGTCAAACCTGCTTTAGTGACCACCTGTATAGAAAGATACCTGTCTATAAAGACCACAAATTTTGTTTCCCCTCGAACTGTTTTTCCCAGTGAAATATGTATTAAAGGAACCTGTCCATAAAGACCACTTGCTCATAAAGACCGTTTTACTTGTCTCCCTTGGACGGTCTTTATATACAGGTTTCACTGTATATCTATACTTTGCGAAAAAATTATGTTCCTCTATAATTTTGTGTACGAAAATTTGAATAAAGGCAAAAAAGCTTTTTAAAAAAAAAAAAAAAACTCTTCATGGCAGAAGGAGGGTGATAGCGCCGCCAAGTTGATGATCGAGAGTAAAAAAAGCTGCCAGACATCCTGCAGCACCAACATCCTCTCATAAAATTGATAAACCTCATGAATGCAAAGGAGGCCTACACGTGGCTTTTACAGTGTACAAGGTGTAAGCAGGACCGTCGTGCCTGAAATCTCGCAATATACTGCTACAGGATTTTTCACGTTATCACCCTGCTTCATTCGGATTAATTCTATAGATAAGAACGTTGAAATCTTAATTCCGAATTCATGCAAACTTGACGTTGCATTATTTGAAAAATCGTCAGCAATGTTACGATGATGTTTCGAGTGTTTTCCTTCACAATATAATAGGGCATGTGTAATGATTCAATATTCGTTACATTCGCCCAGCGTTTCATGAAGAATTCGACCCTTTACTTATCAACAGCATTGCCAATACCATACCGAGGGCGAATGTCGAAGCCGTCGTGGAGATCGAACTCTCAACTTGCTGCTGAGTGATGATGGCCGCCACCACAATGATCAATAAATAAAACGTCCCAACCCTTCTCCACGATGACCTACCAAAGGCGAGCATCGAACCGCAGACGATTTCCATGAATCCGATCACCGACATGCATATATCAGGGGTGAGCGTGACCCCGAACGCACTCTTAATAGGTAGGACCAAAGACGTTTTAAATATATAGCTAGACAGAAAGCAGCACACGCGGAAAGCATTACGCCTATGGGGTTAAGCCCCGCCCAGCTTTCGTCCATTAGAAGCCGAAAATAAGCCCTTCTAAATATTCATGAACCGAAATAAGCACCTTTGATTGGATTATAGCCTCATGAATATGTATTTCCTTCGATAATATCGTTCTCGAAATATGGTTATTCATTTGACCTTATTACGTCACAATTATGCAAATTCATGCATGACGTGCTTACTCGCACAAAGTTAGAGGTTTCTACTTCACAGAGAAAACGTGAGTACCACTGCAATTATGATTTAAATATAAGAAATTTGACCATTTGTTTCAAAATAATTGGCTATTCTTCTTAATCTACAATAATTTCTTTACAATTTGAAATAATTGCTAACAGCTGTTTCCGAAAGAGCTAGAAACATTGTACTCTCGAACTTACAGTTTGGTTTTCATCGTCATGAGCTAGATTGACCGCGGGTACCGTTCTCGCACCATATACTCGAGGTAGCTCCCCCGGGCTAATGCTGGGGGCTATCTATGATAATTCTATGGTGTTCACGTTGATATCTAAGATTGTTCAAATCAGAACTTTGGCGTCATGAAAAATCAAATTCAGACCTAGATTAGACAACAGGGTTTTTGTGAGTGAAAACTCCGGCAGAATTTATTAGATTATTACTAACGCTAGACCGCTAGTGTGTGTGTAGACTAGATCTAACGTGTTAGATCTAAATCAATAATGTTATTTGGACCCGCTGAACAAGTGACACTGCATTGCGGACTGGAGAGCACACAATGAACACAATGTATACGTCGACGGCCCCGGTTGATTTTGCCAGTGTCTTTAACTCTTGTAAGCCTTTAACATTAGTCTAGGTCTTACTATCCACATTCATCAGTTTACAAGATCTAACGTTAACAGTTATCAGAAATTCTGTTAACAAATCTAAAGTAGATCTGGACACACTTGTATAGATCTACTTGGAAGTTGGATCTAGTTGACTCTGTTATTTATTTTCATTTATGCACATTACCATGTCCGTAAACAAATTTTGTGTACTTTTTATACATGACAATAAATTATCTTGAAATCTTGAAATCTTGTTCAACCTCTCAGTCTCACCCCACCTCTTCTGAAGATAGAAAATGTTGCTGACTGCAGTTTGAAGTAACTATCAAATATTATTACATGGTAAATAATGCAATCTGCTTGGTTGTAATAATGTTTTTGTTTTTGTTTTGTCTTTGTTTTTGTTTTTTGTTCCCACAGATGGAAATATTGGAACTGGAAGGCTGGAAGAATTCGACTGATGAACATCACTGCATCATGTAATACATGTATAGTTCCCAGGTGAAGCAGAGAATCCTCTGAAGTGACAGGTAACAACAAAAATTTTCCAGAACACTTTTCTTTCTTATTCACTTTATGATGATTAAAGTAATGAATTTGAGGGCATTCCGGTAGAGCGTAGACGGTAATTATTTAGGCTAACGATTCCGGTTGATGCTTTTGCCATTTTGTTGCTCTTGTAAACTCCAAACATTTGAAGTTGAAACAATTATTGTATGACCATTAGTCTATGTCTAACTGTTGAATCTACCTAAGAATGACTACATTCTTCACTTGAAAGTTGAGCTAAAACAGTTAAACCTCTGGAAGTCTCTTAAAATCTTGAGTAGATCTAGATCTGGACAAACTGTCACTTAGCCCTCTCTCCCTACTCCCTTCTGAACATACATGTAGACAGAAGATTCTACTGTGTGGATGCTATTCCATGTATTTGATTTATTCAGTTTTATTCTTAGTTTTTGTAATCATTTTTATTCATTTTTTTTTTGGGGGGGGGGGGGGGGGCTATTCAGACACTTGTTTAATACATGTATGGTTTCTTTGTAGTCTGGTTAATGGCAGTTTACAATAGTCCTGTTATATTTTGGTGGCAGAACTAAAACATTTCATGGGGGTGGATTACAGGCATATTATGTAAATGTTTGTAACTCCATGGTAAGCTTTTCTATTTCTACATGAAGGAAATCTAAAATCTTGGATGCATTTCAATGCAAGTATCTCAGTCAGAAATGCATTACAACTTGGTACAGTGATATTGATTTTTAAATTTATTTTATTTTTATTTTATTTATTTATTTATTTATTGTTCACACAGTTAGATATTGGAAGGCTGGAAGAATTCTACTGATGAATGTCACAACATGTCCACTACATGTCACTACAAGTCCAGGATGAAGCAGAAAGTCCTGTAAAGTGACAGGTAACAACTAACAACTAACTTTTCCAGGAGACTCGTAACACAAATTCATACCTCTAACTATATATTGTAAAGTATGTTTCATTGCACATGTAAATATTTTCCTTCTCCCATGTTCCTCCATAACAAAATTTGTCTGTGTTGACAAAACTTGACATAGGGGAGACTTCACAGAAATCCTTTGTACAGGAGAGAGACACCTAATGCACATCAATAGACAACATTTATTGCCAAATGTAGATAGTGTGTAAACAGGTTGGCACACTAATTTTTCATTGTATGGGTTCTGAATTGAAACTGAATAATTTCAGTTGTTAATTTTAGTTATGAATGCAAATTTTTATCTAGATTTAAACTCCCATGTGCCTTTGGCTATCGTGTAGACTAATGTCAATTTATATCAGTGCTCCCCAATTTCAAAGCATTCATGTGTATGAAGGTTATCTCATCTAAACATAATTATGCAGTAGGTTATTTAGCTTATGTAGAGACCCTATTCAGTCGTATTTTTAAAATTTCCTTTTAATGTAGCATGATGCCATAGCAGATGATTGACGCAGACTGGAATTGACAAATCCTGAGAGGAACTTACGAGATGTATGACTTGAACATTTGAGAGTAAGTTTGCTGCTATAAGTAACCAGTCCCCTTAACCATCATTGACCACATTAGGTGTAAGCAGTCTTAGATGTGATTTACTGTCATAGATGAGATTTTCTAGTTTACCGAAGTACTTTAATTGGTTTCATAGAGTGGTCTACAAAATAAATGTATTTAGGCCTACATTTACTAGATTTCAGTAACATTACATCATGCAGTACATAATCTGACCCGTCCATTGTTGTTTGTGACTCGAAGTCCCTTTCATTACCAAGTATTACTAAATTACCGTATGAGCATTAGTTTACTTCAGAAGTATTTTTCATTTTATATCTTGTCTGCATCATGTATGCTCCAGTTGGGCTATCAGAAACATGAAATTCTAAAATGTCTGTAGGATAAAATATGTGTAGCTGGATTTCTTCACTTGCACACTCCTACCGCGTGCATTTTAGTCCTTCTTGCAGGTGTCTAAATGTTGTGTGACTAATGCTTATTAAATGCATCTGATATATATATTTATTATGTTTGTGGGATTTTTTCTCCACAGAGTTCTGGATTATGACTTTGGCTCATCCTTCCTGTCACCTAGACTACAGCCTTGACGGTGACTGCAGATGACATCTACTCCCTGATAATGCTTTCTTCATATAGTAGCAAAGATTTTTTCAAAGAGATGATTTTAAGATATAATTTATCACTAAATGTCCCATTGAATATCACATTAAATGAAAGCTACAGAGTAAATATTTGGGGATTTCTTGTTTTTTTTAAATGATTAATGTCAACTCATCTTGCATGAGTTATATGTGTACATAATTAAAAGGACACAATGTCAACTGCCATCTCAAATTTAGAACTGAGAAGAAAGGCTTTTACTTTATATTTGCTTTATAGGAATCTAAATCAAAGAATGTAGGAATTCATTAACCCCTAGACTTCTATGAAGATTGGCAAGATGCCTGCAAATTTTACATCGAGGTAACTTCAGTTTTGTATGTTTGAAGTTAAAATGTGTTGAGTCATTAAATTATTATTCTAATTAAATGTTTACTATCCACAAATGACTGAATGGCCTATCTTTATTTTAGACCCCCTGGGGTCCTGGAGGGGGGCGGGGGCAAGAATTTGTTCAGTTTTTAGGAAACATGCAAGCGAGGGAACAAAGTAACTAAGTGGGAGCTTTTGCATTTTTAGAATTGAAATGGAATGATCTGGGTGTAATTTAGGGCATTTCCCCCCCCCCCCCCCCAAAAAAAAAAAATGTAAGAAAAAGATAGAAGGGGGTTGATTTTTTTTTTGGGGGGGGGGGGGGGACTGCCCCCTATTTGCGTACGGCCATGAGGGTAAACCGAGACTGTGAAGGCTTGAGAAGGTGAAAAGATAGAAGTGATGTGTTAAATTTAAATTGCTCTAGCAAAGCTCCAAGAGAAAGAAAGTGAACAACTGTGCCGAGTAAAAAAGAGTGGATATCTTGAAAAGAAGTATTTTTGATAGTAAAATCGGTGGATGAGTGGAGACTGAAGGGTATGAGAGCAGAAATGGACTTGTAAAAAGTACAGGAAATGGGGCAATGTGTGATCATTATTTCTTTAGTTCTATGATTGTTTCCCTTTCTCTTCTACTTGATTATTATCATCACCAGATCAGTTTCCCCCTTTTATTCTCTCTTCTTGGAGCTATCTTTCCCCTTCTCTCCACAGTCAGAGTGCCTTCATAATCTTTTCCCACCTCCCAGATTAGCCGGTGAAAGGAGTAGTGCAATAGAGAGTGAACAAAAAATAAATAAATAAATAAATGGATGCTTGGATTTGGTAATGGATGAAAGTGAATTTCAAAATTAAATCTGTGTACACAACATGGCAGAAAGCGGACAAAATAAACAATCTCTCATTCTACCCTTCACAATGGTTCTGGTAGTCAAAAGAACATCCCTTCACAGCTATTATGTTTAATCATGTAGTTCCAGGTGAATATGCATGTGGCACCTGTTCCACATATTTTAGACAATAGCAGTGAAGGGATGTTCTTTTGACTACCAGAACCATTGTGAAGGGTAGAATGAGGGTTTTTTTAATTTTGTCCGCTTTCTTTGTCTGTCATGTTCATAGTGACAGTTAGAAAGAAATTATAACAGATAGGTTATTCTTTTGAGGGTTCAGATAAAAAATAGATTAATCAATTAGGGGATGCTTGCATTTGATAATGAATGAAAGTGAATTTCAAAATTAAATCTGTGCACACAAAGACTGAAGTACAGTTACAAAGAAATTATAACAGATAGGTTATTTTCATTTGAGGGTTCAGATAAAAAGAAATAGATTAATTAATTAGGGGATGCTTGCATTTGATAATGAATGAAAGTATATTTCAAAATCAAATCTGTGTACACAAAGACTGAAGTACAGTTAGAAAGAAATTATAACAGATAGGTTATTCATTTCAGGGTTCAGATAAAAAATAGATTAATTAATTAGGGGATGCTTGCATTTGATAATGAATGAAAGTGAATTTCAAAATTAAATCTGTGTACACAAAGACTGAAGTACAGTTAGAAAGAAGTTATAACAGATAGGTTATTCATTTGAGGGTTCAGGCCTTCATTTATTATTTTTTTTTTTAAAGAAGGATCCAACCAACTATTGTAGAAGCCACCAATCAAAATTCATCGACTCGAAGATATGATACATACCCAGTCTGAGTCATGTGTTAAGTAAACAAGAAAGGAGAAAGGTTTCCGTATAACAGATTGGAGGCTCCGCCCCTTACTTATATTTTTTTGTGATCGATAACCAGTTTGAGTGCGTTGGCTGGCGCATCAGAAATGGCCGAAGTGGATTTGCTACATCCCTTGCGCGGCCAGCGCGCAACGTGTGAATGAAATTACAATAAATGCATATATTACGCGATTTGACCTTTCCTCTCGCGCTGATGTCTGCATTGTTTCGCATCGCGTACTATTTGTCATGTGGGTACGCTGTGTGAAGGGGAGCATCTCACAAAATGCATAATTCATGACAGCTCATGAATTATTTAGAAGGGCTTATTTCGGCTTCTAATGGACGAAAGGTAATGGCGGAGCTTAGGGGGCTTGGGTAGGACAACGAAGTAGGCGTTGAATATGGCTCTGAACTCCTCTTGACTGAGCCCGTGAGCAAGCTCCACCGGGGCGACTTTGAGAAGACCGAGGAAGATGAAGAGGATTCCAACCAGGAATGATGTCGTCTGCCTGATGATCGTCATTTTGATGATATTTCATTCCCCTCAGAGAATCATACAAAAATCACCGCTTCAATGAAAACAAAAGACCTAAGGTTGTTTTTCAAAACAGCTATTTGCTTTTCCTCTATGGAATTTCTCTTTTCTTAAAAGTGTTCCACTTATCCAGTACCGTCTCGTTGGTAGAAAATAAATTTTTAGGTTACGATGGAAAACACTATAACGGTCATGCCGTACGTGGTTTTCAGTCACCATTTTGTATCAGACATGATTTTCCCACATTATCGGCGTCTGCTATGGCTCAAATTTAATGACTAATCCATGCATATACAAACCGTCTTAATTTCAAATGCAAACTACTGCAACCTGACGAATATGTACAGACTGCAAAGATATCGCTTGATCAAGATAATCTTATTGTGATATCATGTGACTGGGAGTAAAGGTTGCATATGAATGAAGGGCAAAGGTTATACTTCTTGCAGCGTAAAACAGAGTAACATTAGTAATGGGTAAACTGGTTAGAGGCAATAGTTATGAAAACATTCATAGGCCTCACATGCCCGCCAATTACGTTTTCAATGTAGGAGCAAGGCCATACGCAGGATTTTCAGGGCATGCCGGGGGGGGGGGGGGGCAAGAACATTGGCGTAAATCCCGGGGGACTTTTTTGAGAGGGTGGGGGGGGGTGGCGTGTACAAACATCCCTCAAATATCAACCTTCCTTTACTCCTTTTTCCCTGTGAAATCATTCATTAGATCTCTTTCCGCCCCCTCACCCTTTCCTATCATAATTATGCTTACATGCACACATGATCATGATTGCTTCCTAATCCTGGTCCTCCTGGAACCTCAATTTTCCTTGTATACTTACTTTATTTGCATGCTATCAATACTATTTTACAACTAAAATGCATGCTACACATTATTATTGTTTTCTGATATTGTAGAAGGAAAACAAACACTGATTTATGAACAGATACTCACGTACCTTGGGTTTTTAAATTTCTCGATTTCTTAGTTCCTCATTAATCCTGAATACTTTTTAGTTTCTATAATTATTTGCATGACTATGTTGTGAATATTCAATGATATTTATTATGTTTGTGTGTGTATTTACTTCGTAAAAAATAGCAATTCGGCCAGGGGCCGCAAAGAAGTTTTTTCCCCAAATAAACCAGTAAGGAAATTCCTGTATTTTAGAATTAAAAATCTGGCCATCGCGGATGTGACAAAGATTGAAATTACTCCAAGACCTTTTAAGAAAAAAAGGACCGTCATCTTTGGACCGCATTTGGAGCTGAAATTAGTTTTCCGTTTTTTCTTTGACACTTTGGGAATACCCTGAATTTGTGAAATTGCGGTGTGCACGTAAGGAAGAACGCTGCGTTTTTTGGCTTTTCTGTTGTATGAAAAATGGGTAAATCTAAAAGTGATAAAACTCTCGGCGGAGTAGATCAAGAGAAAGAGATCGAGACTATTTTAAGCACAGAAAAAGGTAAGTAAAATGCGTGAAACTTACTATTTTGCAGTCGTAGTTGCAACGTCTTTCGTAGTGTGGTCCCATGTGCTGCAAGTGATGTGCTGTTGAGAGAGGGATCGGGGAATTTAATTTACATGATCAGAGGATGTAGGCCTAGTTTGTGCTGCAACTGATGTGCTGTTGAGAGAGGGATCGGGGATCTTAATTTGCATGATCAGATGATGTAGTTTTCATAGTATTTACCTTCTGTGTTTTACTTTCAGGGGAATTATATTGAAGTACCATACTTTATGGCATGGTGGATGGTTCCACTTTCAATTTTTTATGGTTTCATATTTTTTAACAAGTGTAATTTATGGGAGTAGGATTGGTTTAGTTTTCATAGTAGATCTGTAGAGTAGACAGGAGCATCGCTAAACTTTTTTCAGTGGGGGGGGGGGGGGGGGGTGAAGAGGCCAGATTGCGGACAAACCACCGATTACAGATGACCAACATAGATAAATACAACCGTATAAAGCCCACTAGGCATGTTCAGTTGTGCGCCTCTATCTTCTTCTTCTGGAGTCGGAGATCGTCATGGCTGACATGAATTTATGTAGATATGATTTTGTGAAAAATAAGTTTAGCAGCATAAACATTGCAGAAAAGCTTAAGGGTCTAATCATGGGCAGCTTACCCTAGTAAGTTCTGGGTTTCAAACTAAGACTACAGTAAGTTAGTTTGTCTTTGGAGAAGCGTTTCGTGGTGTTACAGGCCTTAAATTTCATCATTTTTAGGGCAAGGCCAGTTTGGCCTTAAAATGCCTCAAATTTTTAAGGGCACTAAGGCCATTATGAAGGGCACCAAGGCCAAAGTCATTTTTTAAAAAGGGCATCGAAGGCCAAAAATTTTTCTGTGTACTTTTTTTTAGATGTGTATCAAAATAATGTCCCATCAGCAACAACCTCTGAAAATGTATATTTTCCTGCAGGTAGTGTGTTTTGGAGCTTATAATGAACAAACCTGAACATGGGAAGCAGATAAATCATGCTTTAATGTTGGTTCCATTTTATCGAGTTATGGTGGGATTTATCCATGAAAGTTTCTTTAAAATCCTTCCATACTGATTAGAGTAAGTGGGGAAGAATTTTAGTAATTTTGTATGTAGTGTTTTCAGTTTTGATAATATGCATGTCCTGCCTTTACATGGCAATCGTTTTGTTTTGTTTTGTCTTTTCATCAGGGGCGCATCAGGGCCAAGAGGGAAAATGTCTTTCAGAATTAAGATTTTTTTTAAAAAGGAAAGCATGGAAAAGGAAATACCTTTACAGCAGGTTGTTTTGGCACAATACTTTTTTGCAATTCACAAGATTATTTCATTCAATTTGAAATTCACTGTCACCAAAGCAGAAAGACACATTTATAACTATTATTTTCATCTGACATTGACAGGCACGCAAAGTTGGTCATTCACTTATCGACAACACAACAGTCACACACACACACACACACACACACGTACAGCATAGTCGACTCGAAGGCGAAGCACTCGGCTCGAACAGGAGAGCCTTAGGTCAAATAAAATCAAATAAAATCAGTAAATCCACGGAGATATCCATAAAAAGATAAACAACCACTTATAAATTCACTCAAACAAAAAAATAGGAGTTAAACAATAAACTCGTAAACTCAAAGCTCAAATGACAGGGCCAAAACACAACGATTACGAAATCACTGCACAGCCACTCCAGCGCATAGCCAGGCACTACACACGTACAGGCACAACTACAATACATATAGTACACGAACACTAGGTTATGCAATTGATTCGCTGAAGTCAACAAGACTCAGGAGATTTTCACAGAAAACATTATTGTAATCACAAACCATGCATCCACAACATAAAATAAATTACAAACCTTCCTAAACAATAAGTAAAATATGGCAGAAAAAGTGTACAGAAAAACACAAAAGATAGAATAGATCAGAAACTGGCAAGCGGGGATGACCAGTATCTAACAACAAATTTTATTACGAATGGATATCGATAACAGCTATCGATGCCAAAGCGCACGCGAAATTAAAACCTGCTGTATGTACACAAATGTTAGGTGTGTTACGTGTGCGCGTGGATTTAAGACTTGTGATATCAAGATGAAACAATTCTTACGTGGGACGGGAGCTTGGTAGGATGGGCTGGAGGCGCGTTTTCGATTAAATTTATTTATTAGTAGTTAGTAGACCTTGGTTTTACACTCTATACCAGCCTCGGCAATGGTTAATTTTGCAGCCGGAAGAAGGGCATTTTATGAATTACGGAAAAGGGCACGACGGCCAGCTTGAAAAGAAAGGGCACGGCCTTTTTGGCCTTGATTGGTCACTTTTTTGGAGGGCATCGCGGCCAGTCATAGGGGCATCGACGTCGATTAATTTATGCCCTGGGTTATATTCTGACATCTCACGAAATGCTTGGATCGGCATCTATAGGCCCCTATGTCGAGGCTTCTAAACAAGGAACTATGCTCCCAAATGACATTTTCTCATGCCTGGTTAGCCCTGGAAACTACTTTCCAAGTTCACCATTGGACTGATAGATCCAACTGCAAAATTAGATTCTAAATTCTATTTATAGAAATAGAATTAATGAATTTTGATTGTTTTGAGACCCTACTTTCTTGTCGCCCACAGGCAAAAAAGCGATGCAGCGTTGCACTCTCGCATGTATACAGGCATGTACACTACTACGTGCGAGAGTGCGGCACTGAATAAATCTTGTGTCAAGTTGGAGTGCCACACCGCTTCTTCTACTAATAAACCATCACTAGGTGTTGGATCTTGTCCTTTTCTCATCATTATAAACCTTTTGCTGCAATTTATTGTTAAAAAGAAATTGGTTTTTCGAGCATTTTCCAGCAATCCCCAGTATTTCCCAGACATTGCTTTAGCACAGTTCAAAATTCTTAGCTTACCCATTTATTATTTGAAGCAGTTATATAAACCCCAAACATGAAAGTGTAATATTTTTATTGCTCTATGTGTTTATCCTTGCCTTTTTTTCTCAATTATGTGTACATTTTGGCCTAGTTTAGTGGTAAAAAATATTTCTGTGAGATATTTTCCAGTATTTACCAGTCACTGCTTTAACACAGCCCCAAACCCAAAGCATACAGTGCACCCATATGCAAAGCAGTTGTACGATCCCTACCATGAAGAAGTCACCTTTTCTTTGCTCTAGGTATTTAATCTTGCCTTTTTCTCTATAATGTGTTCATTTTAATGCAATTCACTGATGAAAAGTGTGGTTTTTGTAATATTTCCCGGTATTTCCCAGTATTCCTGTTTTTATCCAAATTTGCTAGGCGGTATTTACCGGTAAATACCAGTATTTACTGGCCAACCCTGAAACTGATGATGTCAGAGGTCGCGCTATTGAAATGGAAATAAATCACGCGGCGGAATTGACAAGAAGGTAGGGACTCGAAGCAATCAAAAGTCATAATGGAATTCTGAACCAGTTGGCTTTCCAGTCTTGTTAGGAAGGGGTGTACTGAAGTTAGTGATCAAATGTAAGTGCAAATAATTCATACACCTAAAACACAGGATTACCAAATTATACGCTTAATTTGGCAGGTAAGGTGAAAATTTTTACTCACATGTCACTCGGGAGAATTACTTTCACTATCCAGGCGGCATTTGGATTTCACGATTTGACCATCATTTCGACGGAGAAAAAAAAGGAAATTCCTCACGGAGCTGATCTTCCTCTGTGTTGTATCGCCGATTCAAATGACTTGTTTCTTACCATTTCTTTGCATTCTTCAGATGTTATTTACCTGCTACATATATATCATTCTTTCATAGAAGTATAACACCAGAAAGCAGTGACAGTGAGGCAGAGAGACGACGACACAAGAAGAGCAAGAAGCATAGGTCCAGGTCAAGATCCAGATCCGAGTCTAGGTCCAGGACCAAGTCAAAGTATCATGACAGGGATCGCCACTACAGCCATAAACACAAGAAGAGAAGATCCCGCAGTCGAACAAGATCCCGCTCTCCGATAGGATCTCGCTCCCCTACAAGACAACCTGACGTCAGACCAAAAGCTGCTGTTGATGAAAAGTAAGTTTTTATTTTGATATTTTCATGTTTCAATTACATTTTCATAATTGACTTGCATAAAATATGTAGAGCAATCTACGATGTTTATTAAGTGTAATTAAATACTATTTTCTCACTGAATTTAGTCTGTTTTTCCAATAGCTTTGGTAGTCTGTGAAAGACAAATTCTGATTCATCTGCCTGCATTCATTTTGAATATAGTGGAGGTATTACTATTTGCTTTTACCATTGTCTTATATTGTTGTTAATGTATTAAGATTGTCCGTGTAAATCTAACCTGCTGAGTAAAAGATAAGGTTATAACAGTTTGATGAATTGAAAAAATATCAGCCTCAACTTACATGTACTAGTAAGTAAAAAATAAACATTGAGAATAGAATTCCAAGAAGAATAACATTAAAAATATAATTTTCAATCGAAATCAATGCATTTTGGCTTATTTTCTCATAAAAAGTCAGGAGTTGACCAAAAATTTGAGTATGAGGTATGACATAAAAGTGGGTACCCACCTTCGCGCATTGCAGTTATGTTGCGCACTAGACTCTACAATATGTATTATGCCTTGTGCGCATTTTGCTAGAATTGCGCAACAAGGTACCCACTTTGACATCGTTTTGAAGTCAAAGTGGGTACCCAGTTGAAACTGGGTCACAGCTGAGGGGTCAAAAATATCCTGGAATCTTACCACATTTTGGGGTTTCCTTGGCAACACGACTTTTTAAAAAAATTTTGGGCAGATGATTTTCTGCTAATAAAATCATGCTCTTTTAAATGGACTAACATTGTTTCAGCATTGGGTACCCCCTTTAATAAAGGTCTCACCTGGTTCAAGTAGACTACAGGGCCAGTATTTTGAAAATTGTTTTATTTTTTATCTTATCTTCACTTTGTTAATTGTCATAACAAATTTTAAAGGCATACTTATGATTGGTTTGAAATGACCAGCATGCAGGACAAAAGTGTGCGATGTAAGCCAGTGGTGTACGCTATTTCTGATTGCTGTGGCAATTAAAATAAGATAAAAGATAAAACAATTTTCAGAATACCGGCCCTGGTTTAAAAAAGAGAAGGGGAAAAAAGTTAGAGCTCAGCGGTGAACATGTTTGGTCATGAAACTTAGAAAGGATTATGCAAGAATTTGGGAATTGAAGATGTCATTTTACCTCTTTGACTTTTCATGTTTTTATAATTATTGGATATATACCTGCATATCATAAACAGTAAGGTATAGAAATGATAGTAACTTGTTATGAAAACATGTAACATATGATTAATGTTTGATTTGGTTATCATTTTCAGGATGAAGAAAGTGATGATGAAAGCAACCGAGTCAATGGAAGAGAAGAGACTGAGGAGGATGGCTAAGAAACAGCTCAAAGATCGGAAGAGAAAAGAACAAATGGGATGGGATGAAGAAATGATGGTGAGTTTCATTCACACTTGACACATTATACCATCTGGAGGCTTGTTTACATAAGCAGTGGTAAACCACTTCAAAAAAATGTTGGGGGGGGGGGGGGTAAGCATACTCCTTGTCGCATTATGTATCTTATAATTAGGTAACTGGGTAAATGATAATAGGTGTAGATGATGATTATCTTGAATATAGTAATAATAATAATCTTGTTTACTCAGGGAAGCCTCATCAGCTTCAGTGCTGTTCTTCCTGACGGCCCTGCAAATTATCATTATCCCAGCTGTTGCTAGGTTCCCATTTACACCTGGGTCGATTGGGACAATAGTAGGTAAAACATCTTGCCCAAGGATGTAAGCACCCAGCGAGGATTGAACCCAGGACCTCTCGTATAAGAGTCACGAGCCTTCACCAATAGACCACAGTGCTCCCATAAGATCTAACAGTCATTGAGAGCAGATCAGATTAAAAATTGAAAATTGAAATGATCCACATCTTTCTCTGGAAATTAATTTGTGTTTTTAAAGAAAATTGGCATGTTTTTATGCCTCCGCCCACCGTAGGTGGTTGCCGGAGGCATTATGTTTTCGGGTCGTCCGTCCGTCCGTCCGTCCGTCCGTCCGTACGTCCGTCCGTCCGTCTGTCCGTCCGTCCGTCCGTCCGTCCCGTTTTCGTTCTCGCAATAACTTAAGAACCGTTTGACAGATCAACTTCAAACTTGGCTCATGTATGCATATGGGAGGGACAATGATCTGATTAGATTTTGGAGTCTCAAGGTCAAAGGTCAAGGTCATAGAGGTAATAATACACATAAAAATGGCTCGTTCTCGCGATAACTCAAGAACCATTTGACAAATTGGCTTCAAACTTGGCTCATGTATGCACATGGAAGGGACGATGATCTGATTAGATTTGGGGGTCATAAGGTCAAAGGTCAAAGGTCATAGAGGTCATTATGTACATAGAAATGGTTCATTTTCACCATAACTCAACAACCATTTGACCGATCAACCTCAGACTTGGCACAGGTATGCATATGGGAGGGACATTGATCTGATTAGATTTTGGAGTCTCAAGGTCAAATGTCAAGGTCATAGAGGTAATAATACACATAAAAATGGCTCGTTCTCGCGATAACTTAAGAACCATTTGACAGGTTGGCTTCAAACTTGTCTCATGTATGCACATGGAAGGGACGATGATCTGAGTAGATTTGGGGGTCAAAGGTCAAAGGTCATAGAGGTCATTATGTACATAGAAATGGTTCGTTTTCACCATAACTCAACAACCATTTGACCGATCAACCTCAAACTTGGCACAGGTATGCATATGGGAGGGACAATGATCTGATTAGATTGTGGAGTCTCAAGGTCAACGGTCAAGGTAAAAAATGTCATTTTATAAATGAAAATAAAGCAACATGAAGTGCCATTTATTTCTGATCTGGTAACGCGGAGGCATAAAGTTCGACCACGCGTGGTCGAAGATTCATCTAGTTTATTTTTAACTTCTAAACTTCATTTGGGGCTTTCCCACACAAGGTGAAAAGTGAGATTCAGAAATCAGTCTTTCTAATTGCAATTAGAATTTTGATTTTATTTTGTGTGTGGACTGAATAATCTCATTAATAATCGCGATTATAGTCACGATTCAGCTCAGAGTATTTTATTCGATTTTTTCAGAATAGTTGCAATTATTTGCCATGCATTGTGCTTGTGAAGGGAATTGAGATTCGAAAACTGTTTTTTCTATCCCATCATTCTTTGCATGTGTACGTCCAATATCCAGTTTGCTCATGATGGATGTGCTATGCATGCACTGCAATTCCCCATTTGTGTGAATGCACCTGTTGTTTCAACTAAATCTTCCTGTTTACAATGTGTGTTACCCACATGTTTTCTCAACTGAGAAAGTATATTTTACACAAACAGAGCATAAGATTAACATGGTTTGTTTGGAATTTTTGACAGGGTTACACCAACGAGGATAATCCATTTGGAGATCCCAATCTTCTGGATACATTTGTCTGGGTCAAGGTAAGAAGAGAATTTGATTGTTGTGTCTTGCTGTCTTATTCATTTGTTTATGTTATTTTATTTATTTTGATAAATCACATCCATCAGTACACAATTGTTGTGTCTTGCTGTCTTATTTATTTGTTTATTTTTGTTTATTTATTTCAATGAATCACATCAATCAGTGAGACAAAATAAATGATAAATGGAGCCCGTTCAGGTAACTAAAATAATCCTCTGAATTAGTACTTTTGTGTAGCATTAAAAGGATGGAGTTTTATTACATCTGATAACAGTTATGTTGTTTGTGCCATCCAGTATAAGTGTTGCACTATTGGGAAAAATATATTGGATAATATGTTCATCTTTTAAGGTAAAACATCTTCAGAATTGAGAGACAGGAAGGGAAAGTGTTCATTGTAATTAATTTCATGGAATTTTGTGAGTAATACAAAATTAGGGATGCAGTACAGATTATGTAAACTGCAAGTAGGTAACCTTAAGTGATAAGAATCCCTTTTGCAACTCTTTCAAAACTTGTACTTATGAGCTGTATCAAACCTGACATTATTTGGACATATTATTAAGATCAGGATTCGTATAATGAATTGATAACCATGGCATGTATTTTGTAGTAAGTGCCTTCTTTCCTCTTCTTATCTGTGTAGAAAAATGAGAAACTTGGCATCACCGATGTTGATCCTGACAAAATGAAGAGGCTTGTGAAAAAGAAGCAGATTGAGAACAGGGTAAGACACTTGAAGTATCATTTGGCTATATTGCGTAGAGGAAACATTTATCAATTCTTGCATTTTGCAGTTTGCGATATATTTCTGTACAAGTTATAAATCACTCTAATTATCCTTCTTAGATTTCTCACTGAATTTCTATTGATAGAAAAAAGGAAGTCATTTTATAAAACATAACAAACTGACAAACAAACCTTGTACTCTTGCATTAATGTCTGAAAGAATTTTTTGATCAAATTCATTGAATATTTTCCTTCCATATTTTCAGCTGGAGCTTCAGAAAGTGAAACAAAGAAGAATAGAAAGAGAGAAGGAGAGAGAGCAGAGAGATAAAGAATTGGTAAGGTGACATTATATTTATTTGGTTTAAAGTATTTTTGAATATATTAAAGATGAAATGGAGTTCAGGGGGTGTTCCACAAAGAATTAAGTTGAACTTAAAGTCGTACTTAAATTCCTAGTTGCATGCTGTATATTACGCTTCACCGCATTTATCAGGTCATGCTCAGGGGACGCTCGCTGTTGGGAAGTCTGTCAATGAGATAACGCATTAAATACCAGATGCACATTGGCGCTTACGCATGACTCTAAGTCACACTTAACTCTTTGTGAAACAACCCCCCCCCCCCCCCCCACACTCCTTTGTGAGATTTTTTGGGATTATCAGGAATGCGCTAACTTTACCCATAGGGTACTTGCAACGCACACAGAAACAAGTATATGAGACCATGCACAAATCTTTCATGAATTTTAGGCCTAAACTCTTTAGCTATTTCCTGTCATATTTCAAAATTACCAATATGAGGATATTTCTTGAAGAGCAGTCCTTTCCAGGGAACCTCTTGACTGTGACATTCTTCCTGACTGACATGAAAACAATAAGAAAGGCTCACAAATTATTTCACACCTTTCCCAGAAGTCAAGCTTTACTTCACTGGTTAAAATTTCATTCTACCAGTACGGGGTATAGTCAAAGTAGCAAGGGACATTAGTAGTAAGAATTGTCATCATCACGAGAGAACTGATTGCACTAGTTTCTTTGATGCAAGGATGTATTTATATAGTGTATGAAGGTTCTATAGACCATATTTTCATCAGAAATGTATTTTCTTCCATTTAATTGTTACATAAGACAATATATTATAGATATCCTTGTACTCCCTCAAACTATTGTAATTACAGTTTAAAAAATTACTACCTAGTAGATCTGGGCCCCAATTCATTAAACTTGTTATCAGTAACAAGTTGCAATAACTGTTATAAGCTACTGAAATCCTTTCATCTGATTGGCTGAGAGCAAATGCATCATAGAAATGTGGCAGTTATTACTGATAGCAAGTTTCATGAAACAGGGCCCTGGTTACTTTAAAAGATATGATTCCTGCTTTGCTACAAAGGAAAGGAGAAACGTGAAATAAGCTCAAATGGAAGAGGCATCATAATACCCGTAAGGTATGAACATGTGCACAATACATGTACTTTGAATTGTTTTGTTTTTATTAACAGGAAGAGTTACAGAGAGCCAGAGAAGCAGACTATTACAAGGAATGGGAGAGACAAGAGGATCATGTAGGTCAATCATTATTATTTTATTAATTGAACTCTTTATTTTCCACTTTCAAGGGAACAAACCTAAAAAGTGAAACATATTAGACAAACATAATTCAAGTACGTGCAGACATGATAATTGAAATTCGATATCATTTACACAACAAAAGGGGGAAAAGAAGTGGACAGATTATCATGAAGTTGGAATACAACTTAAGACTGACAATCCAAACAATAATAAATTAGTAAAAGTAAAAAAGGTTGTCATGTGTAGTACATGAAAAAGTTTTCAAGTAAAAGAAGAAAAAAAAAACACATGTGAAAGAATAAAATAAATATTGAAAATTAATTTTGTTCAAGGTTATGTGCAGTTTTGGTAGGCCCTCAAAACACTATTTGTCAGATTTCTTTGCTTTTAGCTGTTCATTAGCAGGAAAAAAGAGAAACTAAGATGCTGCAAATTTTTTTCTTCCTAAAGTTAGATATGAAATCAAAAAAATATGTTTGATCTTGGGTCACTGATGTAAAGTCACACAGCGCCTGCACACGTGTAAAACCAATGAAAGTTGTGTTTATGTGTAGCTTGTGATTGTTGTGCAGGGAGGGGTCCTAGCGTAGGACTATGGGTAGCCTTTAAATTGCTTCCATTTCAGATATTTACACTAGAACATGCTATAAATAATGAATGAAGATCACTTCAGACTTCATTAGGCCTTATCAGAATTTACTGAACATGACATATTGATTGCTGTATATACATGTAAGACAATATATTTGAAACATATCAGGTGAATTCTCTCAGTTGAATGTCATTTGTAATATCTTGTGTAATGTAATTTTAATGTTCATAAAAAGAAATATGAGTAGGATATTTTTCACATGTGAATGGGTTTAGGGAGTGTCTAATTTTCAGTTTAGAGGCTTAAAAAAAAAGTATTGAGTAAAACCTCTTTTTTTTTTATTTCTCTCCATTTAGTTCCATTTAAACCAAGCTAAGCTGAGGTCAAAAGTCAGGATTAAAGATGGCAGAGGTAAGTCAGTCTATGTCAGGGGTGGCCAACCTGTGGCCCACGAGCTCTTCTGGTGTGGCCCATGGAGCATTGAAAATATCATTTTAAAAATAGCCTATAAGAAATGCGGCCTGCGTAGTCAGTGATGAGTAAAACATTGACACAGGTTTTTTCCTCTGTTTTCATCACCCACAATAACTGACTCGTTACGTGGTATAGACCATTGGTACAAAGCTTCTAATTCCCTCTTATAATATTAACGACAGTCAATGACATCGCTCGCCGCTTTAATTTTGGTCTGTCATTTCCACTCAGTTTGTAAATTGTTTGTAAATGTATGTTTGTAAATATACAAAATTGTGAATAGAGAAACTGATTTGATGTTTGTATGTTGTTGTTTTTTTTGCAGTGATTGCAAAATTGCAGGTGTGTGTATTAAATGTGGGGGGGGGGGGGGGGAGAAAACTACCTGCGGCCCGTCAAGTTATCTCAATTGTCAGCTGTGGCCCTTGAGCTATAAATGTTGGGCCACTCCTGGTCTATCTGAATGATCAGTGAAGTGGAGTTGAATCAACTGAAATTTGACAAATTATGAATATGTGGTAAAGCAAGAGATGTTGTATTAGTTCATTCCATGAAAAGGGAACTATACTGACTATATATAGTAGTGATCTTCAAGAATATTCAGCTGTTAAGAATATTACATGCTTTATTTTTTTGTTCTCTCCCTTGCAGCTAAACCCATTGATCTCCTAGGTCAGTACATCAGTGCTGAGGATGATGAAGATATATCCATTGAGATGCAAGAACCATATAATGTGCTCAAGGTATGGTAGCTTCAAAAGAAAAGCTGACACAAGGTCATGGTCATGTGCAACTAGTGAATTCCAAAGTTAGTCTGGTACTTTTCATTGTGTTTCCGCTATGTTGGCCTCAAGCAGAAAGCCATTGATAACACCTTTAATTTCTAGATATTGAAACAAAAGATTTGGTTTTGGTATCATGATGTACCATGAAGATCTGATATAACCACCTTGTTCGGACTACATCATTGATAAATACTCCAATAAAAAAAAATATAAATATAATTCTGTAATTCTGTTTTTGGTATGTTTGTCAGTGAATACGTAATCGTTATCTTTTGACTGTAACAGTCATTAGACTGCATCTCTCCTGTTGGCACCAGGAGTGCCATTTTGACAGTCAATGGTGCGGTACCAAATGTTCACTATTCACTATTTGCTAAAAGATTTCTTGCAATTTCATATTGGATTACCTAGGTTTTTCATTATCTTGACTGCAGGGTTTGACAATATCTGACTTGGAAGATTTGTTGGAAGATATCAAGGTGTATGTAGAGCTGGAACAAGGAAAGAATGTTGAATTCTGGAAAGATATCACCGTCGTCGCCGAAGATGAACTTACTAAACTCAAGAAGATTACTCCTGAAGGACAAGGTAAAAATGCAAGCTGCTTGATGATCTTTTGGAGTTTTTTTTCAAAAGTGCTGAAAGATCACGGCTCATGACCTTTAGCTATGGGTGAATAGCGCACCGGGACAGGTGTTGTTTTTTTCTGGTTGGGCTTTGTAGCTCAAGTTCCTTTGGATCCGCTGACTAGCACAGAGGTAGAAATATCGTGTAGTAATTGTTAAAATTTTTAAAATATCCATGGTAAATGCCATGTTCATATATTTGCCTTTTTAGATTATCTCTTTCTGTCTTCAAGCTTTTGCTTTTGACTGTACCCTCATCTTACTAATGTTTTATTGTATCTGTAGAATCTTTAAATAGGATATTTGACAAAATATACATTTTACGTCAATTTCATATTTACTTCTAGTATTCAAAGTTTGTTGTGTTTAGCTCAAGTATGTATCAAGTTTATTTCAATTATGTTTTGATCAGTTCTATCCTTTGCTGTTATGTTTTTTTAGCATGTTTCTTTGCAGCATAATTTTAATTGGTTTAGTGCTTTGCTTGAAATTAATCACTGTGCAAGTGCTTATGAGTTAGATGGCATGTGATATCCAAACATTTTGCAGAGGCAGCCGACAGACGAGAAGGGATCAATTCATCGGTCAGTTCCGAAGTGGCCAATGTCTTCAAGAATAAGAGCCATGTCCAGCTTCTTGCTCTCAAAGAACAGATTGTCGAGAGGATACAAAGTGGCAGTGCTCTTGATATCGGTAACTATATACATGTATCTTTCTTGATCAACTCTTATTCTCCACCCCTCAAAATGCTAGGTTTTTGTTGGCTGGTCTTATAGTTTATGTACGACCCCAGCCTCCACCACAAAACGACCAATAAGTCAGACATTTGGTATTTTTATATTTCAACATAGTTTGAAAGCTTGGACTTCAAGCTTTTGAATGATGTATAGCTTACCTTGCCAAGACCATGCAAACCCTTTGAAATTACAATAAGAATGAGAACTTGTTGGACAGGCTAATCACCAGAGTAATAGAGAAAACAGGATGTAAAGAGGAGTGACCATTCGGGAATGCCATAAGTCTCTGCTTTACAACCATAGTCTCCGAGGAGTAGCTTGGTTGTAAGCATTTTACACCTCTCTTAATCCGAAGCAGGGTGTAAGTATCGTTTCTTATCAAACTATGGAGATGACACAGAGAGGAAGCTATTCATTAAAAGTTAATCCGTAGCCTACTGGATCAGGGTGATCCCTGTATTAAACCCATGAGAAGGAGAAAATTCACTAATCAATGGGTTATACAAAATCATGTCTCCCCTACAGCTCATGAGAGTGATTGCTTTGTTTCCATGAATAGAACATTTTACACCTCAGCTAATCTCAAACAGGATGTAGTTCTTTTCATTGAAGATACTGAATGTGTACCTAACCTTGATAGCATTCCCTGCTCCCTTTTACCCTACAGTCACAATAGAATCTTCTTGATGTACACTGCACTCCCTCGTATGTGTAATAAGCAATATCCCTAAACCTGATACACAGGTTTATCTGTTGGGGATATTTCTATCGAAATTTTTCTCATTGACATGTTTTGTACTTATACAGGTCTTGGCAATGATAGTCTTGTAAACTGTCAAAAAATGTTCATTTTAAAGATGGTTCTTTATATGCCTAAATTAAATCAGGATATTCACAAATGAGCATTGTAACAGCCTTTTTGCAATATATATCTCACACCTAATGTTTGCAATTTCAAAGATACACACTTACAGTATGATATGATGAGGAAGCAACCAGATGTGATGGGGAAGAATAAATGAATGAGAGACAAGCCATGAAATTACAAATATCCTCAATTTAACACAATGAATTATCTTGAATCTCTGAAATATTTATTCACCTTCAAATTCCCATATGTCACTTTTTTGCCAGATTCCATATATTACTGCGCAGCAAGTACCATAAAAGTTGTGATTATAAAAAATAAAAAATATGTAAATTTGATTGTATGTTCAGGTTACTGGGAGTCATTGCAGCAGCAGTTAGATGCTCACATGGCCAGAGCTAGACTGAGAGAACTTCATCAAGAAAAGCTCAGAAATAAACTAGCAGCACTTCGACAGCAGGTACGTCATCGAAGAATGATTTTAATTTCAAAACTTAATTCACTAGTTCTTTTTGAGCTTAGAAGCCCCATCAAAACATATGCATTGCAAAGTTTCTTAAACTTTGAAGGTGTTCACATGTTAAAGACAGTCGTGGGCTTCCATGGGGAATTTGACACCATACCCAGTAATAGGTGTTGTCCATCACCATGAGATTTAAGACCAACAGACCTTATGTAATGCCCTGTATATTCCACCCTTTGCCCCATTTGGTAAAGTCATTATCTCATGTTCCCTGGCCCGAGAATGCCCAAAGCAGGTCGAAGAATGTGTATGGTGGGACAGCTTGTTTTGCTGTGCTCCAGAAATTTAGCTTCATGACAGGTATTTCCAATGCTTTTCCCAAAGTCCGGGTGTCAGCAAATCATGATCCACTCCCCATGAAAGCCCACGACTGAATGTCTTTAAAATATACGTGAACCTTTCAATAAATTGTTTTCACTGCTGGTAGCATGTGTTGTTTAAGCATACAGTCAGTTAGGAAGAGTTAGTTAGGGCTTTTAATGAAACGATTATTATCATTATCATTACTGCAGCAAGGAGTAGAGGCTGCACCCTTATTCCCTTCAGCTGTGTCTACATCAGCTGGCTGGGACCCCTCGCAAGCTACTCAGAAACCATCTACCGAGAGTGCTGAGATAGATATACCCTCAGAGGATGATGATGTCGATGATGAGCAGACCAGGGAAGGTGAAGCCAAGCCTGGCCCATCGGAGACTATAGAGGGCGCTGTAGGAGGTGTGGAGGAAGGAGCAGTGGGTGGAGCAGAAGGAGAGGAAGAGTAAGTCAGGCTTTCAGTCTGTATAGTCATTAACTTCTTGAACATTCAGCATGAATCATTTCCATGTTTTTTAAAATTCAAACTGACTCCTTAGGTAATATCAAATCAGGGGTAATCAATATATGCTCTTGGGGACATTTGAGTTGGGTCTTCATTATAGATTAAACTAGAGTTCTGGTCATGTGATCATAATGTGAAAGAAATTGCAAGTGGGAGGGTTGGATTAGTTGTACATGTATATAAACACATGTTCTAGTGTGAGATTTGGAGATTATCAAATTGATAAGAAATTCACTTACTTTCCCCAAACAGTACTTGCACTGCACAAAGAAATGAGCATATGGGACCACACACAAATCTTGCATGAATGTTACCCCCCCCCCTAACTTTTCAGCTTTTTCTTGTCATATTTCCAATATGAAGGCATTTGAAGAGCAATGCTTTCCAGGGGATGTTTTTACTATGATATTCTTTCTAACTGACATGAAAAGAATGAGAAAGTGCAGAAATTGTTTTTCACCTTTCCCTGAACTCAAGCTTCTCTTTAATAAAAGAATTTTATCACTGGGATTAATAATGATGAAATCATTGTGGACATTGGTCTTCTTTTAAAGGCATTGGCTAACTTTGTGAGTAGCTGATTTAAAAAATTCTCAAACTAAGATGGAACATGTGTATTAGTACTTGTATTTGTACTCAAAAACCCTGAAACCAACCATAATTTGGAATGAAAAAGTGTAAGTTAGACGCAAACGGCGATTTTATTATCCTTCATCTCACGAGACAATCATTAAGAGGACCACTTTGCTTGAATTTGAAAATGCCGTTATGTGCCTCCCTCCGCGTGATACGCCAATGCACACAGTACGGTAAGGTGAGTCATACACGCATGCGCACTCCTTATGTCTATTCTGTGCAACCGACCTTCGTATATTTTTCAAACATTTGTTCACATTTTTGATATTTAAAAATACTTCCTGTGGATATTATACTTTGAAACTTTCAGAAAGGTATTTTTACACTGTAACCCTTATGTTTATCCCATTTTCAAGTAACAAAACAAGATTTTTTAAAATCACAACAATGTTAACCAATGTCTTTAATGTGAAAGGGACATTCCCATGAGATTAAGCACAAATTTAATTGTACAGTCTGGGAAATTTTGGTTCCAAAAAGTACTACATCCAGTTTCGGTTCCAAAAGGTACTACATGCAGTCAAATAGAAAATCTGATAAATTGATTATGAATAAATCTGTGGACTCAGTTGGTTTTTTTTAAGAATGGTTTTACTTTTGTATCATACAGTAGTACAATCAGTGAAAGTATCATTCCAAAGTGACATTGCTAACTACTATAATTTAAAAAAATCATGTTTTTCTTAGAACTTGGATTTATGGATGTAGTACCTTTTGGAACCGAACTCTTCATATATGGGTAGGGCAATGGCTTTGGTTGTGATGTCTCATGGTTTTGTATACAGTAAGGTATAATGTTGGGTCCAGAAAAAAATAGAAAATGTTGGAGAGCGTTAAGTCTTAGAAGCATATGTCATACACTCATAATGCGAGTGTAAGTAGCACTAATCATCATATTGTAACAGACATGAGGGCAAAGCAAGGAGCCAGTATTGCCATGATTTTCAATTTTGAAGTTTGTACTATTACCTTATAGACCTAAATCTATCCTGACGTAGGAAGACTTAGCAGAGGAGAGCTACATAGAATATATCCAAGGGAACTAGACTTCTAGGCCCTGTTGCAAAGAACTTACCAGTGATGGTAACTTTGCAATCAATAGTAACTTACATGGAAACCTTGAATTTGATTGGCTGTTAAGCAATATTACCATGGTAGTTACCATTGATGGCAGAGTTACCATTAATGGTAAGTTTTATGCAATAGGGACCTGGAGCAGAAGGATCTGTGCATTGGAAGCTTTATATGGGAAACCTAGAAACTAATATTACTGTGAACTTTATTTTTACTCCACCTAATAGACCGGAGTCTAGTAACAGAGGAAGACTTAGCAGAACAGAGCTACGTGGAATACATCCAAGGGAACTACAGTCCAAGACTCCTGGAGCAGAAAGATCTGTCCATTGAAATCTTTGGGTTGGAAACCTAGAAATTAATATTACTATGATCTGTATTTTTACTCCATCTAATAGACCCGAGTCTATCTTGACAGAAGAAGACTTAGCAGAGGAGAGCTATGTAGAATATATCCAAGGGAACTACAGTCCAAGACTCCTGGAGCAGAAGGATCTGTCCATTGAAATCTTTGTCCAGGATCCTGATGAGGATCATCTCAAGCTGGAGACAGCCAGGAAACATCTCATTAGCACAGGATCAGCAGAGGTATGCTTTGACCTTCTTACACCCAAACTGACTGAAAGCGCCTTCTTTATTACCGTACCTATTGTAATGCTCCATGTACCGTCGCCTGTTGTAGCATCAGGAGTATGGGTTTCTTCTCGATGGTTTATTGCGTAATTTATTTATTTTGTTTATGTTTATGTTTATTTATTTATTCATTCATTCATTCATTCATTCATTCATTCATTCATTCATTCATTCATTCATTTATGTATGTAGTTATTTGTTTCTGCACAGTTCGACACATTACATAGTATGATCATGACTGGAACAAACAGAAGTACACACAAGGAAATAATCCCATTAATTGCCTTAATAATAATTATAATAATAATACCGATTTCTTGTAATGGGCTTTAAGAGTATAAGCTGACCATAGCAGTTACACTAGTATTATTACCTGGTCACTGGATTCAAATACATATAACCGCATGTTTCTGTGCAAATACTCAACTTCCTGGGGAGCATTCCGGCCAGTCACCCATTTTACGGCCAGGCTCATGCTAATCCAATCAAACTTAAACCTGTGCACCTGGGTGAGAATGGCAAATACGGGTTAATGTCTTGCCAAAAGGCGTTAGTGCCTGGCTGGGATGTGCACTTTGGAATTTTCATGTAGCATACTGTTGAGTAAGTCACTGACTGTGTGATTGTTTGTCCTCTTGCAGACTGATGCAGAAACAGAATTCATCAAGAAAGCCAAAGAAGAAATGGGTAAAGATGAAGCGACCTTTGCTGTCGAGGTCAATTTGGATCAGAAACCTTACATGTGGTCGGACAAGTACAGGCCTCGTAAACCACGCTTCTTCAATCGTGTTCACACTGTGAGTATTCAACTTTCTTTAAGTTTTGGGCCATTGTGCTTCTATCAGGAATCAATAAATACATTGTACTTTTTTTCTTAAATCAGCAAAATGAATATAAAGTATGAAACCTTGCTGAAAGCTCCTTACAATTGTTGAAATGGATATTTCCATATGGATAATGATAATTTTTCTGTGCTGATTATTTATCAGCAATAAATTTGCTAATAAATAAACTGTTATCAATTGATGATAATGATTTTAACCCATTCGTGACAGAGGGTCCACATCATGTGGTTTGGTCTAATAACTTTTGATGCAAAGCTCTAAAAACCATTCCAAATACATGAGCAGAAAGAGCAAAAAATTCTACACTTATTGTGCCCATTTTTGTTCCATCAATATTTGTTATTTGATGCTGAAATTTTTTTAAAGGAAAATCAGCATTAAAATCCTTAAATTGGCAATGCGATGAAAATGTAAAAATTACTGTTTTCCCCTGCAAATTGGTAACTTTATGACTTCTAATCATACATTCTGTCAATTTATATTTATTTCAGATACATGATGTTTTATAAGAAAAATGTAGCAATAAAAGAAAAATGTTGGTGTTGCCAATTTGAAGAATAAAAGTTGATCAAATTAGGCTTTAAATAATTCCTGTCACGAATGGGTTAAATGACTTATTGGATTTGATTAAAGTCAGAACTCAAGAATTTCTGTAATTTTCTTTTTCTTATTGCATATTCATTGATTCCTGAAGGGTATTCATATTTTTACCATCATGTTAATGGTTTTATTCCCAATAGGGATTTGAGTGGAACAAGTACAACCAGACCCATTATGACATGGACAACCCTCCTCCAAAGATTGTACAAGGATACAAGTTTAATGTAAGTATAACGTCATTTTACCCGGGATTATGATTTGTTCATGCATGAAAGGGAAAACTCCTGTGGTAAACCCCCTTGTGGTTTTCTTTGTACAAATGAATGGGATATGAGACAGCCACAAAAAGAAGAAGAAGCAGGGGCCAGAGGCATTTTTTGTTTGCTTCCGGGTGGCAAAAGTTGTGGACGAATCGGATTCTTGTAAAATTAGCGCAAATTATGACATCACAATGTTTTTTTCCCAACTTTTGGCAAAACTCTCTTTCATTAGAGCGTTGAGGCACAAATGCGTGTCTCATTATCATAAATAGCATGGTTTACTGTTGCAGATGTGAACACTCACAAACCATGGGGTTTGCCATGGGGGCTTTTCTGCTGGATATCTTGAATGAGCCGCTGTTGAGAGTTCTGTTGATGATGGGGACCAGCAGGTATTGTCACACTATGAACATGATCGACAAAGAAAGTGGACAAAATAAACAACCTCTCATTCTACCCTTCACAATGGTTCTGGTAGTCAAAAGAACATCCCTTCACTGCTATTATGTTTAATCAGTAGTTCCAGGTGAATATGCATGTTACACCTGTTCCACATGTTTTAGATAATAGCAGTGAAGGGATGTTCTTTTGACTACCAGAACCATTGTAAAAGGTAGAATGGGGGGTTGTTTATTTTGTCCGCTTTCTTTGTCCGTCATGTTCATGGTGTCACATACCTGGTTTTGTCTGAAAGTGCAAGAGTACATTGTAAGATTGTACAGACAAATCAACATTGTCTTAAATTTATGATGTCTTGAATATGGCATGCACATTCTCGACAAAGTAAACATCAACACAATGTTAACATGATAAGTTGACTTTCTTAACTGTAATTTCCTGTTTTGAAATGGTTTGGTCAGTTGGTTGGTTGGTCGGTTGGTTGGTTTGCTTTTTTGTTTTTTTTGTTTTTTTTGTTTTACCTGACTGCTATGAAAGCAAGAATGCTTGTAAGTAAGCAACCAGAGGACCGATGGCTTTAAGTGTTTTCCAAAGGACCTGGTAATGAAGATTAATGCCTTACCAAATGGCACTAGTGCATCGACTTGGTTTCGAATATACTTGGTTTCGAACCAGGATCACCAGATTATGAGGCCACTGGTCTACCAACTGAGCTGTCGTGCCTCTTGTTGGCTCTTGTGTGCCTCTTGTGTGCTGAGGGGCTGACCCTATGTGTATATCTTCTGCAGTGAATATTTTGGTCGGGTATTACCCTCACAGTGCAGCATTGTCAGTGTCATAAACAGAATCCCAACTAGTTAGTACAAACCTTGTTTCTCTGGCGAAGTGTAGATCCCTCTGAAAAGGTAAAGCATTTCCCAGATACTGTATTTCTACTCATCACTTTTCTATCTCTCCAGATTTTCTTTCCCGATCTGATTGACAAGAGGAAGACCCCAGAGTACACCCTGACACCGATCCCTCAGACACCAGACTTTGGCATCCTTACATTCCATGCAGGTCCACCTTATGAGGTAGGTGTTGTTCTTTTTTAGACAACAGGCACCATGTTTATTTAACACTTCTTCAGCTGAATTAATTCGTAAGGGCAAATAATGACAATTGTTCTTTTGATATTTCTTTCAGTTCTGATATCTTTTGTGCAGTCATTGATGTTCATGATTTTTTTTTTTATAAATATCACTCAAATATCCTAGCTGTTCCCTTGGTTCCTTAGTACACTTGTAAAGGAGAAAACTATTACAATTGTTTAATCTTATGGTACAATTGTGACAATAGTGAACATGAGATGGCAAAGGGTTAACTTGCCATTAAAGTATGGAAAAAAACCAGTGCTCAGTTATTGGCAATGTGGACATGAGGTATTTCCCGTGGAGGACATCCCATGGTTATATCATTAACCCATAACAGTACAGAGTTTTCTTAACTTATAAGTTAGTCAGTATTTCCTCCTCAAATTGGCAATGAATATTAATGTTATCCATTCCTACACAGTTTTAAGGGGAAAAAAAGTTATATGCAGCTACAACATTGAACCAAAGTGAATGAATATTGCGACATTTGCTAGAATTGCCAATTTGCCCACCACAATAGTGATTATACAATTTTTACTGCATTTAACCAGTTTAAAGTTTAATGATTAGCTACATTTGAAGTGTTCTTAGTCGATGATGGCACAACATACTGTATTGGAAGTGGACTCATATTTTCAGTGAATTTTGCTCTTTCTACTATTGTATAATGTGTGATTTTTAGCTTTTTAGTTCAGAAATACTGCAAAAGTGTCACTAAAAGGAGACACTGCAATACTAGGGGTTAAAGGCAAAGTCCACCCCGGAAGTTTCACTGTTTCAATAAAAGGAGTTAAATTTGAACAGCATTTTAAAAAAGAAATGAGCAAAATCGGTCAGAGAATAAGAAAATTACACTCATTTACATTTTCTAGTAAATTACTCTCAGTTCTGCAATTGGCAACACTGATAACATCATATGCGAGCAGCTCTCCATTCACTTTGTACATGAAATTTCACATTTTCTCAATTTTCTTGGAAGTTACACATTTTCTAACCCCCATTGTCAATGTATGTTCAGAAGAATTGTTTTTTACATAACATACTTTGACTATGGGGTGAGAAAATGTGTAACTTTCAAGAAAATTGAGACAATGTGAAATTTCATGTACAAAGTGAATGGAGAGCTGCTCGCATAGGATGTCATCAGTGTTGCAAATTTGCAGAGCCGAGAGTAATTTACTAGAAAATGTAAATGAGTGTAATTTTCTTATTCTTTGACCGATTTTGCTCATTTCTTTTTTAAAATGCTGTTCAAATTTATCTCCTTTTATTGAAACAGTGAAACTTCTTGGGTGGACTTTCCCTTTAATAGCTAAGCAGGTAATGTTCGATTGTCTAGTAGTTGCAGCAGTTTCCTTAGAACTGTTGACATGTAAGGATGGGGGAGGTTATCATTAAAGATCATTACATTAGGGTATTGAAAGGAATTTTGCCTGAAATGACAGGGCTTAAAGCCTTAAGATGAGGGAAATAACAACTATCATTTTAACCAGTTTCTTTTCATTGTCTTTTATTGCAGGATATAGCCTTCAAGATAGTGAATCGTGAATGGGAGTATTCTCACCGGCATGGTTTCAGGTGCCAGTTCAGTAACAGCATCTTCCAACTCTGGTTCCGCTTCAAGAGATACAGATACAGAAGATGAACCTTTGAGCTTAAAACATCTTCAATATCACTTCACATCAAACTTGATAGTGGTTATGGTCTACAAGTGGCTGTAATTCTCCCCATTGACCTTTCGCCTGGAAAGTATGCGGATGTCAAATTTTCTGACCCATCCACTTCCAATACTCACCACTGCTTCCTCCCCAACCCTTCCTGATCACATAGCTCGGTGGGCTGCTACACGCCTTCAGCTTTCCTTGCCAGCAACTCCAGTTCATGATGCCGTTTTCCATGCGCTAGAATCCCTCGTTCTGACGGATACTTCTTCAACTGAGGGACAGTCATTCTCTTAAAAGGAGTTGCCCGAGGTGGTTTGGTGAAACTTGTAAAGAGAAAAGTTGGTGATTTGGAAAGGATCAAAGTTGAGATATATAAAACGCTTTTTGCGTTTTTGTAAAGCCAAAACAATACTCAAGCGCATTTGATAGCAGAACCGAGTAGGCTCTGATTAAGTTGAGCCAAATTTTGTAATGTGCAGGTACTTCCAGCTGTAGTCAAAAGCGAGAATTGAATATCCTCATAGGAATCTTTGTGGAATGATGTTGAAGTTTATGTTTCATGAAAGATTATTTTAAGACCATTTTGTATTATCATTCACAATGAAAATAGATTTTCTTCCGAGAGTTTGCATTTTGAGTGAAGTATTTCAACTCCTAAAACACACTTACATGACTTGACTGTTTGATTCTTCTTCAGCAGTGCTTGCACTGCACTATGAGATAAAAATGTATGTTTCTGACCAGATACCACTATGCCACATAACCACCAAAAAGTCAACTAAGATGAATTTTAACTTATTCTGTTTCTGGAAGAATAGATTGTCAGCTTTTGATTGATCTTCTACCCTGAGGGACCCTAACTTCAGTATGTATGTTCGCAGTGATTTAGGGTGGTCTAAATTTGGTGATGTAATCGTATTCCATTTTTATAGGCCGTGATGTAACTGATATCATAATGTTTAGTGTAACTGGTGCATGTATACCATTATATTGTGATAATGATGTATGTGCACCAGTTCCGCTTAGAACTTGATATTTGTTTAACAATGCTGCACACAGCTCGGTGGTCTAAACGCAGCATAAATGCATTGGGGTGGCCTAGATTTGGGGGGCTCTTAGAGCGCTCCAAATCTAGGCCACAGTATGAAAAGATCCAGTCTTAAAGAATGTTATGAGAAATAGTGATTTAAAGTTGGCAGTCTATTTTGAAGCACCACTTTGACTCTAGAGGTATTGTGCAATGTGACAAAAGGAGGATTAAAACCTTTTGAGAATTTTCAAAAAAGGGATTGTCCTATTAAGCATTGCACACTTAAGGAGCACATCCTGCTTATTATATCAGACAAGTATCAATGGAACAGCATCATAGCATTTAAAGTCCTGGGGAAATCAAAGTGAATAAGCATCTACATGTAGGGTCATGAAGAAAAGTATACTAATACAGCAAAATCCAAATGAAATCAGACAACGCGTGTCTACAATAACTGCCAGTAATACCTCTCTTAGATTATTTGGTACCGTCAATTTTTTCTATTACTTAAATTAATGAAGCTATGCTGCTCTTTAAGAAGATGCAAAAAAATGAAATATGTGGGATCCTAAATGTCTTCTTATGTGTGATTTGAGATTATGCGATAAGATCTAAACAACATGATTTTTAAACTAAATTTTGATCAATTTTCCATATTTTTTTTTCAATTCAAGCGGTAAGGTAGACTTACACTCTGATTAAACCTCCAAAATTAATTTTTCTGACTTTGTGCTTTTAGTATATTTTACAGAAAGTTATTTTTAACCCATTCATGACAGGAATTAATTTAAAGCCTAATTTGATCAGCTTTTATTCTTCAAATTGGCAACACCAAGATTTTTCTTTTATTGCTACATTTTTTCTTATAAAACATCATGTATCTGAAATAAATATAAATTGACAGAATGTATGATGAGAAGTCATAAAGTTGCCAGTTTGCAGGGAAAAACGGTAATTTTAACATTTCATCGCATTGCCAATTTAAGGATTTTAATGCTTATTTTCCTTTTAAAAATTTCAGCATCTAACGCCAAATATTGATGCAACAAAAATGGGCACAGTAAGTGTAGAATTTTTTGCTCTTTCTTCTCATGTATTTGGTGTTTTTAGTGCTCTGCATCAAAAGTTATTAGACCAAACCACATAATGTGGACCCTCTGTTACGAATGGGTTAAATGCAAATGTAAACGTGGTTAGAGGTGACAATCAATTCTTGCTTCTCTCTTTAATGCTATGATTGCTATTGATGTATGTTCATCAGTAACCCGAAATGGAAGACTTTTTATAACCTTTTCAGTCAGGTTGTCTCTTCTCAACAGTAATAAAGACCCCATTCATCAGGATTACAGTCAGAGTCTGTGATCGCCATATCAAAGCATTAGGAAATGTCAGAAATAGTGCTCCTTATCCACTTTGTACTATAACGAATATTATGTCCAAATAATGTATATGTAATGGTGTGTAAATAATATTTTTGAACTTCATTTGTTAAATAAAAAAAAATTCTCATATGTAAACTGGATGTTATTAGTGTCTCTTTTGTTTATTGGTATCCATTTTATCATATAGACCTGGGCCCCCATATCATAAAACTTGTTATTAGTAACTACCACCACATTTCTATGACAAATTTCCTCTCAGCCAATCAGATGCAAGGTTTTCAGTAGGTTATAACAGTTATTGCAACTTGTTATTGATAACAGGTTTTATGAAACGGGTCCTGTATTCACAAAATTAGACAGCTTTGACCCTGGCTTATCACTGCCCACAATTTAATGGAGCTCACCAAGTGTCGGTCTCTATTCTGGATAAAGCCAATAGTACAATCATGAAAAAAAACAAATGAATAAAGTTTGAAACGAAGTGAATCTCATATTTATTTATTCATTAATTTTAATTTAATCACAGATTTATGGTATTTCAGGGAAGAGTGGCAGAAAATTGGACACTTGGTGCTCCATCAGTTATCAGACTATTTCCTGACAAACTGGCTGTACTTTTGGTAAGAGTCAGATTTGCACATGTATTTACTGAAATGTACATTACAAGAATACAAAGACTACTATAAATTATTGAAGCTCAATCCTGTAAATGTCATATGTAATTAATAGCAAACATTTTATTGCACTTCATGACTTTTGAACAACACACGATCTTAGTTCTTGCAAAAAACCTTTGTCTTTGGCAAATCAGTTCATACAGGTATTTAAATTATTTTTTAAAAATACATGAAATACTGATATTCAGTAGCAGTAGCAGTAGACTTTATTGGATAACTTTGGATAACAAGACTAATCTGCCAGAAGGTCCATTCCATACCTAAGATAGAGTTTTATATATTGTAGTAACAGTTATGAATTTCATTTTCCTAAAACAACCCAACCAAAGTTCATATGTGACAGAAAGTCTCCTTTACACCTGCAAAAAATTGTGAAGTTTTGGACATATTGGGAGCAATTCTTAGGATGAATACTGACACGGGAACTTAAAAGATAATTAAAGGGGGTACCCAATGCTGAAACAATGTTAGCTCATTAAAAGAGCATGATTTTATTAGCAGAAAATCATCTGCCTGAAGTTTTTTAAAAAGTCATGTTGCCAAAGAAACCCCCAAATGACGTAAGATTTCAGGATATTTTTGACCCCTCAGCTGTGACCCAGTTTCAACTGGGTACTCACTTTGACGTCAAAATGACGTCAAAGTTGTCGCGCACTTCAAAATGACGTCAAACTTGTCGCGCACTTCTAGCAAAATGCGTGCAAGGTATAACACATATTGTACAGTCTAGTGCGCAGCACAACTGCAATGCGCGAAGCTGGGTACCCACTTTGACGTCATACCTCATAACTCAAATTTTTTGGTCAGCCCTTGACTTTTTATGAGAAAATTAGCCAAAATTCATTGATTTCGATTGAAATCATCAAACTTTTAATGTTATTCTTCTTAGAATTCTATTCTCGATCATATATCCAAAAAAAATTTTACCATTGTGTAATCACTTTAAGGTCTGGGTAATATCTAACTGACAGCAATTAAAATAATGTATATACCTACAATAACAATCAAGTGGTCACGTCTGAATGATTAAAAGCGGTGGGCTTCTGTCGGTCAAGCAAGAACAGACACTGCACACTAGGGTTCTCACCAGAAAAAAATCCACACACGGTTCCCACTCTGCGCAAAGCGTGGAAGTTTCGGAAGTTTTACGGAATAACACTTAAAGTTAGGTGTGGCGGCAGTATATACTATAGTAAAAGGATGAAAAATACTTCTTGGTAAGCAGGAGTTGTCTACTAATGGCATAAAAGTAAAAATACATTGCTAAAAAGCAAACAATCTGTGACATTTATCATTATTGTTAAGAATATATACTCCAATATTTTTTTTACCCTTGTTGCCACGCATGGTGCAGCAATTTCACACACGGTTCTTCCTTGTCTGAAACCCTTTACGCATGGTACTGGAACCATGGGTGTTATGTACTGGCGAGAACCATGCTGCACACATTATTCTGCCATCCAATGCCAAAAGGAAGTAACTCTGTAGAATGAGTTTCTTAGTAAACGAAGAAAACATGTCACTGTTTTATGTGGAAATCTATGAAATTGCTTCCTTTTGATACGTATATATTTCGGAAATTGGGGGTGACCATAATTTCTTCATCATCAGAGCATACCCAAAAAAAGTATCCAAAATCAAGAAAAAGTCAATTCTGAAAAAAAAAAAATCAGAGTTGCTTCCTAATGTCACTGGGCAGCAGATTTCTTCTGAACTGAAGTCGCCTCAAAGAAGACTGTCCCACAGAGGAGTGAGGTCTGTCCCCCCAAAAAAATTGGTTGCCAAGGGTTGCCGAGTGTATCCACCAAGGCGATAAGACCAGTGAGGGAGACTGAAGATAAAACCAACATTTTTTCACTATTTCCTGATTCATCCCCTGATTGGCTACAAACCATTTCTTCTCTTCCATACTTAATCCAAATATGCAACAACAAAAAAATAAAAACAATTAAAAATCTTTCCCAATATATTGCACTCAAATGCATTTTTAAAAAGGTATTAGATTAAATGTCACACGATGTAACAAACATACTTCACATTACATTTCCTACATCATGAAACAGCCAATCTAATTTACTACCTAATCTCTCTACCACCTGATCAACCTCTTCCATTCTATTGCATTTTGTTTATTCAGAGAAATTTGGGAACGTAGAATTTATCAACCAATAGCCTCATACATGTCTTCTACCTTAACTAGCAGTCTAATAAGAGGAGTAGCTGAAAAGGGGAAGAGACCTTTGTTCTCAAGTCTTTCTACAGCAAGACGAAGTCGAATCAGGATTGTCATGGTGTCATCTAAACAACCCAACTGTAATGCTGGTTGGTTTGTCGGCTCATCCTTCTCAGGCAAATTAACTTCCTCACAACAAGCCTCTATCATATTACTGGATGGTGAAGAGAAATCTAACTGCCCTTTTACTTCTCTTCTCTTGAGTTTCCTAGCTACATCTTCATTCATTTCTTTGAGATCAATTTTTCTTTTCTTCACTGGACCATTTCCCAAACACTTTGCAATTTGTGCTTCTATTTGTCTTTCTGCTGCAATCACTTCACCTGTGCTTGTTCTGACATCATCCTTTGTAACACCATAATCATGTTCAGAATTGTCACCGGTATTACCAGTTGACTTATAATTTAATTCTTTACCACCAACATCATAACCACCACTAACACAATCTTCAGTATTTTCATCATCATCATCATCATCATCGTCATCAACAACAACATCATAATCATCGTCATCACCACCACTACCACTGGTATCTGCATGTGATACAGTCATGTTCTCTCCCTTCTTCCTGCAAAGCCTCTGAACCTGAACAAATCCTTCCCAATCAATCACTACAAAACGCAGATAGCGGATGAAATACTCTATGAAATCTGTTTCCGATGAGATGAGCAGATCAAGCAAGATGCTGTGATCCCAGGTCATGTGATCCAAGAAACAGAAGAAGACATAATGTGCATCAAGGATGCATTTTGTATGGTTCTCAGCAGGAATTTCATTGCTGTGGTGACCGATATCCTCATCTTTCCCTGTGTATCCACCGCTTGAAGATCCAGGGGTTTCTTCATCATGGTGTGTCCTAGCTGACAAACTAATTTTCAGAAGGCTGAGCATTATTCCTATCAAAGCGTCATCTTGATCTCCAAATATCTCAAAGATCCATCTTCCTGGACTCAACGCTTCCTCCTTGCACTGTGACATCCTTCCCAGTTTTGACACAATGAAGCGAGACACTTGATCAATGTATCTGAATCCTTGTCTTGATACCATACCAGATGACACTGTTTCAAACTCTGAACACAGTATCACAAGCCAGGCAAGCTTTCTCAGCATCACTCTGTCTCCTCTGCTATACTCCTCTGAAGGTTCCTTGGACATCTCTCCCGAAGCAAACACCGTTCCTGCAAATCCTACAGGTCCTTCATGACAAGGCATTTTATCTAACCACTCCCCTTCACAAATGCCTTTCACAAGTCTTCTCCAGGATGCACCCAGCGTTTGCTGTAATCTTCCTTCATGTTTTTCAACTTCTCTCTCTCGCTTTGCACTTTCACAGGCTTTTACACAAGCCGTCAAGCACAGGATCATTACACTAAGCAGCACCTTCAAATTGGCACCACTGCCATGACAGTAAGTCGTTAGTATGGCTTGAAGGTGAGGTAAGGTTGCCTTTATAAAAGACAGCTTGCAGTTGTTGTCTCTCTTCATTTTTACCTTGGTATATGAGTAGAGGAGTCTTAGAAATGCATGGCAGATACCGTGTCTGGACGACATATCAAGGGAATGAACCCAAGAGATGAAGGTTTGTTGATGTTCACTGACACATTGTTGGTTGGAAGCTGTTGCACATTGACTTGAAAAGACTGCACAAAGCTCTGGGATGGTCTCATTCATCACATCATGGCACCCAGCAATGAAATCTGTAGAAAACAAAGTGATGTAAAAGAAAACAAGGCGTTTGCGATGTTGTGTCTCGCCCACTTGTGAAAATAACTAGAAATATCGCGATCTGTGATGGCACACAACAGAACTGTATCGAAAGCTCATTGTGAAATAACTGGGATGGAATAACATTTGATAAAATATGAGAAGGGTTTTTTATGAAATGGTACTGCATTTTCACGTGCATGTACTTTCCCTGCTTCTACTCTCATCCCTCTGATATGAGTAACATTGTATGATTGATATTTTACATGTGTGGAGTTGAAAAGTGTTTGTGGTTGTAGTGTAGCTGAGGGCTGCAGATGATGTAGTGTGATAATGAGCTTATAATTTAGAGAAAAGAAATACGAGAACAGTTATGTTTTGTTAAGAAGAAGGGTTAGTGAGTAAAATCTTTTATGGTATATTGAATACTGCCACAGGAAAAAAAAAAAGCATGCATAAAATTGAAGAGAACAGAAAACTGATCCCTCAGCCACTTTGCACTGAGTATTTATGTATAGTTTTAATATTCTTTCAAGTGCAAAATGTTGCCTGGCACCCGCAAGATAGACGCGGATAACCTGTCAGGGGTAAATTGACTAATTAGATAGAGGTTAAAGGCAGCATTTTGTTAATAATAAGTGTCACATGGTTGCAGAGTTTTGTGTCATAAGAGAGTCTTGCACGTAAACTTTAATGTTTGACCTGAAATGACCTTTGACCTTACCATGTGACCTATGACTGGACCATAACATGCAGGTCCCCTTAGTGCATCGACAACCCAAGTTTGATAGATAAGTGTCACACGGTTGCAGAGTTTTGAGTCATAAGAGAGTCTTGCACGTAAACTTCAACGTTTGACCTGAAATGACCTTTGACCTTACCATGTGACCTCTGACTGGACCATAACATGCAGGTCCCCTCAGTGCATCTACAACCCAAGTTTGGTTGAAAAGTGAGTCACGGTTGCAAAGTTATGTGTGATAAGAGAGTCTTGCACGTCAACTTTAACATTTGACCTGAAATGACCTTTGACCTTACCATGTGACCTCTGACTGGACAATAAGATGCAGGTCCCCTTAGTGCATCTACAACCCAAGTTTGATTGAACAGTGTCACACAGTTGCAGAGTTTTGTGTCATAAGAGAGTCTTGCACGTAAATTTTAACGTTTGACCTGAAATGACCTTTGACCTTACCATGTGACCTCTGACTAGAGCATAACATGCAGGTCCGCTTAGGGCATCTACAACCCAAGTTTGGTTGAAAAGTGAGTCACGGTTGCAGAGTTTTGTGTCATAAGAGAGTCTTGCACGTAAACTTTAACGTTTGACCTGAAATGACCTTTGACCTTACCATGTGACCTCTGACTGGACCATAACATGCAGGTCCCCTTAGTGCATCTACAACCCAAGTTTGGTTGAAAAGTGAGTCACGGTTGCCAAGTTATCTTTCATAACGTTTGTGACGGACGGACGGACGGACGACGGACGGACGACGGACGGACGACATTTGGATCCCTTAGTCTCGCCTTCACCTCCGGTGGGCGAGACAAAAAAACTTTAGATCTAGAAATATTACAAAGAGCAGAGTTCTCCTGGCACTTAACACTGATGGTACCAATACCAAATGTGCAGGCTTGCAGAAAATAATAATGCCTCCGGCAACCACCTACGGTGGGCGGAGGCATAAAAATACCACAGGCAGGGGATCGGAGGGGAAAAGACGCTGAGCAGGAAAGACACTATAGGCTGGGTTCCAAATTTGCTCTGACTTTTGATAAGTTGCCTAACACACATTTTCCATAGACCCCACTCAAGTTATCTTGGACACAGGGTTTAACAGGTTCATACAAATACATGTAACTCTGTTCTTCGTATTTTACATGGCAATGCTCTGAATATAAAGTATACAAATCTCATATCCACTTTACAAAGATGCTAGGTAGCCCCTGTGTCTTACCAGATGTGGTTTCCTCACAGGGCTGTGCAATGGACCTGCTTTTCTCATCATCAACTGGAGTAAATGTAGCCATACAAGGAAGAATCGGTTGATCTTTGTTTGCATCTTCTGATCTTGATATGTCTCTCAAGATGTTTGCCAAGAGATCGAAAGTGAAAATGGTCCTGTGGATCACTGAAACAGTCTCATTTTGATCCCAGTCCCCACCAGGATGAAGAATGGACATGATGGCTTGCCTCAGAAAACCCTCAGCCTGAAAAAAAATCAAATAATACCCACAAAAAATCTACTTCAGTTCACTCATTTGCAGCAACAAAATGTAAGAGGTGATAGCTTAATTCAGGAAGTGGTAAAAAAAAAAAATAGATTATTTGATAAAGAATATTGACATCATGGTGTAATTTACAAGCAAAATATACCCTCATGACAAAAGTATGGGGAACTATTCATCAAAATAACATTAAAGGATAAGTCCACCCTAGAAATTTCACCGTTTCAATAAAAGGAGGTAAATTTGAACAGCATTTTAAAAAAGAAATGAGCAAAATCGGTCAAAGAATAAGAAAATTACACTCATTTACATTTTCTAGTAAACTACTCTCGGCTCTGCAAATTGGCAACACTGATGACATCATGTGTGAGCAGGTCTCCATTCACTTTGTACATGAAATTTCACATTTTCTCAATTTTCTTGGAAGTTAGACATTTTCTAACCCCCATAGTCAATGTATGTTCAGAAGAATTGCTTTTTACATACCGATTTTGCTCATTACTTTTTTAAAATGCTGTTTAAATTTAACTCCTTTTATTGAAACAGTGAAATTTCTAAGGTGGACTTACCCTTTAACATCAATAAAATGAAGATGCATATTATCTCCTTTTCTGCTATAAACTCTAGTTTCAAATCTTATTGATGCTTCTATTTCCTTACAGGCTTGAAAGATACAACTGTAATAATTGTAGCTTTATGTAAGTTTCAATAATACAACAGAAATGCCTTTTTGATGGTTAGAGATTCCAGAGGCATAATGTATGGTACAGTGCCATCCCTTCCTGCAAATGTCACATCCTACATCCTCAACTGAGTAATATTTTAAGGCTTACCCTATTTGGGTCATTTCTGGCTAATTTCAGCACTAGAGCTCCAAGGCATTTCCTGGCACAATATGCAACAAGCTGATCAGTTGAGCTCATCAAGGACTCCTGTGAATTCCATTGAAGATAATAGGTTAATCATTAGACCTGAGACAGAACATGAAAATAACACTGAAAATTACACTTCAGTGATTTAATGTGTAAAAGTTATGGTGAGTAGTTATCTGAGAATGATTTATAGAATTCGATTTCTATGTCAAAGGATTTTTCACTTTAAAGGGGGTACCCAATGCTGAAACAATGTTAGTTCATTTAAAAGAGCATGATTTTATTAGCAGAAAATCATCTGCCTAAAGTTTTTTTTAAAGTCGTGTTGCCAAGGAAACCCCCAAATGTGGTGAGATTTCAGGATATTTTTGACCCCTCAGCTGTGACCCAGTTTCAACTGGGTACCCACTTTGACGTCAAAGTGGGTACCTTGTCGCGCACTTCTAGCAAAATGCGCGCAAGGTATAATACATATTGTACAGTCTAGCGCGCAGCACAACTGCAATGCGCGAAGCTGGGTACCCACTTTGACGTCATACCTCATACTCAAATTTTTGGGTCAGCTCTTGACTTTTTATGAGAAAATTAGCCAAAATGCATTGATTTCGATTGAAAATCATCATATTTTTAATGTTATTCTTCTTATAATTCCATTCTCGATCATATATCAAAAAAAAATTTACCATTGTGTAATCACTTTAACTGTTAAGTCAAATGTATCTCTATATTCATACCTCTCTCACATATATGATAGCTCAGTATCAATCATATCCATTACCATATCAAAACTTAAAAACTGATGTGCTATTCCTCCAAGATAAAGCCACAAAGACAAGGAATTTAATCAGATACATTTCATCACTTTATTTGCTATGATTCAAGACCTTGGACTATCTGCCACACTGTTGGGAATATTATGTACATACATGTATATATACTGTATGTGTGCCACGAGTCCCCTATAGCAGCCCAGTGTTTGTGGGGGTACCCAGTGCTAAAACAATGTTAGTTCATTTAAAAGAGCATGATTTCATTAGCAGAAAATCATCTGCCTAAAGTTTTTTAAAAAGTCGTGTTGCCAAGGAAACCCCCAAATGTGGTAAGATATCAGGATATTTTCGACCCCTCAGCTGTGACCCAGTTTCAACTGGGTATCCACTTTGACGTCAAAATGACAAGTGGGTACCATGTCGCACAATTCTAGCAAAATGCGCACAAGGTATAATACATATTGTACAGTCTAGCGCGCAGCACAACTGCAATGCGGAAGCTGGGTACCCACTTTTACGTCATACCTCATACTCAAATGTTTTGGTCAGCTCAATTTTTTTTCATATATCAAAAAAAAGATTACCATTGTGTAATGACAAATATGAAGATGGAAACCCTCAAGGCAAACCCCTGCCTTTTTTATGCACACATTATGGCATGGGAAACCATGCCATTAATGTTAATGAACAAGCATTAACATGTCGACACTCAAATAAAAAAGATTTTGCCAAAAGTTGTGACAAACTCATAAAATCATATTTTGCACTATAAAACTTTTTACAAATTTGATTGGTCCACAGCTTTTTGCCGCCAGGAGGTGAAAAATATGCCTCTTGCCTAGGCATGTTTTGTTTCATATCCTATATCCTATGCACTTGTGCACACAAAAAAATGCAGGGGTTGACTGCCGGGTTTGCCACGTCATATCTGAACAAGCCTTTAGTCGACAAAAGCTGCTAACAGGTTGGTTAATCAAAGAGGGTTAAAAACAGTCACTTTCCACTATTCCTAAATCTGGAAGTACTTGAGACTGTCTTGTAATCTATGTAAACTACTCACTACACACTTCAATCTGTCCGATGTGAGGAGAGTTTCTTGTACTTGGTTTACTTGACTGCAATGGCTCCTCTCAGCAAGGCTTGTGATCAAGCCTAACCTCACTAAGATTTGATCCCTGATGGACATCTCCTCTATCCCTTGACCTGTGACCACTGAACCAAGATCCAGTTGCTCCAGGATAGTTCTCGTCTCGATGTGACACAGACAGCAGCTTTGTGTCAAACTCTTGTGAAGCATCTCATGTGACTCCATGGTTCTGAAAGTGATGCACATGCTCCAGTATGCTGAATCTACATGTTGATTTGGAAGCCCTTTTTGAAAGCAAAGAAAGGTAATAATTAAAGAAACCTTTCCTCATTCTCATGTCATCATGAATCAATATTAACAGAAACCACTAATACAACCATCCAGTTTTCCTGCCCACCCCCCCCCCCTAAAAAAAAAAAAGTGTGGCTGGCAAATCCCAGGTATGTAATTATTAAGGTGGGCATAAAGCTCATTAAGGAAAATGGAACCCAGGCATCAGTGTGCGTTGAGTGAATAGAGATGAACAAGACAGATATACAGTGAAAGTTTGAGCAATTTCGGACAATCTGTTCAAGAGTATGAATTTTGAAAGTTTAAGTAAATCTCTGGAATAGGGATCCTTGAGTTGGCAACTGTGCCAGCTTCTGTGATGTCATCATGGACAACTCTCCATTCATTTTGTGTGTAATTTTTCAAAAAAATTGATTTAACCCATTCGTGACAGGAATCATTTAAAGCCTAATTTGATCAGCTTTTATTCTTCAAATTGGCAACACCAACATTTTTCTTTTATTGCTACATTTTTCTTATGAAACATCATGTATCTGAAATAAATATTAATTGACAGAATGTATGATGAGAAGTCATAAAGTTGCCAATTTGCAGGGAAAAACGGTAATTTTAACATTTTCATCGCATTGCCAATTTAAGGATTTTAATGCTTATTTTCCTTTTAAAAAATTTCAGCATCAAACAACAAATATTGATGCAACGAAAACGAGCACAGTATGTGTAGAATTTTTTGCTCTTTCTGCTCATGTATTTGGTATGATTTTTGGAGCTCTGCATCTAAAGTTATTAGTCCAAACCACATAATGTGGACCCTCTGTCACGAATGGGTTAAATGCAATTTTGAGTCAGGAATCGGCATAATTCTTCCCAAAAGCTTGCAGATTTGATGTAGCCATGTCATGTCATATCAAAAGAATTTCTATTTTTCTTGAATATGAATATGAAGAAAATGTTAAATTCTATTTTTCTTGAATATGAATATGAAGAAAATGTTAAATTCTGTGCACAAAATGAATGGAGAGTTGTCCACGATGACATCGCAGATGCTGGCAAAGTTGCCAACTCAAGGATCCCTATAACAGGGATTTGCTTAAACTTTAAAAATTTACTCTTGAACAGATTGTCCGATTTTGCTCAAACTTTCACTGTTTATCATTCTTGTTCATCTCTATTCACTAAAAGCACACTGATGTCTAGGTTCTATTCTCCTTTAAAGTTAACAGAAAATGGCAAAAGTGTAAAAAACAGAAATTTGCTTCATACTATTTCTTATACTTTTTGTGAGATCTATTCAGCGTATACATTTGGGTCATTTGGTGCTAAAATAAAGAATGTTAGCTCTTGAGCATTATTTTTCTTGCACTCCACAACATTTCATCATGGTGCATATATATGCAGTTCTGGGACAACTCGCCCGGCGGACAGCCCGACCCTTGACAACCGCCCAACACCCTTGGCAACTTAGCACAATCGAGTTGTCCAGGGTGGGGTGCAAAGCCGGAGAGCTTGCCACACAGTTTTTTCCCTCTTGATTTCATGGACTAAATTCCCATTAGGCTTAAATTCTCATTTAAGTGGTGAATTATCATTGATCAAACAAAAACAGTCATGATGGAAAACATGGCAAAATGTGGACTTTTTGAGAAAGAACATAGCTATTACAAGTTTTCGCTTGTGATGCTGTTCAATGATGAAGGCTGATCACTGGAGGGAAGAACATTTTTGTCTCAGGAAATATTGTACTGTTAGGAAATTACTTGGTCAGGATTTTATTACAAAGAGGTTATTTTGATTTGATTTGATTTGATTTGATTTGCATAAACCACAGCAAGCCTGAGAATCCATCACTCTGTCTCACATCAGCATATTCACAGCCACAACCTACATGACCGGCTCGGTTCTCTCTCACACTCACGTGGGGGCCGTCATGCTCAAGACAAATGCATAATTTTTAGATTTATTGACCCATCAATTTTAGGCTCAGAAACAGTTTTACTTTTAAGACAAGTGAAAAGTACCTGTAGATCTAGTCCCGTACCACATGCAATGTAGGTCTATGCATGCAAACATGCAACCATTGTGCCAGCGAGGCAGTGCACTTGATCACTCAACACAAAGGTTGTTGAAAAGAATATTAACAATGAAAATCTGCAATTAAATATTTGCAAAATAACAGATTTCCATTGCAGACTTTCCAAGTCTGTAATGAAATATGTGCAAAGTAGTGAATCGAAAATCATGAAATTTGGCACCAATATTCACAACTTGGCAAATGTTTAACTGCAAATATTGCTGGCGATGTTCACGAATGAGTCTGCAAAGTTGCATATTTCATCGTGAGTATGTTCACGAATATTTGCACTTAATGTACAAAGCTGTGGGCATTATCGTGAAATAAGTCACCAGCCCATTCACTGCCGTTTATTTCGTCAGTGCTGGTGACTCCTTTCCACTCTCATAGAATTTGTACACAATGTGAGCGCACACGCGAGACGAAAGGTGACTTATTTCACGATAAGGCCAAGTTGTGAATATTGGCATCAATATTTGCGATTAAATGTACAATATCGCAGACTTAGAGTACCAGCTCTGGTGTGCGGCCGCTTAAAGGGAATTTGCAGATTATATTTATTAATCAAAGACTCACACATAGTTCAATACCATCAATGCAGAGTCCAAATACCTGCTAATTGAATAGAGGGCAAACTTAAAATTATTGACCAATTACGTGGTCAGTAGTGTCCATTTTTCAAAACGATGTTAGGGGTCCTGTGTGCAGCCGCCCCTACCCCTGTGGGCAGCCGCTTATCATTTGGCAAGCATTTAGCGCCATATTTGTGACGAAGTAACCAAAATTAATATTGAATTTCATGCTTTACACACCAATACTTAATGAAAAGTAATAATACTGTGTAGAAACCCCATAAAATCTGTCAAAAGTGATGATCTACCAAATGCTGTGACAAAAAATGAAGGCAGAGTACAATCTCCTACAAAAACCTGCATTTTGTACACGTTTTACATAGGGTGGCCGCTCACAGGACCCTTCTTGAAAAATGGCTCTGGTGAGCGGCCACCCCCTTGCAACTTTTTTCTCTGGTGGTATAAATAAAAATTTCTGCAGCAAAATATGAACCATAAACTTCATTCTCTTAAATAAAAATCAAATCAGTTATCAAATTGAACAAATAAAGCTCAAGTATTGGCTTAAGTATGTCAAAGTTTCTTAACTTAAAAGTTAAGAAACTGCCATTTTTCAGTCAGTGACTGGTAGTGTCGACTTCTGATGATATTCAGTGAGACTCACTATGCTTACTGCTTTCGCTGAGTATGTTTTTTGGTGCACTAGAACCTACCTGAGACTGTCTAAGGTAATTTTTGAAGGGATATCAAAAATATTTTTTTAATTTTTAGTTTTTATTCACCACCGGCCGCTCACAGGGGACGGCCGCCCACAGGAGCACATACTCTAGTTGTGAATATTTATATTGCCACGATATTCATGATTTGCGATGTCCCCTCAGCCTCAGGGCCATCATATGCAGCAAATATTCAACAACAGAAAGATTTCACTGAAATTTATGTGTGACACCATAGAATCATTTCAGCCATAGATCTAGGCCTAACTTACATATTTCACAGTATGTGGGGCTGTAATTTAGCATATTAATTGTTTATTGTTCACGTTACATTACTTTTTGGGAAGAAATTGGATAATATTTCTTACTCTGAATATGATTGATGGTTTATGAAATATTCAAAAATACAAATAATGAGAAGAAAAAAGATTACTTCTATATCTGCTCGAGGAAAACCTTGCGCCCTCAGCCTCAAGCTCAGCTCAGCTGTCTGTGAGTGTGATTCAGTCTGAATATTCTCATCAAAATTCTACTTTTTGTTCAAATTCTTGGGAGATCAAACACCAAAAAGCTTTATATAGGTAGGTAAATGTGAGTGAATGTGAAAATTTATTTGATTCATGAATACAATAGTGTAAACAGTATGGATGGACTCGTGAAATTACCCCTTTGTTTGTCAGTGTTGTCATAACGTGTGCCCACATATTGAATTTTATGTATGGACGTGAAGGGTAGTTCTCTGCGAAGTTTGCAGTTCAATGACAAACAAACAAAAGGAAGCAATTGGGAAGCAACTCTGACAACTGTAGAATGAGTTTCCTAGTAAGCTAAGAAAATACTTCACTGTTTTATGAGACAAGTATGGAGTTACTTCGATTAAACTGTCAGCTAACTACAGCCGAACAAAAATCAAGTTGCTTTCTTTTTTCCCTCACTCACTATCACTGGACGGCCACTTGCACGAATGCCAGGTTATCATCAGATAACCTTGCACTGAATTAGGCCTGTACAGTGGAAATTGCTGACAATAGGAAAGTAGTGTTCTCTGTCACATTTCTGGGACAGAGGAACAAGAGCAGTGATCAGAAAAAGATTTTTCAAAATTCATTTGATGAAGATAATTTAGATCCAATTGAAGGAATGGAATGAAAATAGGATATGTTATCATACTGGGTGTAAAAAGCAAACATTTTCCAAGAAGTTGTTGATTATTTTAGTGATTTCTATCTCCAACTATAGAGGGCAGCACTTCACATAAATTTGCACAGCTCACCATACCAATGGCTCCCTGAGTGCTGGACGGCAGAATTTTGGCAGCTGTATGAATAGAACAGACACTCGTAAATGAACTTTTTTCCTGCTAGTACATTTGTACAAATGTAAAAGTGATTTTGTTTTACAGCCAGGTTTATTATTGTTTACATTTGTTAATTTTTGTCCTCCAAGCAGTCCACAACTATTTTGAAGTCTGTAAAAGTACTAAAAGGCAGAAATCATGTCAGGCGTGGGTCAGTCGCTTGGAGGATCTTCAACCAAGGAAGTGAATGCAGCTTCTCTGTGCCGCATGGGACAGGAGACCGTTCAGGATCTTGTGACAGAAACACTTGATATGTTCAGTAATCTGAAAGGAGTTCAGGTAAGAAATCCTTTATTATGGGCTGGGAACTAGAAGAGTGTAAGCCTTTTCATGACAGAGTCCAAATTGTGTGGTGTGCAGAAAAATAACTTTTGATGTAAAGCCCAGAGAAACATACCAACTACAGGAGTAGAAAGAACCAAAAAAAAAAAAAAGCAAATGCTCACAATGCTAAACAATCCACAATGACTTTTGCATCCCTCTGGGTACCCACTTAACACCTGGATGGAGACTTGGCAAATGTAGATTCATATCTTGCCAAAGGACAGTACGGTAGTGCTATGACTTGAACTCGGACCACAAGATGCAAAGTCAAGTGACATATCCACTAAACCATGATACTTCTACTTACTGCTGGCAAACTCCAGACCACTACTTGATGTTGTGTCCCAGTTCAAGATAAAAAACTGAAAAGAATTTAAACTTAAGATGTGAATCATGACTGATGTGCCCATAATTAAAGTCGGTCTCTAGTTTTGGTGGCAAAAGGAGAATTGACATTAAACTGATCAAGTATAGTCTCATGTTGTCGATCTTGCATGAAAAGATATATGTTTGAAAGTATCTGACATTCCTCCCATGAATTCCAACAAATTTTATTGTAAATATATGAGTGAAACGCAATATAACTAAGCGGTACACTCTGACACCTCCACGCCGACAGCTCAGCGTTAAACGCACAGCGATTCGTATGTGCAGGTAAATGGAATGCCCATTGGTTTTATGTGTGTGTGGGCACTGTGTGATGCTCTGTTGACAATGTTTTGCAGGGTCCGAAAACTAAAGTTTTGACATTTTGATTGTAAAATACACCCACACAAATGAGTTTTTATTCAGTATCCTATACATAATAAAGGTTTTACGATAACGGTGTCTCGTCTCATTTGGCAATGAATTGAAATACGGTAGTGAAAGATACTTTTCGGAGATTTACCAAAACTAGAGACCAGCTTTGATATATCAAGTAATTTCAAGTTTTGTTTTATGTTACATAATTTTTTTCAAATATCTCATGTTTACAATGGAAAGACAGATGATGAAGTAAAAAAATGTTGATGGTGATGACCGTTAAGAATATAAGTGTACAAGAGAGAGATAGAGAGAGAAAAGAGAAAGATTTTAGAGCGAATCCCATTTCTTCAACATGCAGGGAACATGTTTTCTTTTCTTTCCCTGAAAGGGGCCAACTGGGCAGGGTAGGGTGCACTGATGTCGTAAGACATTGTGTATTTATATTGTCTCCTAATGATTTTAACTACAATTTCAGCTTCCTAACGGGAGAAGCAACACACAGCAGAGTCATCAAGATAAGCTAGCCAAGCTGCAAGACATCACCAAGCACATCGAGGTTCATTTCAAGAAGCTGCGACTGCTCTATGACAAGTGTATCCAGATATCGAGTGGGGTGCACACAGCCAGTGGTACACACACCCCCAGTGAAGTGAGTTTAGAATTATGTATGTTTATGATGATATTGGACAAGGAACCCTTCGAACATTGCCCAGCCTCCAGAAAATCACCTTTTCTGAATAAAAAACAGAGAAATACCACCTAAGAAAATCATCCCTTGGTCTGTTAACCCTTAGGACAAATACTTTGTATACCATACTTCTAACCTTCATTTTATACCCACTGGGGAGATTTCTCATGGTAATAAAGTATGATTGAAGAGGGTTTTAATGGACCAGTTTGGAGTTAGCTCATATCACAAATGACCCCTAGTATCCACAGATATTTCAAACATGTAGAGGTCCATTTTTGGGCATCTAGACTAGTCACTTCCAAAGTGACAAGGGTTTCTCGTGAATAGCTTTTATTTCCCCTTTTGAAAAGAATAATTCCACTTCTGTCATAGAATGCACCATGGTTGGACAATTATTAGCACATGTCATGTATTTGAATGAGTGGGTTTTAGATTTTTTTTCTCTCTCAAAAGACCTTTATCTGCTCATGCTCAGATATATGAACTGGCGTATTGTAGGAAGATTGTCATAACTTCTAATAAGTGTCTTTGTATGAGAGACACAATATGAAAATATGAATAGTCAGTACACCTTCCAGTTTGCTGTTCTGTATTTTCAGTGAAGATATTGTGAGATAGAATGCTGAAGAAGCACTACGTGCCTGCTGAACTTCCATTACCCATCGCACATGAGCGAGTGAGCAAGCCTACCTACCGAAAAGAACTTTGTTAGATTCATGAACTGTCATGGCTTGACCCTTGTGGGATTTTTGCAAGTTTTGCGTGAAGTGCCATCTGTAAATCAAGTCCAAGCAACTTTAACCTGATGACTACTGAATTCCCCCTACAAATATGATATTCAACAGTAGAGGGTGATATTTCCCACACACAGCACAGACAAAAGCACTTCCGTTTTCCATGCAAACATAATGGGTCCAATCTTAACAAATCCCATAAAAATAATGTTTTTTTAGCCTAGAAAATGCAAGCAACCAATTCTGATGCTACCTGCAATGATCTAATAAAATTATCAGGAGAGTTTATGAAACCTGAACAATATTTTCGTCAAATGATGGATTTGTAAACCTGGCCGTACATTTTCTCTGGAAGCCAGAAGAAATCTTGTCAAATCGTCGATACTGGATTTGTATCTGCGCATGTTGACCTGCGCGTTATGCGGAAATGTTGCCCTCTACTGTTGAATCTCATATTTACGGCAGGAAGAACTGAATTCTCTTTAACTTTAACTTATTAATTCTCTTCTCAGGATCTGATCATGTGGAAAGATGTTATCAGCAGTAAGGATCTTATAGCTCTCGGGTCAAGGGAGAAAGCACAGTATTTAAATGAAGAAAGGCTACACTTGATAGAGGTGAGCTTAAGAACGTTTTTTTTCCCCCTTTTCTGTTAACATTATATTTGCTTGACGTAGCACAATACGTTTAATCTCACTTTCCAGGTTTGATGTAGAATACACTATGAAGCAGGAGTATGTGAAATGCATCATTTATATCATACAGATATTAAGTTTCCCCCCAAATTTTTCTAAAGTAGATATAACTTGGATTGTTAGAAATACTATTTTGCTTTACATTGTTGTTTTGTTTTCTAGTGTTTTTTTTTTTTGGGGGGGGGGAGGAGGAGGGTAAGTCAAATGTTATCTGTATTTTTTTGTTTCCAATTTAGACATGTACTGAATTCTCATTGGCTATTTTGGATGGGGTAGTGGTTGGTAATGAAGACAGTTTTTCATGGAACTAGATAATTGTTTCACCTTTCTATCAAGTGCTAAAATGAGCAAATAATTGTGATTTAATGAAACATATGACAGATGGTTTAGTCCATCCCATGTACTTACATGCTAAGCTAGTTATATTCATCTGTCACAGTTGTTTTGCAACCTTCTTTATATTCCTTCATTCCTTCCTGTTCATCACTCCGTAGCAATTGCAAGCCAGGAATCGTCAGCTGAGACAAGTCATGGAGCAGATGAGGGCGCTCATGTGGGATATTAACACGATGCTTGCGATGAGGCATGCAACGCCCGACTGGAAATGATGACGGGACGTCACTCGAGGAGAACGTCCGTTACCAAGTCTGCCTTTAAAGAACAGTAGTGTATCTCTTATCAGGAGAGGATTGAGGCAAGGAATTGTGGAGATTACCAGAAGGGAAGTAATGACCCTAAACAGTGACAAGACAGAGAGAGAGACTTGTGGGATATTAACATTATCCTTGCTATGAGACAATGAAACTCCAGACATGGAATGTTATTGATGGGACTGTACTTGGAAAGGCTGATAGCTAACCAAGGCTACCCATGTTCACTAGGAAAGAGCAGTTGCTCAAATCTCAATAAGAGAGTTATAGAGACTGCCTGCCGAGGAATAAAGGTATACATCTTGCTAGAAAGTTTAAAGACGGCAGTCTCCGGATTGATTAGCTGACAGGAGCAATAAACATTATGCTCATTGGGATAGCATAAATGAATTAAGTTTTTAGAGGCTGCCTGATTTGTGTTTGTAATAGGATTTTGACAAGATACAGTGAACCTGTGTATAAAAACCGCCCAAGGGAGACAAGCGTGGCCTTCATGGACAAGCTCCTTTGATACACGTTTCAGTGGTAAAAAACTTCAGAGGAAGCGAATGTTATGGTCTTTATAGACAGGTGGTCTTTCTATGTAGGTGGTCACTAAAGCAAGTTTGACTCTCTTGTAATGACATAGAGATCTCTACAAGGTTTGACTGGAAAGAGCTCTAGAGAGTATCTCACGAAGAGGCTGAAAAATGTGCAGATACTGAAAATAGAAACGAGATCTTGAATCTTTTCAGATGATGCACACAGAACGTTGAGCTGTTGAGAATTTGTTGCTGGAAATGAATATGATGTACACATATTTATTTTGCTGGTTTGATGTTAACCTGTTGAATACGATTTGACTGCAGTATAACATGTAATCTCCATATACCCTAGCCTGAGTTATCTCAGGCTTAGTGTTCAATGGGTTAACCCATTCGTGACAGAGGTCCACATTTTGTGGTTTGGTCTAATAACTTTTGATACAAAGCCCTAAAAATCATACCAAATACATGAGCAGAAAGAGCAAAAATTTCTACGCAAACTGTGCCCATTTTGGTTGCGTCAATATTCGTTGTTTGATGCTGAAAATTTTTAAAGGAAAATAAGCATTAAAATCCTTAAATTGGCAATGTGATAGAAAGTTTAAAATCACCGTTTTCCCCTGCAAATTGGCAACTTTTTGACTTCTCATCATAATTTCTGTCAATTTATATTCATTTCAGATACATGGCGTTTTATAAGAAAAATGTAGCAATAAAATAAAAATGTTGGTGTTGCCAATTTGAAGAATAAAAGCTGATCAAATTAGGCTTTAAATAATTCCTGTCACGAATGGGTTAAACATGATGTATGTGTGAATAGTGGACACTAGGAGTGAAGAAGTGATGAAGTATGCTGGGGAAATGAATATTATAGGATAGCTCTATGTTTTAGTGGAGTTGTTAAGAACCTTATAAAAAAAACAGAAAAAACAAATTTGAAACTGTCTAGGATCATTATTTTACAATCAAACTAATGATAAATCCCACTGCACACTATGGCATTTTGAATTAAATATGAATATTTAATTTTAAACAAGTTATCTTATTTGAAGTACAGGTACGGAATAATGATTGGAGTACTAAAATAAAAATTTTGGTTAACTGCAAGCCTTTTGGTCAGAGTATAGGCCAAATCGGCTTCAAATCATAGCCAATCACAAGATTGCTATGATGCCACTATGATTCAGAATTTAGTTTGCTTTTATTCCTACAGGGAGGCTTGCAAATAGCCTGGAATTTTGATTTTAGTATTCATACAACTACTCGGAATTTCGATCATTAAGATCTTACGTGTTTGAATGTTCATATCTAATGCTATAACAAATTTTTCAAAATCGGAACGTAGATGGATCGTATGGTGTGTGGTGGGCTTAAAATGCACAGTTTGTCAAAACCTGTTTGTTAAGACACATTTGTTAAAACTGATGAACTCTTGCTCAAGAGGTCATGAACTGCATGTAAGAATGAAAAGAATTTGAACTGTTGATCCATGGTTCCATGATTTACTTGTACAAAATATAAAAGTAAAAGAGATATGGTGATGATGTAGCCTTTTTTGTTTGTTTGTTTGGTTCAATTTTCATTTGTTTGTTTGTTTTTTTAACTCAGATTGGTATTTGAAAGGATCTGAGGAAGTGACAGAAACATTGAGATCCAGATAGAGAGAGGGAAAGAGGGGGAGGGACGAGGGAGAGAGCGAGGGGGGGGGGGGGGAGTTCTAGAGAAAGAAACGGACAATGACATGTTTAGATATATGCATAAAAAGACATGAAATAGAAGTCTTCTTTGCATAAATCCAAATGAGGCTGGGGGGGGGGGGAAGAGAAGAAAATGAGATGACAAAAGACACTAGAGATATACACATAAAAAGATAATGAAGTCGAAGTCTACTTCAAATAAAATCAAAATGGGTCAAGAGAAAGAGAGAGGAGTTTGTTTCTTATATTGGACTTGGGAAGATAAAGAGTGTGAACAAGAGCAAATGAGAAAGTTTGTTCTAAGTGAAGGGGAGAGGGAAAGAAAGGGTGGGGGCGGGATAACTTTTATATAAAAAAACTACCAAACGGTCTCCAGCATCAACATCACCACCACACCGCCATTTTATATTATTCCTCACCATCCATGCATGTCATAATATCTCCATGGACACTCGCAGTGAAATTATCAACAAAAAATACAAATCAAATCTTTGAACGCATTTATCAGTTATAATTTATATGTACAGCAGTTAAATGGACACATTCCATCACCTCAAATGACTGGAAAAATAATAACAATATAATTAATAACACTTCCATACAATGACGGAGTAATACAAAATTGTAAAGCCTCGATCTTTGCATAATTATATTCAAGGTTTTGCCACCCGAGGGCGGGTCTTGATCGATTAATTCATCTTTCAATTTTTAAACATACCTTAATGAACATTTGCATGAATATTTCAGATAGATGTATAGTTTCAAAATAAAACCATCAAGGAACAAATAGCATTTGAAAGAAACTACATTTTTCGAAGTCATGCAAACTCCATCGTCAGCATAAAATTGTTCAACAAAACCCAAATTGTATAATTCTTTGATTACGAAAAACATCTATATCTAAACTCTCTAGCGATAAAATATATGATATATGACATGAATTCATGTCATAATAGGGTGAAGAATATGACTGATCAAGGACCTGAATGGACCATGCATTGTTACAAATAGAGAGCATTATTTGATAATTGCACACCTGTTGGCGTACAAGTAGTGCTAGGCGAGGACCGTGCTGTAAAATAATCACAAGGTAGGCTCTTCATAATATCTGTTGAAGTGATAGAAGAACTGCTGTACACAAAAGGTGAATATTTCCCAGCTTATTTTTTCCATTTTGAAATGTAATGCAGCAGTAATTTGATCTTTCTTACGAAGATTCCCGGCGAAGATTGTAGTCGCTCTCTGCAAAACAAGAGCATTGATAAAGTCACAGTCGTAAACATTCAAGATGCTATATCCGACATGAATGCGTTCTCATTACTCATTATCCCACAGTCAATATATTTGGAAAAAAAATTGAAGAATCAACTGATAAAAGGAAAAAGTAGAAGAAGATTCATTTAAAGGTTCATTCAAAACGTAAACAAACTCACCTGTGCGTGGGCCAAGGTAAAAAAAAAACAAAAACAAAAAACAGAAAAAATACTAAAAAACTAACTTGCTCCCTATATCTAAATACCCTGGCGCCGCCCCTGAGAAGAATACATGTGGAATCGGAGCTTCTGATAACATGTAGTCTATACACACACTGGCAAGCTGCCTATTTCAGTTTAAAACAAAGTAGCCATCCAAAAACGCGATAAAAAGTACTTTCGAAAAATCAACTCAAGTGCAATTTCGAAAGCTTATTGTACTGCCCATACAAATCATGTTCAAATCTACATAATAAGCCATTGTGAAGTCCGCACATTTCTAGAAGTGATACACAGGGCTATATATTGAAGTTGCCTAGAGATGATTTTTCGAAAGTAGTTTGGGTTTTTATCGTGTTGATATATATATATATATATATATATATATATATATATATATATACAGAGTGAGTCAGAAAAAAATGTCCCATCATTTTGAAATTGTCTTGTTTGAAGTATGAACATTTAATCATGGGTTTCATGATATGTCTCGGTAGAGTTATTTTCCTGACCAGCATTTATTGGTACCCTTTTCATTTGGATCTTTGCATGCATGACTGAATAACAGACATTCTTTAGAAGACTGCAAAATATCACCTGCGCCAAGATTAAAACAATTTTTTAAAGAAGTTATAACTTATGTGCACACACCCACACATAACACCACACCCACCCTCACACAACCCCCTCCCACACACTCACACACACACACACACACGCACACACAGAGCAAAAACTCATAATGCAATGTTAACATTTTCCTTTTCAGATTAAGCATTGATTTTTTTTTTACCAAGCATCACTGTATGTTTAAGTGGTAATTCCCTAACAATTTTTACCACCACCACCAGCACGACCATCATCATCATCATCAGTAGCATCATTATCATCATCATCATCATCGTCGTCGTCGTCATCGTCATCATCATCATTATCACCAAGTGCACATTAATCCAATGTGCTATCTGAAATGTATCTTGTTGGTTTTGACTTTTGTTTGTTGGTTAACAATGACAACAATGGAAATCTGTATCTTTGTTGTACTTGCCTACAAAAGGGCTTGCCTGATTTGGCAGCAGTTTCTTATGTTCATTCCTTTGTAAGTAGCATAAGTATCATGGTCCGTCCTCAATTTTATTCTTAACCCATCCACCTGGCGCTAGTGATATTTTGCAGTCTTCTATAGATTGTATGTTATTCAGTCACGCATGCAAACATCCAAATGAAAAGGGTACCAATAAATTGCTGGGAGGATAACTCTACCAAGACATATCATGAAACCCATGATTAAATGTTCATACTTCAAACAAGACAACTTCAAAATGATCATGGGACATTTTTTTCTGACTCACTCTGTATATTAAAATGATGTACTTTTTTACCTTAATACAATTCAAAATAATTCAACAAATACCAAACACAAAAAAAAAATAATTTCTACCATTCGTAAGAAAATATCACATACAAAAAGTCATGAGCATGAAAGTAACGATGTATATTAAAAAGACAGCGAGGTCAAGCACTAGCATCAAACTTCCATATTCCACAAAATTGTTATTTCCATTACTCTTTGTTTTTTTCTTCATCATACAAATTGATTTTATTGAATTATACTAATATTTCATTACCATCTTTTTAAAGTTTTGTTTAAGAATGTGAAAATTTGACGGATATATTGTCTTCTAAATATGAAATAAATGCCCGAGTTAAAAGTATCAAAAGTCAAATTGTCAGAAGTTGAAGTGAAATTATCGATATGCAAAGAGGAAATTTCAGATGTAGGAATTCTATAGAATAAACGCATCAGTATTCGATGAGACGAGATATTTCTACTGAACAGAATAGGTGGTTGAAGGCAAGGTTCCAGGAGTTCGTCTCTTGCTCAAAAAATGAGTTTCTTGACAGACGGGGATCATGGTGATGAATTGGTTGATTTATTCTTCCCACACTACAACCTGAAAGATAAAATGGCATCCGTGAATGACGGTTAAAATGGATGTTAAAATTAGGTATAGTATACTGTTACAAACGAAACATAAAGAAAACTAAAAACTAAAACAAAACACACGATCAGTTGCCAAGTTTTCCGTTACCAGTACACCTTTATGCATTAAAAATGTAATTGCAACAAAATGATTTGAAGAGAATCTACGAGATACTCTTATTCTGAAAACTCTAAAACCATTCATATTTCATCAGTAGCTAGGTATGTAATGATGAATAATCATGATGATATCAATATTGCTGGTAACCATCAGCAGGGCACCATTTCATGAAAGTTGTCAGTCACTGATAATTTCAGTAAAATCCTTGGTTTTGATTGGCTGAGAAGCACTGGTCACTGACTGTTACTATGGTAATTGTCAGACAATGACATTATCATTATTATAGTGCCGGTCGCGATCTCTATTTTCAATGTCTCATTTAGAGTAATACTGCATAGCAACTTAAAATGGTAAACTTACTGGTTTTGGTCGGAACAAAATATCCGTTGCATCAGCAAGGGTTAACCTTCTCTTTCTGCTTCTTTTGAAAGTCTGGATGAAATAAATAATTATAAAAATATTAACAATTTCCCCGCAGTATCATCAATTTTCACTGCAAAACTTTTTTCATCTATTCAATTCAGTATGAATGATAGTGCATGTAAACTAAGCAAATTTCTATTAGCTATGATTTTGGATATCAAAGGCATTGAACTGAATATTTTGGGTGGTGAATGTTACTAAAAATGGAATAATTTCTTGCTTTTCTTCCCTTTCACTTTTGTCACATTAAAGTCGTCATTCCTTGGAATAAGTTGTTCATGGATACATTCAATTTGTATGAAAATTGATTATTTTACAGAAAAAGAAAATGTGAGAGAGAATAAAATAAAGCGAGAGAAAGCGAGAAAGAAAGAAGAGTAAGGGAGGGAGAGAGGGTCATAATAATAATAAATAATTCATATGATTTATAATGCGCCAAATCCATTCTGTAGAGTGCTCTATGCTCTAAAGGTTCTAGGTAAAAGTGAGCTCGCGCGAGAAAGAGAGAGAGATCGGAGAGAAGGAAAGAGAGATGAGGTAGGGAAGGGGAGGAGAGTAAAGAAGAAAGAGGGAGGAGATAAGTAGAAGGAGAGAGTATTAAAAGAGAGAGATATCAGAGAGAAGGAAAGAAAGATGAGCTAGGGAAAGGGAGGAGAGTAAAGAAGAAAGAGGGAGGAGATAAGTGGAAGGAGAGAGTATTAAGGGAGAGAGAGATCGGAGAGAAGGAAAGAAAGATGAGCTAGGGAAAGGGAGGAGGGTAAAGAAGAAAGAGGGAAGAGATAAGTGGAAGGAGAGAGTATTAAGGGAGAGAGAGAGATCGGAGAGAAGGAAAGAAAGATGAGCTAGGGAAAGGGAGGAGAGTAGAGAAGAAAGAGGGAAGAGATAAGGAGAAAGAGAGAGTATTAAGGGAGAGAGAAATCGGAAAGAAGGAAAGAAAGATGAGCTAGGGAAAGGGAGGAGAGGAAAGAAGAAAGAGGGATCCTAAATTGGGCGATCCTAGATTACAGGTTTTTTAACCTTCGAGGAAAGCCCCGCAGAATATTGTATATATGCATATTATGTTATTGTAATATTATAATGTATTTTAATTTTATTTTGCGAAATAAATGAATTGAATTGAATTGAATTGAATAGAGGGAGGAGATGAGGAGAAGGAGAGAGTATAGGGAGAGAGTGTGAGAATACAGCAATCACCTTGGTATTGATATCGCCATTGAGTTGTTGATTCACTTTATTTCCTGCAGTCGTCCAGGCTTTCTTAATTTCCCCTGCAGATCTTGGTCTTCTTCTATGATAGTATTCGACATCATCAACCTCCTCCTTGGTGCCAAAGAATTCCTCGATGTCATCCGGGGAAAAGAAGAGGACTGCGAGACCGATAATGGCTAGGATGATGGCCACCAAACCTACGAAAAAGCACAAAGGTTTTGTGTGATTATAGGCTTCGTAAAATTCATCAAGGGGCGGCGCCAGGGTATTTTGAGAGGGGGCAAGATAACCCATAGGTGAGTTTATTTACGATTTTATTTTTAAAAAATAGGGGTATTATATGGTTACATGACCAACCCATACTGTTCTTTCTTCTTTCTCCTCTTTTTTTCTTCTTTTTCTCCTCTTTTTTTTTGTCACTTGGAAAATCATAAGGGGCGGCCTCTCCCTACCCCCCCCCCGCCCCCTGTAGCGCCGCTCCTGAATTCATCATGACATTGTCATGTTCCAAGAGTATCGAACTTTTATCGTATAGAATGCATATAAGGTTCAGAAGGCTTGTACGCTGTATGGTCGAGACGTTCAAGACGCAAAATATTCAGAGCGTTTGAAAGGTATAGGTTAATATTACATAACATGGCCGTACGCAGCGGGGCAGGGGTCAGTTGCCCCCCCCCCCCCCGAAATTTTGCAAACTTACATTTTTTAACTGAAAATTTTTTACAAAATTCACCAAAAGTGTGCACCAAATCCTTCAATTTCACTTTTAAAAATGCAAAAGCGCCCCATGACATGCTCGGTCGCTTCGCTCCCTCGCTTTCGAGTTTCTTCGAAAATTTTTAAGTGTCTTGCCCCCCCAGGAAAAAAATTTCTGCATACGGCCCTGTTACATAAGGCTCATATCAAAGTTTCCCCATCTTTATGATGATGCTTCTCTGATACTTCATTTTCCAGAGATGCCTATCATGCGTACGGTTCATCATATGGTTCATGATGTATGTACAGCGCACATCTTTATGATATAACGTCTCTATGCGCTTCCAAAGGACTTTGGATATTATTAGCCCGGCTTTAGCTCGAGCAACCGCAGCGCTTCGTGCATATAATTATGAACAAAATTTTAAAAAAACCTGATTAAATCAATATTTGGAGATGGTGCGCATAACATCTTACCTCCAACCAAGCAGAGATAGAAGGACCAGCCATAGCTGAAACGTAAGATGTGATCGGCCGAGAATGGTATGACGAGTTGAGATTCGTATCTGATGGACGCATACATGATGTTAGCAGCCAGCATGCATCCTCCAGTCAGTAATAGCATGAAGAGACCGTGGTAAAGAACTCCACTCATTAAGATGATATTGGTGATCAACCACAGGGGGAAGGATAACCTTTAGGATACAAAATATAAATGAATGCAATGAATAAACCCGTTTACTAATGGTATGCACTTTTCTTTCCAGAACCCTTGGTTACTAACTATTCAGTTCACCTGTCAATGCATAGTGACATCTGAATATAGAAGGAATCCAGTTTGCATACATTGGTTGTTGCTATGTCGGGCAATCCTCTGACAAGCTTCTTAGTTGTCAAGGGAAACTTTTGTTCAATGACTATGCATAGCATTAGTAAACAGGTCTATAAAGCCCAAATTATTATCACATTATCAACAATCACATGGAAAAATTAGTCGACCAACTAATCTATCAAGCTATTCATCGACTATTGAATAAACATTAGCGGACACTTCCAGGAAAAGGTTCTTAAAAGGTGCTAAACTTCTTACGCATGTAAGTCTTTTCATCGTTTCGTTTTAGTGTTTATCAGTGCTCGGCGTTATTGTTTCGAACGATATGAGTGTCATTATTTTATAGACTCAAGGGTCGATTTGCTCACTTCAGCATTCATATTGTTAAACCTTGAATATTCAGAGCTCTAGGTACTTTGTTTTTTGGCTATTCAAAGGTAACTATTCAAAACGCTTATGTTTTTGATTCATGCATTTAATGCTGATTACTTTAAAAAATCAAGATATTTATCTTAAATTCTTCAAGACTCAATCCGGTATTCTCACCAAACTAAGATAGCGGTGTAGAATCCAGCCAAGCGGTAAGAGCGCCCCCATCGGATACCTTCTCCATCTAACACAAAGTATTCGGCAACCCACATAATTGGGTAGGGTAGACCTCGGTACTGAGCTTCGCGAAACTCACGATTTATTCTCCCAGCTGAGTAACAAATACAAAATTCAATTCACTGCAGTTTTATTCAATTCCAATAAAATCCAAAAACAGAATACAATCATGACAAAATAACAATACAGATAAATTAACAATACAGGAGAAGGTAAGAAGATAAAACACTAGAACGGATAACAATACAAAAGCATTATTGGAATTTGGTAGCCATAAAAAAAGATCAATAAATCAATCTATCAAAGAAAGAAACAACAGATGAAAAGAAAATGTGGAGGATCGATATTTGTGGGAAGAAATGATAAATTTTTAAACGGTTTAATATAGAAGTGTGATGATTAATAATTATAAGACAGTAGAGATGAACGTATTATGTAAGCATACAGAGAAAAGTTAAGATAATATAGATGGATCAGACATTACGGTTCATGGTGATTTTCTTGAATAGATAATGACGTCAAAATTCATGTTTCTTGTTCGTCAATATCAATATTGTCAATTTGCTCAATTCGTAATAGGAATCATTGCGAAATATCCACGAAAACCTGAGGGGAGGAGGGTTTTGCCGATGGAAAGTCAATCATTGTTTTACCATATCTGCCAAATCCGTTCCTCCCTTGCGACCCTTCGAAATGAAACCTTTCATTGAAGTTGACTCTCTCTCCCGAGGCAGCTGAATCACCATCAGGATACTCGGGTACGCCTGTATGGTAATAATAATAATAATAATAATAATAATAATTATCTCCTATGCTGACCAGGGATGACATCTCAAAGCGCTTGTCGAAAAAGCCCCCGAGAAATATCTTTTATTATTATTTATTATTATTATTATTATTATTATTATTATTATTATTATTATTATTATTATTATTATTATTGTTATTGTTATTATTATTAATGATGATGATAATAGTAATAATAATAACAATAATAATCTTCAAATCTACGACCTACAGAAGGCAGCTAAACTGGGAACGAGACTCATCAGGAAAACACTTGGACAGTAAGAACATAGTTACGCTCGATAGAACTTCGTGCTTTTCGTTAACCCATTCGTGACATAGGTCCACATTTTGTGGTTTGGCCTAATATCCCTTGATGCAAAGCCCTAAAAATCATACCAAATACATGAGCAGAAAGAGCAAAAATTCTACACAAACTGTGCCCATTTTGGTTGCGTCAATATTCGTTGTTTGATGCTGAAAATTTGTTAAAGGAAAATAAGCATTAAAATTCTTAAATTGGCAATGTGATAGAAAGTTTAAAATCACCTTTTCCCCTGCAAATTGGCAACTTTTTGACTTTTCATCATAATTTCTGTCAATTTATATTCATTTCAGATACATGACGTTTTATAAGAAAAATGTAGCATTAAAACAAAAATGTTGGTGTTGCCAATTTGAAGAATAAAAGCTGATCAAATTAGGTTTTAAATAATTCCTGTCACGAATGGGTTAAAGCAAATGAAAGTCTCTCAAGATTATACGGACTGGAACCTCATTTTTTCAAAATAATAATAATAATAATAATAATAACAATAATATCGATTTATAGAGCGTAGAACATATTCTTCTGCGCTGCAAGAGCTCCTGATATGCTTGAACAAAAGTGAACAGTTACTTGTAAATGAAAATATGTGTTTTGGGTCTTATTTTGAACTATTCTACAGTTGGAGATTTCCTAATTTCTATTGGTATAAGTTATTCCATGGTTTGAGGGCTGCGCAGGCAAATGCTCGGTCTCCTAATGTTACTTTTGTTTTACACGTAGGGATTTGTGAGTATCTTTAGAACTGCACAGGTTGTAGGTATGGTTTTGAGATTTGACTTGAGAAGTATAGTAATTTCTCCATTATAACTAGGGGCTCGACCAATAAGTGCCTTGTATTACGATCAGCAGGATCTTTTGATATTCGTTGGCGATTCGGAAGCCAATGCAGATCTCTCAAAAGAGGAATGATCCTTGAGAATTTGGATCTACTGCAGATCAACTTGCACATGTGTTTTGTACTCGCTGCAGACGCCAAATGAGAATCAAGGAATAGGAACAACAGATCAATATGAGACTCAATTGAAATAAATCAGGTTCTGAACATGTCATCAACAGGCGTGACATGATAATTACGTAATAGTATATAGTCATTCATTTATCCTACGTTATGATATAATACGTCGTAACGTCAGTTCTTTGATTCTCCAAATAGTAACATTACTGTAAGAAAAAAAAAGACGCAGTATGCTACAAAACTGATGCCGTCATGCAAGGAAAATAAAACAAAACAAACTACTTACGATTTCCAAAGAGTTCTGTAATGATAACTAGAAGGTAAAATAGTGTCAGAAGAAGTTATAATCGGTGGTGCTTTGTAACGTTGAGTTGGAAAGTGCATAAATCTCAGCCGTGCTTGTGAAATCTTTGGTTCTTCACTTCGAAAAATTAGTTAATCATTATAATGTAATGACAATGTTTATAAAGCGCAACGTTATCCGTCTTAATGCTCAAGGGGCATACAAATTAATTTCAATTCAATTCTCAAAAAGAAATTAACATTAAGATTCAATAAATAGAAGTTGACTTTATATATGTCAAAAACAAGGAAATTTAACAATATGCATTAAGCATTAGGTGAGTTTATTATAATATGTTATGTAATTAAGAAAAAAAGATTGATAAGGAAAGGTAATGAGTAGAGAGACTTCACCCTTGAGAGTAATATTGACTGATCTCAGTCCAATCTTGACTCCGATATCAGCATGTAGTTCTCCTGACCTGCCCGCTCGATAAGCCGTCGTTACGTTAGAGATCAACGAAACTTCCCAAGACTGGCCAAAATTTGACACTGAAATGAGATAAATGATCATTTCTGTTGTTAGAAATAAAGATGAAAGCAATAAAGCCGAGTCTGGTGGATATGATTACCCACCCAAACGTATTACAGGAATTTAATCTTCAAACCACACTTGCAATCTTAAAGGAGTGAATTAGAACAACTTTATACCAGATTTTGTTTCTTTTGCTATTATGTCATATTATCTTTATAATGTTGACTTATTGCAAAACATTTATTCTGCAGTATGTCAACAATATACTTTTTTAAATATAACATGAGCAAACACATTTTTCATCATCCATCAAGACTGGATTACAATAATATATTCAGCTAAATATTTATATCATCAAATCATTGTCGTATCTATCTATTTATGTTATTGTCATATTGTCAAACGTTTTGTCTTTTCCTGCGGTAAAAAGCAGGGATATTATTTCCTTGGTAAAAAGTGTTATTTCATTATCAAGGAATATTAGATACGTTTTGACCACCTTGCTGCCCGAATGTGAGAAGATGAGGTGACTGAATATTGAGATTTATAACATTCTGGGGAGCTGCATCCCAAGACCCCCCCCCCCCCCCCCCCAACAACAACAACAACTCGCCCTGCGCGTCTGTTGAACAGAAGTTAGAAAGAGAGAGAGCAAAATAATGTTGATCGTGTTCTTGATCTCTTTTTTGCCCCGATCTTACGACTTTTCTCAATCAATAATCCTTTCAAAGCAAGCTTTCATTGCACCACTGCTCCACAATGGTTGCATCGATCACCATCCATTGTGTCCGTACTTAACGTAAGGAATAGGAAAAATTACGTAACAGCCCCTTTCGAAGTTAACTCGAACAAAACATGTCTTGAAACCATGCATCTCTTTAACCCATTAGAGTTACCTACTATCAAACATGACTGGTTACATTGACTTTTGTAGGGTGTAAGACTATTCAACAATTATTCAAGGATAATTTGATAAGATATCTTACTCAACTTTAAAGAATAAATGCCATGAATCTTGTAATTTCCTTTTCAAAATTCACTACTAAGTACTTGATTTTTATAACTTTGGATATTTGATTAATGAGTGAAAAAATATTATATTGCGGGGTAAAATAAGGAAAATTTGAATAATGCACTTGTATACATACACATTATCGAGGCTCCAATGAAGAGGCTTATTGTAATCCGACAGAGCACAAATAATCGCTGAATTGTAAGAAAATGAAATAGACAGTTTTATCGAGATATTATGAAAAAAAGCAGACAGCTACGTAACTATAACAAAAATATTTTTACAAGACATGATAATTCAAAGATATACATAATGTACATAATTATCTTTTAGATAAATATGAAATGACATTGTCTCAAATCCTGAAATCTACCTCCACCACCTGGGATGCCTAAATAGATCTGTTTATCAACTATGTAATAATGAGAACGCTAGAATTTTTAGACATTAATTTATACTCTCTTATAAAACTTTAAAACCCCCTAGAATCTCGGCAAATTATAGGGAGAGAGAAAAAACATATAGGATTTTTTCATCATGCATAGATTGCGTCCAAAACATAGGGATATTCAACGTTTCGTCCACAAACATTGGAAACGTGTGGGCCATGTCCATTTGCTCTCAGGCTATAGAATTATTGTTATCGTATATTTCCTACCTTTACACATTCTCTTACCCCCTTGCGCGAAAGTTAACAAAAAGTATCGTTTCTGTTTGTCCCATGCGCGAGAGGCTAGACCTATTCATTTCATTTTCATTTGCCAATGACCTGTTTCACCTCCTTGGCATCACAGAAATGAAATACAGTTTTTTTTCCACGTCATGGAAGGCTTTGGTGTCGAGTAGGGGGATGTTTGAATAGCAGTGAATTAACTATGACTAGTCATTTTTACGGTCAGACTTTGCATTTACCAGCAAATATCTTGTCTGAATTGATATTTATTATTGAAATCTCACAAAGCATGATAGAAAAGAAAGTTGGGAGCGTCATTGGAATGGTAGGTAAGGTCATAGGTATACTTGGCGGTATGACCATGGCAACGTGTACACTAAAAAGACTAAACGAAGGAAGAAACTGCCTGTAAGAAACGGGCCGTATTCCCAAATCAATTATGGTGGAAGTTTAGATACAGCAAATAAGTGGTTAAGTGATCTCACTCTAAAATAGACGGCCTAGAGTTCGTCTCCCTGTCAGGGCACTAATACCTTTTAATAATGATGATAATAATAACAATAACAGTTATACTTATAATAATGATATATATGATTTGTAAAGTGCCATCCACTTGAAATCAGACGGTCGAGGCGCAACTTGTGCAAAAGATGAAATGAGATACTACGTATCACATAACATATAGACAAAAGTGAAACAGGAGAGGCTGTGACATGAAAGGGAAGGGCAATCAATCATGCCAAATTAAACAGACGATTTTCAGATTATTTTATTACTTGAACCGAACTGTTATTTCGAATTTCTCGAGGGAGAGCATTCCGAACCGAAGGCCCAGAATATTAAAGCAAGGCTCTTTCCCCGAATTTGTATTAACTTAGGAATAACAAGTAGACCAATGCCTTTAGAATGTAGCATTTTTGATGGAATGTTGGCTGACAAATCATTCGGTAAAACATCAGTCCACCATGGTAGCTCGATTAAAATCTGGACAACGACTACAGGGCCCACAAAATATTGATATTTACATCCCACTGTACTGCTGTCACTAAAAATGTAACGTGGGAAATTTACCACTCTTTTCTGGAATCCTGTCCAGTTCATATTTTTAAAAGGTTGATAACTGGAATTTCTTTCTTCTTAACAATACACGTAGTATCATACAACACATACTGGAGTTACGTGATGTAAACAAAATAAAGAACCCAATAATAATTTTTCTCTGGAATTTGACAATTGTTATGAATAGCATCAAAATTTCAGTTAATTTACCTATTGTTTAGAGGAGTTTTCCTCACACTACCTCCACCAAATGAATGGTAAATAACCGTCCACATTGATCAAAAGAAATGGAATTAATGAGATGTATATAAAAGTCTGGTACAATATACACTGTATATATAGTTTGATAAAATTATTGGTATGGGGACGTATTAACTATTGGGGACGTATTAACTATTGGGATTTATTGCGTCCCCATAGAAAAAAACTAGTGTTAGGGGACATAGAGTAAGGGTTATGGGGACATTTTGATGTCATAGAACAAAAGAATGTCTTCCTAACAATGTGTTTATAGAAATATGTAAATATATATATATACATACATACATATACATATACACATATTTTTTTCTACAAAATAACCATCATTCTCTTGATACTGCTATCATAAGTATTATGATATTATCATAATTTTGTAATCAATTCTCTTTCCTTGATCATACCTGCCAGCCTCTGATCCCTGGTAGGATGACAAAGAGAGAGAAAGCGATGACGAGGAAAGCGAACACGAAGCCATAGACGAGGACGTCTGCTGTGACAGGAGTTTGGTTTGGGGAGTAGTAGGTTGGAAGGCCATCCGTACGGAAAGCGCCAAAAGTCATCGTCAAGAATCAGCTATAGGTTATGATGTCTGTGAGAAAAACCAAACAGATAAATCATATTCAATTACGTCAGTTGTTTCAAATAATGGATGCATGCATTTAGGGTTCCTGTTTTTGAGATGTGTATGTGAAGTATTGACTGGTGAATAGGATTTCGCCGATACGTATGCATGAAGAAGAATAAATTAGACGCAAAAGAATGAGAAATTCAATAAGAGGAGGAAAACATGTGAAGAGAAAGAGTAAAATAAGAATAAAACCACCCTAAAGTGAATTAGAAATAGAAAAAATCTTAATAATCAAAAGTTATGCACTATAACTATACATTTAGATATCCACACTGGAATACTGATATTTATCATAATATTTTACAAGATAAATTTGTCGTTATCTTCCATTTCAATCTTTCCTGTACTTTCCAAAGGCTTGAACTGTATATGGATATACATGTATCACAATTCTATACATATTTAAGGGCATGTTTAAACGCATATAGATATGCTTTTATCAGCATGATAATGTACATAGAATCTTTACTGGCATTACTGATACAAATATCAGAATTTATGCAGATGTCAAAAGTTTGTTTGACGAGGAATAAGGTTTATTACTAAGCTTATAAATACAGGATTTGGGACTACTACAAAACATTGCTTGAGATACATTTCACTGGATTGAATTAATCAAATGCATTCAGTTTCAGTTTCATTATAAATTACACGATATGCATAAAACATACACCACCGCATTCAATGTTAAAGTATGTAAAGTTAAAACCGGATTCGCAGAAAAAAGACAACAGTCTGTTCGTGAAATATATCATCCCAATAGAAAGAGAAGACTTCTTCGATAGGGGTTAATTAAGCCTGTGATCTCAATACTGTTTTGAAAATAAAATTTTAAAAAGTTTGTCATACCTTATTTCTCCATGGGCAAGTATCAAATTGTGATAAACGCTTGTCTGAAGAAAAGCGCAATGAAGTTCATGTCGTCATCAACATTAAAACATGTGGAGTAGGAGAAAAACAAAACCCGAATATAATTGATCACAATTCTGTGATATTTCGACGAGTCGATATATTTTCTTGTCAGTTTTTGTTATATTCGATGATATTCCAAGAATAATCTTCAACTTTGCCTGCCTAGATTTGGGTAGTGATGACACTATTTGAAGACTGAACACGCGAGAGTTGTTCCAACCAAAATATATAAGAGATCCATTTTGAGCATGTAGACCAGGCGTATACATTCGCACTTGTAAGTAAGCCTATTGATGAGGGGTATTGGTTGTGAAAGGGGGGGGGGGGGGCTATCATGAATTAGTCTTTCCACAGAGACCCATTCCGACTACTTATTCGATAACTATAATGTCAAACAATATATGTATTCGGACGTATAACCGACTTGATGAGCAAGATCTAATTTCGCCCTTTTATAGATATTGTCTCTCATACTTTTGAGTGGCGAAAAATTTGTTTATAATTTTGTCAGTTAAAAAAAAAAATTGCCACGGGCATGAATGCGCGACATGCTACCGCTCGTTGTACTCAAAATCTATTACGTTGTTTCTCCGTGGCAGTTTTTTTTTAAACTTATGTTTTTATTAGAAAAATCATTAAAGAATCACAAAATTTACAAATAGTTTACATGATTAAAATACAAAATCACATTCTCCGCGACAGTTAGTTTCTGAATGCATTTTCAGTACAAACGTAAATTTTATTCTCCGATAAACCTTCTTAAGGAGCTAGAAAAGTTTCACCTGCAAAGCTTTCTTGTAAGATTAAGATTCATATATTTTCCAACAGTATTTTCTGCAAGTGTGCAACGCTGTTAACATTGTTCCATAAAGGATTAGCACGTATAGTCTAGAATGTTCCTCCATCTGTAACGCTTCAATGAATACCATCTCATTCATGTCTTCACCAATGTTTACATAGACTGCAGACCCAGACCCTTTTCAAAAATAAAAGCCCACCCGCACAAAAATGAAATAAATAATTACAGCAGTAAGTAACCTTATGCCATGATGTAAGGAGTTCCAAACCTCTTATCTGCACCTATGATCTTTTAACGAACGTAAGCATGGTGAGGGATCAATCTCCCGAAAGTTTTTTTTTTTTACCAAATTGTTCCACCTTACGACCACGGGGATTGCGATTTTTTAGTAAAATGGCGGTGTCAAAGAAGTAAAACGCCTTACTATAGTCGGAGTCAGAAAAAAGCAAGGGCGGCGACAGGGTATTTTGATATAGGGGAAGAGATGACGCGTTAATGGCAACGTCGCATACGTCGTGTTTTGAACCTTGGCCCACAGGTGAGTTCATTCAAACGAACAAAAAAACTCTAAAACTAAAATGTTAAATCGCCATTTAAAAGGGCCGAAGAGTGACTGCATTTTCAAAATGGTAGATTAACACTGTGAACACGCTGGATTCAACATTATAAATGGTGATTTAACATTTCATAGTGTTGAATCCAGCATGTTCAAAGTTTTAATCTACTATTTTGAAAATGTAGTCACTCCTCGGCCCATTTAAATGGCGATTTAACATTTTATATTTTAGAGCGTAGGGCTATTATATAGTTGCACGACCCTGCCTCTTTTCCCCATACTCTTCTTCTCTTTCTTTCTTCCCTTTTTTCTTCTTCTCTTTCTTCTTCTTCTTTTCTGATCATTTGAAAATGATAGGGCGGCCACCCCTGCCTCCCTGTGGCGCCAATATGGAGCTATGGATATACCGTCGAGTCATATGTCCCACGTATTTTGATACATGTACCATCCCTATAGGGCAAATTTTCAAGATTGACTGAAAACTGAGCATGTCAGTATTCATTTACGAGGGGGTGTTCGCACCGACGATCTGGATCTTTGCTGGTATCGGTGATACATAACAATCCGCCTTCCCTGTGTTACATCGATTTCAGGATATTTGCAATCACATGCCTTTCGTCTCTGCAGTCCAGCCCTCTTCCTTACATTCAAGCAAAACAATTCACACGAAATAAAGGAGTACTTCACAAAAAGACAAGAAATTCATAAGCTACAAAAATTCTTTTTATTCGTCCATCCAACGATACAAAAATAGACCAAATGAAACGCCAAACGTGAGTGTCAACATTCTCCACATACATATGTACAATTCCTGCATAGAGTATGAAATATCAATTTTCACTGGAATATTTGTATCAGGAAGACAAAAAGAACAAACAAAATATAAACAAATCTGGTTATATTGATATCTTATGACAAATAGGCGTAGCAACATTTATTAGTCGTTTTTTCTTCTTCTGCCTGAACAATCACCACAGACATTAATGCTTCTGAAAGCTAAAAAGAAACAATACAACAAAATCTTCTTTTAAATCTATTCAATGAACGTCATCTGAATATATACATCTATTTTGACCTCTATACCATACATAATCATCTTCATCAGTTTAAAATGTTGTCATGCGTATTTCCATTTTTATATCATATTCATTCTAATGAAAGACGACATTATTGATATGCATGACTTAAAAGTGGGTATCTATCAGGAAACTGTTTCTTTCGCATCTAAAATTGCACATTATGTATCGAAAGAGCTAAAGGTTTTTATCTATTTTTATATCAGAGTTGCTTGGTTGTCAAAATGTTTTAATTCAGTAAAATGCAATGCTTCTATTCTCTGATTTCTTGAAAATGAAAATGTAATGTTCATTTCACACAGCAGCAGACAGCAAAAGAATTTACAAAGGGACTGGCAAAATACTATTCCATGAATTCTTATTTCAACAAGAATGTCGTAGCTACCCATTTCGATACTATTGGGTTTATTCCAGTATTTCAATAACATCCAAAACAAAAAAGTTTATCTGTATACTACTTCAATTTTTCAAGCTTTCACACAATCCGGGTCCATTACAACATTTAATAAACACGTATCATAAAAGTGGGAAAATTTGTAGTTTGACATCACATATACTTAGGTGTATTATACCTGTCACTGCATACGTCTCCAGTCCTTAAAAAAGGCACAGAACGACGAAAGCTAATGAAAATGTAATGCTTGACCTAAACGTTTCACTTTACACAATAAGATAACATTCCTCTACTATATCAGCCAACGTTATTGAGCTTTTTTTCTGTCTCAGTCAACACGCTACGTCTAATTTGATATCTACAGTAAAGTCTCATCGGTGCGGCAATACACCCCTAAAAATTAAGTACCAAAGTTTATGGACAATGCACATGTACACATAACATCGAGTGACATACTTATACAAAAATAGACTTATCATAGTACTTTTAAATTCAATTAATTTCATAGAAAAAGTTTTAAAATGTTGCCCAAAAAACACGTTTTGTCTCACATCACTTTTACAAGCTCTCTTCGTTTAAACAATATAATTCATGTCATTTTCCATCCGAACACAACAGTATTGTGAAATAACTCCCGCAACCTCATGCCTTGACGCTAGTCATATACTTGATGTTAGTATCTTAAGTCATGAGTGAAAATATAAATAAAACAATATATGGTCATATTTGTCATTTATTCAATCTAGGTGATAAGGTACATTTTATTAATTATAGAGACTGATAATTAAGTACTTTACACGACACAGACTATCAAATTGATACACCTATGGTCACAGTCTACCCTAGAAATAAATAGGTTCTCGCTTCATTCTTCAAGCCTCGATGACTGGTGAATATTCCTTAGCAAGACAGGTACAACTTGTCGCGTCGCGGGAGGTGCTGGTTAGAATGCTTAGAAGTTCTCAAAGTGATGGATGAAGGCTGCACCATCGTACTTGTTGAGGTCTACACATGCCTGTTCTACTCCACTGGTCATGCCTGGAGGACCACAACTGAACACTCCAATCTTTCCAACCTGTCAAGACAAAAACATTGAGTTGATTAGAAGCATAATAATGGCACAGGATAGGAGTTGAAAACAAGGTTAATAAATATGGAGAGTTGTGCAACTGATGCAACCGTGTTTGTACGTCACAACATTTATCTGCTAGAATCTATTGAATGCTTATGTCCTAGAATGATTTAACAAATTCTTTTATGGAAAGAAAAAAGGGTTAATACTATCAAAATACTTATGAAAAGTATGACAGAATTATGCTTGAATATACTAAACGGATTTTTTATTTAAAAAAAAAATCTATTTTCATGGACTTTCATCTCAGAGACGTTTCAAGGGAACCATTATTATTAAATCAATGATGTACTTGAAGGGAAAGGAAAAAAATGTTTATTAAATAATCATGATTACTTTGGGAAAAGCGAATTTTAATCAACAACCTAAAGAACAAAGTAAACTTTCTATCAAAAAGTCATTATAGAAACAAATATTTGAATCGTATGAAAGTAGTTAGATACTTACTCCTGGATGTTCATCCTCAAGAGATTGTAGGAAAGAAGTGAACTGAGGACGTCCGAAATGGGTGATAGATTTGAGACCAGTGAACAGAGATCGGTTCGAGATCTTCTGGAAATGACGTTCACAGATGTACTGTGGAAAAACAAAAAAAATGATGAATAAATCATTTGTAAAATATATGCAGTAAATACAGTAACCATTACGTTTGGTATCATAATGGGGAACCAGAAATCTATTCTTGTTATATGTTACTCCATTAGGGCAAGGATTTCATCTGTACATCATCAACATGTACAGTTACGTTTAATTTCTCTCCCATAGCTATTGGGGAGGTTTTTAAGTCAATTGAAGAGAAGCTAGAGTTCTGGGAAAGGTGAAAAATTGTGAGCTTTCTCATTCTTTCCATGTCAGTTAGGAAGAATATCATAATAAAGGTGTTCCCTAGAAAGGATTGCTATAAAAATGCCCTCATATTGGAAATATGACAAGAAGAAGCTGAAAGTTCGGGGGAACATTCATGCCAGATTTGCTGTGTGGTTCCCATTTCTTTGTGCAGTGCAAGTACCTTTTCAGGGAAAGTAAAGTGAATTTCTTATCAATTCGATAATCTCCAAATCTCACACTATGTTTATATACAACTAATCTAACTCTCCTAGTTAGTTTGGAACAGTTTCTTTCACATTATGATCGCATGACCAGAACCAGTTTATCTTTAAGAATAAGCTTACATTATAAGTAGACGACTTTTGTGCAAACTGATCTTTCATTGTAGCTCACTATAGAGTTTGATACAGTAGTTCTGCATTTCGAACAATGAACTTCAAAACAGAGTCAAATGGTGCATACACACAGCAGTACCTAGGCTAAATACTTGATAAAGAGAAAGAGAACTCCAACCTTGATCGTAGGCCCCCCCCCCTCTCTCTCTCTTTTGTTATGTTATTCATTCTGTTTGATTTACCAAATCAATTTCTAGAAATAAATGAGACTTACCAGCATAGTGGTTCGGAGATCAAACTTCTGGAAGAACTGAGTGATGAAGATATGGACACTGACGAGGTCATTGGTGTCATTGTCTTCCACATCACGGATAATGTCAGTGAGCCATTCGTAGTGCTTCTGTGTACGGGTCACCCAGATGAAATAGACCTGAGGAAATAACAAAGATTTGATGTAAGACGGGTCCAAGAAATTTGTGGAGAAACAGAGTCTGTATCATATTTGCTTTTTTTCCCCTGGTGGTGGGGGGGGGGGGGCTAGGAAGGAAAACATCTCGCATTACATTGTTGATCTGCATATTTTTATCTTTCTGTTAACAGATTCATGTATCAAACATACAGATCCATCGAAAATCTCCGTTCTTATTTGAACTCTCTGTAAACAATTTTTTATATTTTTAATATCTGTAATTTTTAACAATATTTCACACATATTCAGTTGCATTGTATGTGCAAAGACCTTTCATTCCTTTTGTCTATATTTTAAAACACGCATAAAGAATATGGATGGCTCATTATAGAAACAAATGAAGAAATATGAATATTATGATATTGTGATGGAATTTTCTTTTCAAAATGTAACAAGACAAACACTAAGCAGAAAGCTAATGTTAACAATTATGTGAATACAGCCAGACTACACACACAGAATCAGAAGCACTAACCTTCTTGCATGTGAGGCGGGCACCGATGCTAGATTTGTTGACGATGTCCTTGAGGAATGGAAGCGAATGGGGTAACACCGATACCTCCTCCTACCAGCACGGCCACCTCATACTGGTACCAATCCTGGTGACCCTCTCCGTATGGACCATCGAGGAACAGCTACAATCAAAACAGATTAACAAGACCAAAACATGATAGGGATGAACTTGATAGCCATAAATCATTTATCATAAATAGCCTTTCAAAACAGAAGTATAGTGGTAGTGATAGCATATCTTCTCAAGCAACTGTCTCTCCCAGTATCTCGATCTTTATTATCTTCAACTACTCCCAGTTTGCAATAAATCATCCAAATTTTTGCAACAGATTATATGATCATTACAGATCATCAAAGGTTCTTGATACTCCTCATTGCATTTGGACAAAGCGGAATTACCTTATTTTCCAACAGAGCACATTGTTTTCTAGTACAGTAGTTTCGACAGAATGAAACAAATGTGTACCTTTGGTAGAGGATGTTCACGCACGATATTGGGGTCATAGGTGGACCTGAGGTTCATGGTCCATGGTCCTACAGCTCTGATGTGAAGGGATAGATTCTCTTCATGAGGAGCTGATGTCAGAGTGAAAGGATGGTATTCACTGGATGACAAGGTCTTGCATGCGATTCGGACCCACTGGCCAGACTTGTACTCGAAACCCTGAGGACGCTTGAACTCAAGCATTGTCACATCTGTCAGTAGAAAATGTAAAAAAGTGGATATCATTAACGTTTATTCGAATTGTGGCAAGCACTCAATTATCGTGAAAACAATGGAAGTCCTGAGGGTACACTTGTTTAGAAAAGGTATTTATATGGATTGTAGAGATAACTGTTTCACATATTGGGGTGAAGAAGCATTGCACTCTCAAAGCAAAGTGAAGCTCACAAAGGAAATAATTTTAGAGACTGTGTTCTAAAAACATCTCGAGTGGGCCTGAAATAGTACCGAATAACCCTTATTATTTTTTACAAAGAAATTAGAATTGTCCTATGAAGAAAACTTCTAAATCTTGTCAAGTATACAAATTTAACACCTGGGTAGAGAGAGACCAAACTGTAAGCAAAGAGCCTTGCTAACATACCTGAGGGTAGAAGTTCAGCGCGAGTGACAGCAATCTCAGCCTTCTTCCTGCTGACACTGACCAGCTTGTCAAGGGTGAAGAGGACGATAGGACCGAGCGAGAAGTAGTGCATGAAGGGAGGCTGGACAAGCCGACCAGAGCCGTGGAGGAACATCAAGATGAAGTAGATGATCCACATGTTGTGGGTGAACCAGAACAGGTTGAAGACACGGCGACGGGCGTACTGGAAGGCGAAGGTGTACATGACGGCACAGATCAACACCAGAAGGATACCCGTGAAACCTAGTGAACCAGAAAATATCACTTATTGCTATTATGATTATAGAGATAAAAACAGATGATTCTGATATAAAGTGACATACTCTATCATCCAAAGCCTCCACTTGCATTAACCTTTTGTTTTGATAATGTGAATTCTTAATGCAAAGGTAGAAGAAATGAAACTAGCAAGTCGATCGAACTTGCAAGAAACAAACTGATTCTTCTCTTTGTGTCTAATGAGACAAAACAGGATTCACGTATCACAGGCATGGTAGAAGATTCAGCTGGAGATTCTGCTCTATCCTTGGTTGTCAATCCCCTGACAAAAATCAGTTTGACATGGACCACCCCTTTAGAAGTAGACAACTTGGACTGCTTCACTTTTAACAGCTTAAAGTATGAAACAGCAATGATGACATTCTTTTAACTGACTGAATTCACTATGTTATTGTGATATAATACAAGTAATGAATCAAGAGTATCAAACGACAAGTGGTTGTTCTACCTACCGGTGATAGTACCCCAGGCCCAATAGTGGAACTTCGGAAGCTCGTGGGAACGATGGAAGAAGTCACGGAAGTAGCAATTGAGATCATCAGCAGTCTGGGTGGAGATGTGGTAGAAGTTGATGGAGTGTCCAATAGTGTGCAAGACTGAAATGATAAAACAGAGATTTTGATAACTGGTATGGAGTAACAGAAATATACTTATATTTAAATGATGTTATCAATAGTATGATTGACAGTATTCTAAATAACAGATCTTTAAAAAAGTGCTTCCATATCCTTTTTTTAACCCTTACCTGATTAGAGTTATATTCTTTCATTTTCATTTATTTTTGATGGAAGAATTAGATAAACATACTCTATGCAAAACTAAATTTCCACGCAAACCTTGTGATAGTTGTAATATTAAAGATTAAGATGGTTTACTTTTACTTATGAATTAATACAGATTGAAGTCAGGTGTTCCTTGCAAATTCAACAAGCTTGATGTGGAAATAACTCTATCTGTCGCTATGAAACCCAATAAGTGTTTAAATCAGTTTATAGGGTATAATACTACAACTCCTTAATTCTTGAGAAGCATTATGATACTTGATACTTACTGGAGAACAAGAGGGCGAGTATGGCAATGAGCTTGTGCATGGCTAGAGCCGAGTCGAATGGAACGTAGCGATGCAGGAAGGTCTCTCGCAGTTTGGTGATGGTATTCCTACACATGGTGACAAGCAGTGAGGAGTAGGTAAACATCATAGCCGACGCAGCTCCACGGGTCACTGATACACCAAAACCAGCGATACGACGAAGACCAGCAAACTCACGCTCGATAGAGTAGTCTGGAAAGCAGAAAATCATGAAAGTCGAGACCATTTTTTTTTTCAAATCGTGTGACATGGGAAACATTTCTAATGACAGAAAAAACTGTGCCTTCATGATGGAGTTCTGACAAAGCTGGCAAATTCACCCTAAGCAATAGTCTTCAATACAAGATATGTGAGGAAAGAGACCCATATTATGAAAGTTCTTGTTATGAATGCACATTAAATCATAACTCTGTGAGTTAGGAACAAGCATTAATTATTCCTATGCACATACGTTCTTCATAAGAAACAAAGTAAGGTCAGTCACAGTTTTTATAATGACATGTTTCTCATTTAGACAGGGGTAGTTCAAGAATGCCATACACATTGATGTCTAGTGACTCATGAGGTATTTTTCACAGCTGTCTTTTAGAATAAAAATGTGTGCATGGGCATCATGACTACTTACAGTAGGCTCTTTCGATGAAGACACCGGCAAGGACAAGTAAGTAGAGTATGACGTAGAAGATCTGAAGTCTGTTGTTCTCGAAGTAGCGGACAAAAGTGTTGTAAGCCTTCTTGCTGGGGTCCTTGGGGTCTTCCTGCTGGACTGTTTCAATTCGGATACTCTTAGACTGGGCACGCTTCTTCACTCCTCCGCTACCACCAGCACTCTTAGGAGCTCCGTTAGCTTTTCCACCTGGCTGATCCTTGTCCCTACGATGAAAATATTAATGTTTATTAATGTCTCTCAGTTAAGTCCTCATTATTTCTGCATTCGGAAGCACTTTGTAATTCAGTTAGCTAAAAATTTTCGTCATCTCTATACAATATCTGCACCTATTAAATCCATTCCATTTCCTTGAGCTTTACCCATTAATGTAATTGAACTGACCTGGTACTTGTACTTACATCCCATTCCAACACTTTTTCATTTCAAAATTTGGAATAGATGTTATTGGTTTAACATTATATTTTGTTTGCTCTGGTGCATTTGTTTGATTGAATATCCAATTTTGATACATGTTGCATACTTCAAGAAAACCTTTAGTGTGTATTGTGATTCTGTAGGGAATGCACTGACAACAGAAACGTACTTGTAAGCACGGATAATGGTCTGCCTGGCACGGGAATTAAGATTGCCTCGTCTGATGACAGTAGCCGCTCCACGGCCGGGGGGTCCAGCATCCTTCTGACCTGGTACCTGAGCGATGTTTCCTGCAAAGTGGTAGAAAAGGGTATATCATTATTTTATCACAACTACAATGCCAAGGGTTAGTTAAACACCACTTGGTTAGCAAATTAAAGGAATATACCGGACGACTTTGAGGTATGATTGTGCATCAATTTATTACCAAGGCCAAGAGGGCGACGCCAGGTGGCACTACATCACTTCACATATCAGAGCTCCTGATGATACATATCACACAATAACATATACTGGCACAAGTACATGCACTATCAAGAGAAAGGGAAAAGGGGGGATGTCGTCGACGAGAACAAGTGGAATAAGCATTGGCACCTAAATCCCAGGGGATGGGGATATCCCCCCCACTATTTAGAGAGAGGGGAGTGGCATCTACAAATATACCCCACCTTCCCAAACGAGAAATATTTTAATCAGTCCGTTGTTGGAAGTTTGATAAATCCATCATAAAGCATGGTTTTAGAAGTGAATTTCTATTTAAAATACTATTAAAAACCAGAGATAGGATGGAAGAGTATGTTTGTGTCTAGGTGTGTGCGTGGATGGGTGAGGATATGTGTATACTCGTGTCTAAGTTCACGCTAAAAATTTCGGCAAGAGATTTGGATCATCCCCCACTCTTCGAAACAGATTAATGCCGGTGGGAATAAGAGAGGAGAAGGGGAGAGGGAGGGTAGGAGGAAGAGAGGAGGATATTATGGAGAGGCAGTGAAGGGAATAAAGCAGAGTGGAAGTGACAACAATATTGAACTCAGTTTTCATTCTTCTTTTTCTTAATGACATCCCTCAACGATAGATACCATGTCAGATTCACCTTATTCACTGACAGAATTGATTTAATTTATTGTGAACAAAAGCAAAACGAGCAATCCCAAACTACTTTGGTCTACTCGAGTGGTGTTACATAGTTTCGACTACGTACCAGCGATGTCGAGTTTGGCATTTTCGAGTTCACCCTTGTGTTCAGCCATGACAGTGATGAAGTCGTCGAGGGACAGAGCTTGCTTGTCGCCCAGGCCGGCCTTCTCAAACATGGCGTGGATCAGCTGGTCAAGATCGGTCTCTTCAACGCTAGCACTTACCATCTCCATCATAGATCTAGGATAAGAGATTCACACCACCCCACATTAGAACTCAGGACGAGATGATAGAACTGGGACATGCAGCAGAATTATGTGCACCCAAACAAAATGACCAATTTTTTAGGGGAAGTTACGGATCATTACTTTATAAGGTTAAACTCAAGAATCCGGTCAAAATCTATTTCAAGTTCAATAAAATCATGTCAAATACAAACTTTCTAATACAGTTTTCAATGAATCTGACTAAATTTAACATATCATCAGCTACAGCATGATCTTTATAAGAATTCATCCCTAAAGTCGCTTATATTTCCTTGGTCTTGAAAGAACCTGGACAAATTCTCATTATCTCGAATTCTTAACTTGAGAACGAAAAATATGCAACTCATTCTTGTAAACAGATTAAAGCCAATGGATTACTTACTTCAACATCTGCCTGAACTCATCACGGGATAAATGACCAGATCTGTCAATGTCGTACATGTTGAACATCGAGCTTCAGCTTGTCCTCGGGTTGTCCTAATAAAGAACAGTTATACCAACAAATAAGTTTTTTATCCAGCACTGCATCAATAGTCTCTCAAAAGAGTTACTGGGTAATCAGCATCATTTCAAAGAAATAATAAATGAATTTGTGAGTAGTTATCAATGAAAATATATTCATTTCCTAATTAGGCATTTATAAACAATAAAGTAAGATTTATAGTCGTAAAATCTGAGAGTAGACTACAAAGTGAGAATATTGTTGAGATGTTATTGACTTATGTAGACCACATTTACATTTCCAATAAGATTTTACTCTGAAATCTTCTGTTATGGAATATCAGCAATCAATCTGTTAGACAAAAAAGATGAAAGATAGCTACCATTTTTATTGTGAAAATACAAATTTTGTCCCACCGCCCCTACAAGCTATTACATTTTGACTCGCCATCATCACAGTATCCAAACACAAATTAGATTAGAAGAAGAATTAGGAGCGGGCAAAGTTTCAGAATTTCGTATCTTAATTAGCCTACCCTTAGCGAAGACAACAATGACATCGAGGAACTCTCTAAATGAAATGGTTCCGCTGTTATCCTGATCGACAAGCTCAAACATCTGTTCTACGAAGAGGGAATCGGGTTTCATGGTGAGAACTTCAGCGAACTCGGTCTTGGTCAGCTCACACTCCAGGATGTCCTTGGTCTCCTTGTTGTTCAGATTTTCCAAGTTCTCAGGGTCAAAGTCAAGCTTGAAGGCCTAGTTTGTCCAAAGAGGGATGGTAAGTGAAGAGATAACCACAGACATAAGTTCATGGTTGAATTGAATATTTGTGATTTGTGACTGAATATCTAACTCGATATGTAAATGTTGAATGAATGGTTAGGATTCCACAGCTAAAAAAAAATAATAACAATAATAACTCTTTGAACTTCCACTGACAAGGCTTGGATGGAGTTTGTTTGCGCTTGTCTCTCCAGGTGTAGCAAATATCTACATGTATCATGTATTCAAAAGTAGTTTCTTGACTTATTATCTGCTTCAATTGCTGGTCCGCTTCAGCAGGGCTACTTGCATGGGGTGCACAATTCCATACGCAGTATATAGATCTAAAACATAGACCCATCAAAAGGATAGAACAAATTTCAAGCATTGCATGGCAAGGAATGAGTAGCCTATTGAAGGGAATGTTCATGGTCTATCCCAGTCTTAAAGAAATCAAAGCCATTAGAAGGGAACAAGATGTCCTACCTGGGAGAAAGCCATAAGGAAGAATTTCTCGAGGAGTTTGGTGCGATGCTCCTTGGTGACAGCGACATTCAGAAGTTCATGTTCCCTGATCTCCTGTCTCTCACGTCCTATACCAACCTCTTCACTGCCAAGGAAGGATTCTAAGTCACTGATGAATTCAAGACGGCTTTCATCGTCAGGGAACTTCAATACGATGTCGTATTCGCGATCGAACTTGACGACGAGGTAACGACGTTGACCGTCAGGGGAAACCAGTAACCCGACCTAAGATAAGACAGGAATCAAATCTTGGTAATTCCAACAATAGGATGTACGCTTATATAACTAATGAAAGGAACTTCAGGATGAAACAAGCACACTAAAGGGTGACAAGCGATAAATTAACATACAAGAGTTCTAATTTTCAACATAAAATATGATATAAATGAGAATAGGTCTAAGATATTTTCTGTTATATAATGAAAGGATTTTAGGTTAGAAATGCTATTCAGGAAGATCAAGTACTAAGATTTATGAAAGCACAAATAATCAAAGAGTGGGACAACTTTTCTAAAGGTTATTCGCAGAGCAAACCCTATATTACATAGGGACAACTGAATTGCATTTAAATTCGGTGGAGTAGCTTAATTGAAGGTGTAGAATCATCAGCCTTACTTTGGAGTATGGGGTGAGATCGACGGTCCTGTAAACCTTATTGCCACGCTCATTGGAGATCCTGATCTTTTTTCCAGGTCCAAGTTTTACTTGGACTTGTCTTGAACCTTCCTTCTTGCCACACCATTCAGCAGCTGTATAAAAGGTCATATCAGAAACAGTAAATTATTTGATAATGACAAAATAACTTTTCGAGGGATCTAACGTTGGACTTCTTTTTAGATATACGAAATGTGCTAATAAAGAATTTAGAATTTCTTGGATGTTCCTCTTCCTACAGAAAAAGCACTTCTTTGTCAACATAGAAAAGACAAGATTTATAAGATTTATTCATTCTTTTTACATACATGTAAAAAGAATGAATAAATTGGCAATATGATAGAAAGTTTTAAATCACCGTTTTTCCCTGCAAATTGGCAACTTTTTGACTTCTCATCATAATTTCTGTCAATTTATATTCATTTCAGATACATTACGTTTTATAAGAAAAATGTAGCAATAAAATAATAATGTTGGTGTTGCCAATTTGAAGAATAAAAGCTGATCAAATTAGGCTTTAAATAACTCCTGTCATGAATGGAATAAAGAATACTGGGTAAATAAAAAGGAATAAAGAATACTGGGTAAATAAAAGGAACGAGAATAATACAAAAGACCTAGAGAGAGAGAGAGAGAGGGAGGAGGGGGAGGGGAAACATTCTTCTAGCATCAGAAGATTTGAATCTAAAACTTTTAAATACCCGAGTAGGTCTTGAGGCTGCTTGGGTCACGTGACCTAGTTTTCCTGTGTTGTAACTTGCGAGCTTCCTGGATTTGTTGTTGTCGGATATGAGCCAGTACTAACAGAACAGCAACACAACCTGGTATAGGGTGATTAGAAATAATACACTTTGAGTATCAAACATTCCTCAAAATTTCACCAACCTGTTTACCTTTATTTACAATTTTTCTTTTAGTGGCATCTTCTGTGCCATTAAAATTCAATTTAAAAATTTTCATAATTCAATTTTTACATATTTCATTGTTTTTTCTATCTCTTTTATTGCAATTTCCTTTTTAACTGCTATATAAATATTATGTCTTATCTTATGACCTTGTGATAATATTAGTCTTCGGACTTTTATCATGTACTAATTTTTTACAATAAAACCGAAATTGAATTGAATTTAAGCCATACACTGCACCTTCACTGTGCTTCAAAACGTCGTCCTTTGAATAACAGACGCTAACATTCCAATTCTTTTCAAGAAAAAAACATGCGAGTATATACACTGTGTTGTCAAAAATCTGCAAAGATAACTTTAAGTGTGGATGGGTGTTGTCTTTTCAATATTTGCAGTTGATTCTGCGCTTTTGCCCCTAACCTATAATGAGACTGTGGAACTGAACTCTTCCCCGTTTCTTTCCTTCCCAGGCTTTCCTTTTCCTTCTCTTTTCTTCAACTGTTTTGCTAACCACTTCAATTTCATACAGCAGCTTCTAATGTATGCTTCTAATGTATGACAGATTGGAAACTCCTTTCATTGTTAATGCTATACAATTTTGGAATGCTCTCCCTAAACATGTCAAAAAAGTAAACAATTTTTCACATTTTAAAAGATTACTAAAACATCTGAAAAATGAGTCCCTCCTATAATGTTAACTATCATTAAAATCAATCATTAGTGGAAATAGTTTATCTCGTTCATTACGTAAGTTGTGGTCTGACATTTTATGCATCTTTATCTTCTTTAAGTTTTATCAGTTATTCTGCTTATACTTTTATATTTCTGTATTGATTTTGTTTAACGTAGTCGTAGTGGTAGTTATGTATCTCTGATTTTTGGTTACTTCACATCAGTTCAGTGCATAGGACCCCATTGGAAATAAGCCAATTTTGGCTTTCATGGGCTATCCTGCATGTCAAGGTATTTGTTGTCTTTTTCATTCCTAAGTTGTATTCTATGTGTTATACCTGACGAATAAAATCAATCAATCAATCTATCATGTAGCGCAGTAATTCCACACACAACCTTTTTAAGGATGTCACTGTACATGCTGTCTAAGCATTTCCTCCTGAACTGAAGTTGAATGTTACTCACCGACACACCAGATACCGATAGCAATGTACGACAGGATATAGGATGCCTCGCTGCCATCGAAGTAGTCGAAGGTCTGAAGGTTGGTACAATTTTCCATGTCATCTTCACTGATAGTTCTACCCTCACCCTCAAATGGATGTTCAACATAGCAAGGATCATCTGGATACATTCAGAAAAAAGAGCATACATTTTCAGCCCAATTATGTACTAAAAATGATTCTAAGATATTCCCAAAGTCTCTCCTCTCAATCCTACAAATGAATGCAGATGTTGATAGGTTATATACCCTTTTCAGATTCCTGAAGGAAAGCATTGGAATAACCTGCCAGAAAAACACAAAATATGAAATCAGTAGCGTACACTTTGAAACACACCTTAAGGCATGTCTTTATATGCGGTATATCATTATCATCAATCCAATGTTGCGTTTCCGGTTGTTGAGTAGCATAACCCCATAGGATCAAGAGCCTGATTGATGCACGGGTTCCACCCCAAGTAAGGGAAAAGACCTGGGTCAATTGAACACGATACAGAGACTTTTAAGAACTCCAAGTTAGGGCAATTTCAATATCTGATAATTTTCATATAGAAACTATGTTTGGACTATTTAGGAAGTATTGTAAGGATTTCAAGGATCACTCATCAGGATGAAATAGGCTATGGGGTTGCCCTCGAGTAGGTATCTAAAGCACTTTGCTACGAGAGAAAAAAAAGTAGAATAAACGCTATGTCGGAACATATCGGTAGGGTGTTATGAATAAGCTTGGAAAGCTGGCAAGAACACATCTACTTTAAAGTGTCATCTTGCATTGGAATAGATCAAGGGATTGATGGATTAATGGAAGGACTATGACATCAGACTAGTTAACTTACCTGATGTGTAATGGAACGGGTCTTTCTGGAGGGAAGAATTTCCATTTCCACTGATGTTAGTACAGGCTACAATGATATCCCATAGCTTTATGTTATGGATGAAGTCAATCTGCTCTTTGGTGAACAAACTGTAAGAGAGAGAGAGAGAGAAAGAGAAAGAATGATAGAGAGAGAGATATAATAAATACTAGTATATAACACTTTTAAAAGAGAAACAGGACAACCGTTTTGATTTGTTTCGGTATGAAACCAATTAAACAACAGTAAGTAGGTTCATATGTTAAACAACCTAATGATTTTTAAACAACTGATCTAATAGTGATACTAAAAGTAGATCTTAGAGCATAATTCAAAATATTGTCTTACCCATTCATTTCATTTTCAAACCAGAACCTATCCGCATCTCTAGACCTGACAAACTGATCTAAAATGATAGTACGGAAGAGTTCTCCAGGCCCATTGCTAGTGGTTTCCAGCAGACCACCTGCCCAGATGTCCACATTGTCTATATCATGGTCGTAAACCTTACTCAGTTCATCCAATTCCTAGTCAACAAGCAAAAAATAAATAAAATATTAATTAACTAACCCCCCCAAAATGAATATATATATATATATATATATATATATATATACATATATATATATATATACATGTGAGACAATTGAGAGAATAATAACGTAGCATGAATCAAAGTTCCCCAGAGCTGTCCTACCATTTTGGAAATTTTGCAAAGGTTGAAAAAATGTCTCCGCCGGGAATCGAACCCGGGCCTTTGGCTATGAACGCCAATGCCTTAACCACTAGACCACGGAGACGGGCCAGTGGTTTCGGCGACTCCAAATTCACTTAACCGACAGATACAAATCTTCAACCCTCACTAATTAATTCCTTTGTTGGTGGCAGATGAGTTTTGAACAATGACCTGCCGCACACCTCAGCTGGATCCGAGCGAATGCTTTGGGATACATGTATATGTTGGAATAATTAACATTTTGTGATCAGGTAACATATACAACAGCTTTGGCAACTCTCATGGAAATAAATACAAGTGAGACAATTGAGAGAATAATAACGTAGCATGAATCAAAGTTCCCCAGAGCTGTCCTCCATTTTGGAAATAAATGAGAGTTGCCAAAGCTGTTGTATATGTTACCTGATCACAAAATGTTAATTATTCCAACATATACATGTATCCCAAAAGCATTCGCTCGGATCCAGCTGAGGTGTGCGGCAAGTCATTGTTCGAAACTCATCTGCCACCAACAAAAGGAATTAATTAGTGAGGGTTGAAGATTTGTCAATCTGTCGGTTAAGCGAATTTGGAGTCGCCGAAACAACTGGCCCGTCTCCGTGGTCTAGTGGTTAAGGCATTGGCGTTCATAGCCAAAGGCCCGGGTTCGATTCCCGGCGGAGACATTTTTTCAACCTTTGCAAAAATTTCCAAAATGGTAGGACAGCTCTGGGGAACTTTGATTCATGCTACGCTATCATTCTCTCAATTGTCTCACATATATATATATGTACACAAATGCAATGCGTGCACAACCCGTTAACATGATTGGCCCTGTCTTGTATAATGGCATATAAAATGAAAGACGTGAGACAGCGAAAGACGTAGCTGTATATTCCACTTTTAATATCCCGAGCTTTCGGCTTCAAAGGCCTTTATCAACGGTTCTACAACGAAACAGACAGAAACAAATGGAATGACAAGCATAGATAAACAGTAAAGAACTTGGGTAAAATAATAAAAAGAATATAAAAACTAACGAAATGAAATAAACGTTTTTAATTATTACCTGGTGGAGTTGTGGGAGTGGTTCAGTGATTCCTGCTCATGTGTTTGGTCACGTGATGTGGTACGTCACATGAGCAAGAGTCACTGAACCAGTAAATGCGCTCGGACGCCACCTAGAGTGATGTTGGCAGGGAAGCAATATAAGATGCACATAAAAAGCTCACGTATTAGTGAGGTATTTGTGAGGTAATAGAAGTGAGCAATCCAGGTGGCAATAAGCAGTTGTAGGTAAATGAGAAAAACTTATGGATAACATAAAGTCTCAAAATAAGGTGTTAACATACAAAATGGCAACAATACCTTCCCATGGTATCACTGCCTCGATAAGTGACTGCAACTTTGTTATGTGAAAGCACTTTGTTTTGAGATTTGCACCATACAAGAACGGAATATCAAAATAATAATAACAATAACAATAATAATTAGGATAATAAATGTGACTTATATGGCCTGTGCAAAATCCACTCTGTGGAAAGCTCAAGGCGCATGTAGAAATGATTAAGAATTGAACAGAAATATTTAAGATGCTTTTAAAAGGATTCAGTGGTTAAATACTTTTTGATGTCTTCAGGAAGACTGTTCCATAATTTTGGACATGCGTGGATAAATGATCTTCCCCCCAAAGCTTTTGCAACTTCAGGGATCCCAAGAGATCTGGAAGTGGATGAGCGTAAGGATCTTGCCGGGGTGTAATTTTTAATTAAGGAGATATGGTATTGGGAGAAGAACCAGTGGCGTTGTTACGTACCGTGGTTGATCGCATTGGGGGGGGGGCACCAAGCATGGCCGTATGCAGAATTTTTTCCGGGGGGTGGGGGGGGGGGGACAAGGCGCGTAAAATTTTTGAGGCAATAAAAAAGCGAGGGAGTGAAGTGACCGAGCTGGTCATGAGGGTGCTTTTGCATTTTTAAAGCTGAAATTGAAAGATCTGGTACACACTTTTGGTGGATTTTTTGACAATTTGGACACTTTTCAGTAACAAAATGTTGAGTATTCAAAATTTCTGGGGGGCAACCTCCACCCTGCTGCGTACAGCCATGCACCGAGTGGAAAAATTTGTGCAGGTGTGTGTGGTTATTTCTATCATGTTAACAATAACGACAGTATTCTCGAATTAAGGTGTCTTAAGGGACGTGAAGTGTTTTAAAATTTTTGGAAAATGAAGTATCTTGCTAGATACCACCCTGTATTTAAATTTTGCGAGCGAGGTGAAAACTTACAACTTGATTTTCAATAAAAACAAATGTTATTTCGTTACCAAAATACAATATCGGACCACTATAGGCTCAGATGATATTTCAATTAAATATCTAATCACCTTGCTGCCAATCACTCTATTTTAGCACGTCCCTGGTCTATTGTTTTCAGTCCGAAACTACCATGTCTCTTTCCATTACGAGCGAGCGAAGCGAGCGAGGAAGCACACACTCACCCCTTCAGTAAATTACATTGTGAGCATATGAAACATCTGAATTATTCATTTGGTCACCTCACTTGCCCAATTCGTTTGCTTTGAAAAAAAAATCAAACAATTATTTATCGAGCGAGTGCAGCGAGGGAAGAAAATTATACCCTTTTTTCATTGTAGAAAGTGTTATTTCGTCATCGAAATATTAATATCTAAATAATATATTCGATCCTCTGTGACCTGAATATGAATCGGTTTAGGTATGAATTGGTTAAGTCAGCGACGCCTGCCCACCCCCCCCCCCCCCCATACAAAATACATTTTGAAGCTTTCTGGAGCTTTTTTTTTTTTTTTAAAAGAAGATGGTTACTTACGGTTTTCGTAATGAATGTTTTTTCACCAGGAGCTAACTCTGATTCCTTTTTATTGATTGATTCGAAGGTTTCCTTCCTGTCCAGGCCAAGTGAGACTCGAGCTGTGTTATAATCGGGTAGACCATGATCACGCCCTCGCTGTATGTTCAGGGCCATCAGGTCACGTCGAGAAAACTCCAACGGTCCGAATACACGTCCTGTTATCAGGAGAAGAAATACATGACACATTTAACAGGGGTATAGCCTTAAGAGGGTGGCAGACGGCTTACCATATGTCCCCCCCCCCCCAACAGCGCATGAAGCCACTCAAGTAATTTACCCCGTCCCCTCGGATAGGATGTTAAAATACCAATGCTCAACTTTTGTCCCTTCTGTTAGGTGGGTTCAACAATGTATACAAGCAACATCTGCATTCTCACCAAGATTCCACGAGGATTATGGTTTAAATCACCGGCGTAAATCCATTTTGAGGAGTGGGGGGGGGGGGAATGATCGAATTTTTTGCCGAAATTTCTTGCGTGAATTCACAGTTAAGTAAACACACACACACACACACACACACCCTTACTCATCCGAGCAGACCCCCCCACACATAAGTCTTTTATTTTGCGAGCCAGTGAAGCAAGTGACAAAAAATAACCATTTTTTGTTTGTTTGTTTTTAAGAGCATTTCAAATGAAAATTCCACTATATGACAGTCGTTTATGACATTTTTATGAAAAATTTCACCAACTGATTAATTACAATATCATCTTTCCTTAAAATGAGAGGGGGATATTTGTACACGCCATCCTGGCCCCTCACTCCAAAAAGTGAGGGATATATCCTCATTCCCCCCCCCCCCCCCCCCCCGATTTACGCCAATGGTTTAAATACAATCATTTCCAGCTCAATTTTCTCATCTACAGCAGACATTTAAATTTCTAAATCTCAAAATTTCAATACGACAATTAAGTTTTCAATGTAGAATAAAGCCACGGTGATGCAGCTCTGTGTGAGCAGGTTGTGACATCACAAATCTCGCCGCCATATACACGGAGGACCTGAAGACCGAAAATCTCGGTCTAAAAATCTGGGTCTTCATTTTTGAAAGATAATTACTGCGGGCCTCCAACAGATCTTGAAAAGGAAATCAGCTTCCCTCTCTCAATGATATGAATTTTGCTGCAATTCAAAACACTTCTGGGAAACGCTTTTAACTCTTTTGTGTTTACTTTCAAAAGTCAAGACATTCTTCATCAGTGAATCATTTGCCGTGGGAATACATTCACAAATTTAATATCAAATTTTCTAGAAATTAAGATTACTTTGTAGATCTTCGGTGATGATATTATCTTCCCTCTCGGTAATCTGTGATGCCATACCAAGCAGGAATTCTTCAATGTCGTGTTCTCGAACAGAGATCTACAAATAAAATGACACACACAAAAGAAAACCATTATACTTCAATTCAATTTCCGTTTTATCTCAATAAGTATACTACAAAGTAAACTGTTTTTATTGCACCGCCATCTTTTAAGTTTATATGGAATCATGGGTTTTTAATCCGCCGTCAGAAAATGTGAGAAGTGCATTCACAGATATTTGTACGATAGCTTAGCGTGTTTTAATGGTTCAATTCACGATTGTTATGAATTTGGCTTTATTGCTTATGTATAAATTCAATATTTTTTCTTTATAAAAGGACGATTCCTGTTCGCTTCCGTCGTGAAACAACAAAGCAGTTAGGTTCGAAACGAAATGTTTTCCTCATGAAATATGAAAAAAGCACTTGTGAGAAAAAAAAAGGATGACTACAACATTTTTGTTATTATTTTGTCCTCTTTCAGGACGTAAGGGTTAAAGATTCAATGTTACATGCACATTCTTTTCGCAAGAGATTAATAGCTCAAACGCTTCAGGCCACTCACTGATTTACCTTCATGAGTAAACATTTTTGTAACAACATGAAGGAACCAAGTTAGATCCTAGGTATAACAAACCAAGTTTTCCTGCCATTTTACTTGGACATGCTATAAGTAGATTTTTCTCTCTGTCTCTGTCTGTCTGCCTCTCTGTCTCTTTGTCCCTTTCTTTCTTTCTCTCTCTCTCTCTTTCAGTGTGAGGTTTTAAAAACGATAATGTAACTGCTGTAATTCTGCGCTAAATAATGTAATTACAATTAGTGTACAACTCCCCAAGCTAGTCGACGTACTCGTACGGAGTGGTCTTATATTATTATTTTCTCCAAACACCTTAAAGGAGGATGAAACCCTTGGGAAATTCAATTTTAATAAAAAGAGAGTACAGAGAGAAGCAATTTTATACAAAAGTTCCATCAAAATCGGTTTCAAAATGAGAAAGTTATGAAAGTTTGAAAAGTCTCAATTCACTTTCTATGACAATCCTCAATCCTTTTTTTTTTAAATTTGCTTCTCTCTTTCCTCTCTTTTCATTAAAATGGGAATTTTCCCAGGGTTTCATTCTCCTTTAACATTTAACCTCTAGAATGCCGGGTAAAGTGTTAGCTATATTTACCTGTGGGTTCCAGAAGGAGTTACAGGTTCGAACTCCGTGATTTCCCTGAGAAGCTTCATACTCAGATTGGCCATCTATGAAACCTGATGAATTCATGGTAGACGTCCGGTACTCGCATTGTTCATTCCTAAGGCACAACAACACCAAGAACTCGGAATCAAATTCCAAAATAGTCAAGACAATGTCCAACCAGTTCAGTTCAGTTCACTTTCCTTTAATCAGTTCAATTCCACCTTTAAAAATATTTTACATCACACTGTTGCAATTCAATATAAAATAGAACATAGTGAAATAACATACACATAAATATGAAAATTGTCATGGAACTGTGTACAGCTGCATGTACAAAAAAAAAAAAAAAAAGATCTTGTCGAGACATCTTCCCAGATAACATAAGATTCATGATTAATATAGATGGCAGAGAACAAATTTCGAGAAACAATGGAATAAATAATGAATTGCGTCTTGTAGCCCGACAAACCCTCAATACAACATGATAAGGGATGAAAGGGGATGAATAGCAAAGAGAAGGTAAAAGAAGAGTAGGAGGAAGAGAAATTGATAAATACGTTCAATGAGAGTCACGTGTCATTAAAAATTGTTTAAGATGGCGCTTAAAGCTGTTATAAAATGAAATTAAGGTAACATCAGTGTGAACCACATGAAAGCTTACAACGCAATCGAATGCATAAAAGAATGAGAGAACACAACAGAGTGAATTGCAAAGTCGGAATGTGTGACATTTAGATTTTGGTGATTTATTAGGCCTACTCCATTCCTGGAAACTTGTTGATACACTCCATGATAACACATTCTTCTCAACTCCATGTTTTACGATGTAATTCACTATTTTTGTATCTTGATTAGGGTGTTCGATAATTGATTTAATCAAATTCATATCTGGCAAATCATAATGAAGCTCAAGGAAGTTCTGAAGACAAATTTTCTTCACATATTAAAGCAATGTAGGAGTTTATTGTCACAATTTTTTTTTTTTTTTTTTTAATAAACATGTTTCATGTCGGCCTCTGAAAGTATCAAAAGAAGGTGGCTTGGCAATTAGCCTCTGAGGACGAATGAAGACTACATGTAGACACTAACCTGCGCAGGACTCCAGGAGGTACAAGGGTATGGCCGAACCTCATAGCGGCTGACTGGAACTCATGGGTGATCCCAGGATGAATATAGCTCTTGTAACCTGGAGAGAATAGTAAAAAAAAAAAAAAAAAAATCAAAATTACTTCATGTTAGACCTGTGATTATGCACACAATAAACATATCAAAGTTAAGAACAAGTTTTGAAATCTTCTTCTTTCGTTATTGACATCTGCACATGCAACTCCAGAATATTAGGTATTTGGCCACGACTTATCACATCGCAGAGCCTTCTCATTTGCAGCCATCACATCTTCTTCACTACACTGTTCCTCAAGCTTAGGGCATTGGACATGTTGGAGGAGGTGTTGCATGGTTTGTAATGTGCCACAGTCGCAGTTTATGTTGTCATCATCTGCATATCCCAACCGTTTCATCCTCACTTTGATGTTTTGAAATAAAATAAAATTACTGATAACCGTATCAGCTCTATAGATTATTTATTCAAATGGAAAACTTTATTTGTCGTGTCTGTAGAGACCAATAAAGAACCAAGATTCGGTGGGCAGATGCTCTTGTAGAAGGAAAATAATCATTTTGCATAAATTATTATTCCCGATTTAAAAACAGATTGAGACATTTCTGAATCCGCAGCATTTTCATAATTTCATAACATAAAGGGATAACTACTCAAACACATGCTCTTTTAAAAATGATGACGAAGAATACCAACTTGCAATTTAATTTCAGAAATGTATGCAGTTATTTTTGTTCATTTTATTTATTCTTAGCTCACTTGATATTCGTTATCATTATTCTTCATGTTGTTATGGTTATTACTGTTAATGGTATTTTAAATATTGTATATGTTTATTTTACAAAAGATATTAGAGATGTACATTTCAATCAATTTGTTGATATTGATTCATGTACTCAACATTATGGGGCTAACCTCGATTAGCATATGCTATTTGTTAACTACGTTTACCAAGATGTTTGTATCACTGCTAATTATGAAAACATATGTAATGTATGTACCACTGCAATTTTGGTATAAATATTCATTCATTCATTCATTTATTCAAATCTGTTAGGGGCTGAAAGGGCGCTTATACACTGTGTTCAATGAAATGAATGATAGGTATTTCAGCTCTTTAAAATCCCGACATCAGAAATGAAATGGTCTGAAATTTTAATAAACCTATTTCAAGACTGGAAGAGAATTTACACTATTCCTTTAAAATGCTGCCTTTAAATGAAACTTCGCTATTTCCAATTTATACATCGTATTATCGGGGTAAATAAACATCTTCGTACCATGGGCATAGCTGGTTCTAATTCGTGTAAATTTTGCCTATCCTCGGTTGAAAGTATTTCACATTTGTTTTGGGAATGCCCAGTTACCTATCATTTCATTCACGATGTCCAAACATCTGTTCTAAACAATGAAGTTCTTTTGCATGAATTTTTTTTCCCTTTGGTTTTACAGACAGCTAAATTCAATCTCATTATTTTATATGCAGAAGATTACATATTCTCTGCAAGATGCAAGAAGGAAGGATTATCTTTAAATTCTTTAAAGAATGTGCTCAGACGTTTTCATGATGTTGCTTCAAATTCCCTATAGTAAAACTGAAATCATTCTCGGTGACCGTGCATTTGCCAGTGTGGAATAGCTTGCCAATTGAAATTCCATGTCTTTAAACCCAAGTTAAAATCGTATTTGTTCAGATGAGGTACTATATTTTGTAGAATTAAGTAAAAAGGAGCTCTGAACCAGCGTAGCTGAATATATCTTGCATGGTAACTGCGATATATAAATTTATGCTTATTATAATGTTGAATGAGTTCTTTATATTAAATGTAATAAGTTTGTTTTATTTCTAGGTAAATGGAGAACTGTGCAACTAATGTAATCATGTTGTTATACAGTTAAGTTACAACATTTGCATGCATTTGTTCAAATACGTTGAATGATTTTTGTTCTGGACGATTTAATAAAATCTTTCAAGAAAAAAAAATCCTAGCTCTAATGCTACGTTCACACCTTTGCGTATTTGGCTTGCATATTGCCGCATATTGACCGAATGCAGACATAAGCAGTCATACCCAATACCCAAACGTGCTCCACTCGTACTCAATGACGCATAGGCCTACGCTAGTCGCTCGTTGGTTTTAAATTTTTTTAAATTATTGCAAGCAAGCGCAAGGTCAAATCGTCTCTTTTTTGGAGCGCTTGCTTTTGCCTATAGCTGCGTTTCTTGCACAATTAACCTAACTCTAGCTCGTTGTTGTTCGCATGAATGCACGTAATGTTGCGGTGTTGCTCGCACACCACTCGCAGCAGCAAGAACCGCTGCGTAAGTGCTTGATATACTGTGAGTTTAGCTCGTACGCCATTTGCTTTGTACGAGCAGCATAATACGAGCTAGATACACAATAGTGTGACTGCTCACGTCAGATTTCCTGCGTATTGCTGGGTATACGCTTGCGAATCGATAGCGCAGCAATACGCAAGCCAAATACGCAAAGGTGTGAACGTAGCATAAGCGGAACTACTTTTTTACCATCATATTCCAAGTCTTTTATTTCATCATCTTGAAGATTCAAATATCCAGGAAGCCATTCATAAAAGACAACTCTCTGGAGAGGAGAAAAAGAAATCAGAAAATTGATTAAACCACTGGAATCTTTTTAATATTCCTACGGCATACGTCGATATAATGTCTGAATGCGGAGAATTAGATCATGGTATATAGGATAAAGAAAACTGTTCATGCTTCACTTCCATTCAATCTTTATGACTTAACATTCAGGGGAGCGTTTCATGAAAGGACTTGTTGGATGTATTATCCAACAAAGTCTGTTTTATCCGACAGTTGCCATAGTAACGATGCTTCTCAGCCAATCAAAATCAAGGAAAGATGTCAGATCTGACAACTTGTCAGAAACAAATGTTGATGAAACGCTCCCCAGGATGATGAAACCATATATCATTTCATATCTGCCATGACAATCCTGCAGCCCGCAGCACACTATACCATCCAACTGCGACCCGATTTTCAAATAAATTGCATTTTGCATTAAAAAGGAGAGTTTAAATAGGTAAAATTATCTTCTTTGAAGTTCGGGATAATGATAAGAATACTAAAATCAAGTGTTGCTAACTGAAAGCCTTTTGGTAGGAGTAAAGGCCAAATCGGCTTCAAATTGCAGCCGATCGCAAGACTGCTGTGATGTTAGTACAAATTCACTTTATAGTATGAATTCGCTTTTTATTCCTACAGGGAGGCTTGCAAGAGCCCGGAATTTTGATTTCAGTATTCATACCACTAATCGGAACTTTGATCGTTAAGATTTTACAGGTTGGAATGTTCATATCAAATGCTATAACCTATTTTTCCAGAATTGGATCGCGCAGACAGATCGTATAGTGTACACCAGGCTTTATGCAGGATTGACTCCAACAAACTTTTTACCATAGATGAATCATAATTATCTAATTGGTCCTCCTCTTAATTATAAATATAACATCATTCTTGCATGATTCGCGCGGTGGTATTGTTGTTGTTTTTGTTACTGTTGTTGTTGCTGTTGTTGCTGTTGCTGTTGTTGTTGTTGGTGGTGGTGGTGGTGGTGGTGGTGGTGCAGGTGTTGGTAGTGGTGATGGTAGTGTTGGTGGTGGTGGCGGCGGCATCATTGGTGATGATGAAGGTGGTAGTGGTTGCTATTGTCGTAATGGGGAATGGAGAACAAGACGACAGACTACAGTCTCGGGGGGATATGTCTCATTGAGACATGTACATCCAGTGTTCTCGCCAGAAAAAATTCCACACATGTCGGCACATGTCAAGGACATGTGCTGCCACTCCTGAGGATGAGGGCGGGTGGGGGGATTCCCCCTCCCAAGCGAATCGCGGGATATGGGAGTGTGACCCAAAGCGGAGACTTATAGTGGAGATACTTGCACCACTAGGAGCTCTGAAGCCCTATATCAGTAAATACAACTTACAAGATATGGGAGAGTAGGAGAGTGGAAATTAAATAAGCCTGTGCATTCACAACAATTTTCTACCCATGTACACTTTTACTAATATGGATGGATACATGTGGTACCTGTTCAGAATTTGTCAGCAATCTGGTCACTGACTACATCAAGTGACCACATCACATTCTCTCCCTCTCTGACCCTCTCTTCCCCTCTCAGTATCTTCCTCTCTCTCTCTCTTTCTCTTCTCTGTATGACCATGAGGGAAAATCCTACTCATAAAATTCTACTCATAAAATTTTACAGCTTCTTTCAGCCTTCAACCTATTACCAACTACACTGTACATGTAGCTATTTAATGGGGAGTACACTGGTCTGTCCCTGGAAATTTCACAGGCTTACAGTAGTTGAACTATATTGCCAAAAGTAAAGAAAAAATCTCTAGCATTTTTTATTACTGTTAGGAATGTATACTCAATTTCTTTTTTACCCTTGTCGCCACGCATGTCGGGGCAATTTTCACACATGGTTCTACTTTGTCTGAAATCCTGCACACATGGTATTCGAACCATGGGTATTATGTACTGCCGAGAACAATGTGTACATCATGTAAATCACTTTCTGAAAAGCACCCTAAACTCGGATCAAGGTAGCAGTGATTTATGTACCCTAAACAGAAAAGATGTCTAACATATTCAATTTCTATACCCTTAACAGGGATTCTATCCAAAGACTGCATCATTACCTCTGATTTCTGATACCCTTATCGGGATATGAGGGTTCTCCATCTAGTGCAAGAAACTACCCTTTTCCCTTTTTGTTACACCCCAGGAACGTGAATTAAAGTAGGAGCGGTTTTGATACTCTAAACAGGAAATCATGTCCAGCATCTCTGATGTTTATACCCTTAGTGGAGAATTTATTCAAAGATTGCATCATCATTCCTCTGAATATGATACCCCTTTTCCAGATTTTTCCTCTTTTTGATACCCCTAATGGGATCCCCGGGTTCCCCGCCTGGTGCTGAAAAACAACCCTTTTTCTGTTTTCGTTTACACAGATGATGTACAGGCCTCAGTGAGACATATCCCTCCGGGGCTACAGTTTACCTGGTAGGTAGCAATAACCCATTTCCTAGCTTCATTGAAGATCCTTTCATCATTCCAATCTGATGACATGGGGTGGTTCTTGAATTTATCAGCCCAATAATTATGCCATCTGAACCACAGGATTCCAAAGGTCAACAGGAATGGGTTCTCATTACCACGCGGGTTTCCCAGCTCTGTGGAAAAAAAAAAACATTTATATTAAGATTTCTGTTTATAGTTTCATAGACCTACTTCTTAAAAATCTTGTTATAGAATCTTGATTTGTCGTGTTATCTATCTTCCCCTTCCTTCTTTGGACTGCTCAGACAAATCATAGGTTTGTGTTTCATTTTTTTTTTTTTAACCGAAAACTTGTTTCTGATTTTACATACCTTCATAAGAAAAAATAAGCGGGAAATTCTTCCGATTTGATTGAAAGATTATGAAGAAGCTACTATGTAGAATTCCAAGCTCTGTAAATCAAAGGTGATAATGATTAATTCCCCCCCCCCCCGCGTGGTTAATTCCCGAGGTTTTTCCTTCAGTGTTTCTATTCCTGTCATGTCTATCTAAAGTAAACTTTAAGTGAACTATTTTTTTTTAAATGACTCTGATCTTAAGGATAATCAGAGTCCATTTTTATTTCCTTTTTCATCTTCAAACACTTGCCATTCCTAAAGTCCACCGCACACCTTATATACAATCCGGTCTGTGAGTGAGAGATGAATCACATCCGACTATATTAATACTGCTGTCTGATTGGCTGAAAGTTGAATTGAGCCTGGGATCCAGTTGCAGAAATTCGACATGTCAAATCCTTACGACTGCCCTTACGATTTGTCTCCAACCGGTCTGCGACTCACAAGCTGACAAAAGCTGTGACGTCACATCTCCTTTCACTCAGTCGCAGACCAATCGGATCGTAAAGCCTGCCGCACACTATACGATCCGACTGCTACCCGATTTTTTTTAACATGGCATTTTGCATTAAATATGAAAGTTTAAACAAGTAAAATCATCTTATTTGAAGTTCTGAATAATGATAGGAATCCAAAAATTGAAATTTTGGTTAACTGTAAGCCTTGTGGTCAGAGTAAAGGCCAAATCAGCTTCAAATCGCAGCTGATCGCAAGATTGCTATGACATCACCATGGTCACTACGATTCGGAACTGCGTTCGCTTTTATTCCTACAGGGAGGCTTACAATAGTCCGGAATTTCGATTTTGGATTCATACCACTATTCGGAACTTTGATCGTTAAGATTTGACATGTTTGAAAGTTTATATCAAATGCTATTACAAATTTTTCCAAAATTGGATTGCAAACCGATCGTATAGTGTGCACCGGGGTTAAGGTGTGTGGTGGGCTTAAGTAATTTCTTAAAGGATGTTCAACCAAGCTTTCAGCTTACTGAAGAAACGTTTCGCATCCTGGAGCCTGTCAGCACCCTCTCCAATAGGGTTAGGTGGATTAGCCATGGGCAGTCCAAGGTCGTTCTGTTCAGGGAACTGTGGTTCGCCGTTTGCACTGTTGTCGGCAAGCCTTCCACCTTCGAACGAGCGGAGAGCATCCGCCCAGGCCTTGGTAGTACCGTACACCAGCCCGCCATCAAACCAAGGAGTAATCTCATTTAGCTGATGATAGAAGAGAACATTGGCGTAAATCCTGGGGGGGGGGATGGGAGGATATATGCCCACACACTTTTTGGAGAGGGGGGATGGCGTGTACAAATATCCCCCCCCCCCTCACTTTTTAAGGAAGAAAATATATTTTAACTAATCAGTTAGTAAAAATTTTGAATATCTGCCATAAACAATCATCATATTTTAGAATTTCTATTTGAACATGCGATTGAAAACCTTGCTCCTCGTCATATTTTAGAATTTCTATTCAAAGATGCAATTAAAAACCAGAAAAGTAGTTATTTTTGGCTCGCTCGTTGTGCTTGCTCACAAAATAAATATTAAAATGTGTGTAAGGGGTTCTGTGCGGATCAGTGAGGGTGTGTGCTTATACTTAAGTGTAAGATCGACAGAAAAAAAAATTGTCGATCATCCCCCTACTCCTCAAAGTGGATTTACGCCGGTAGAAGAGAACATGGCAAGAGAACATAGTTTCAATCAATTTCTGAGGACAGTATTGCCCTATTGGTGGAGGTGGTGGTGGGGATAAAAGGCTGCAGAAGGCTTAATGTGGCTATGGGAACCATATTATACAAGATACCGTTTTGATGAATTCATTATTGCTGAACTTCCTGAAACCATAGTTAGTTGGTTCCCTGCATGTTGTTGAAAGTTGGATGTGACTGGACTAAACCAGTGTTGATGTCACAGCACCATGGCTAGACCAGCTGCTGGTCGTTTTAAACTACTGTGTGCGCGTGCGCTGTAGTGGTACGTATCCCCACGGCCACGAATTCACCTTCCCCGAAAATATGTGTCCGTACGTGCACTGATGTGTGAGCTCACGGATCATATAGAGAATGTCCAGGCAGTGGACTACTCCATGGCTGGACTGGTTATGGGCAGTTGGGAGTAGGCAAACCCGGAGAATAGGGGACCGGAACGCGCATGCGTGCCATTCGTACTGTGCAGAGATCGGCAGAGACAGCCGAAAATCAGGGTATGTGACAAGTCAATAATCAAGTTCAAAATGACTTTAAAATAAGTTTTAATCAGGTAATAATGTTCTAATATATATTACATTGTCCTCTCGGCTTTCAAATATGTGATTATGTGGTGAAAATCATTTTGATTTTTGCCAAAAATGTTCTCAAACTCAAAAATGTTTCATCCATGAATCTTATGCAGATTGTCCCCCTCGCTGCCGACTCCGCCGCTGCCGCCGGCTGCATTTGTTTGCACACAAATGAATATGTGCGCGCGTTCCAGTCCCCTATTCTTAGGGTTTGCCTGGGAGTATTCCCTACGGGTATGTCGGCGATGTTTGAGCATGAGGACCGACCGTACCAGTCACTGTGATCAAAGGGCCGGTTTAAGATAGGCCGATCACACAGAAATGATCCACCCGGATTTCGAATTCGGTCCCAGACCGCACCTTGGCCCCATTTCATAAAATTTACTAGCAGCGACAACTGCCTCATTTCTCTGACAAATTTGCTCTCAGCCAATCAGATGCAAAGAGTTCAGTAGCTTATAAGAATTATTGCAACTTGTTATTAATAACAAGTATATGAAACGGGGCCCTGATCTGCACATACCTGTTCACGGGGTACATTGGGCGAGTAGCCCGTGTTGAAGCTGTATCGGGAGCGAACGAAAGGCATGATGGAGACATCTTTCTCCGATCGATATTCGTGATCCTCCGGTATTGGAATGTTCTCATACTCCCGAGGACAGCCTGCTCTCTGGGCATCTAAGATCTCCTCCACCACCTGTTGACCTGCAAGAAGAAAGGAGAGTATATATATATATTTTTTCATTTTCATTTCTTAAACAATAATCATTTCAGAGAGTCCCCAAAGTCGTTTAAAGTTATGAAGTTTCTTTCATGATAATCATACTCTCAATATATAAAAGTATATCATGAATTATCGTATATGTTATGTTATATTATATCATTCTATATTGGTAGCCCTCTCGGTCTGTTCTATATCTGTTTACAACTTTTCAAAATGGAAATTACAAAATTTCGTAATGGAGTGGTTTGATCCTTAAGTGGATCGAGATGCAAAGATGGTGGGTTCTATAGCTCCGGCACAGCACCCAAGTTCTAGATCCACTTTCCAATACATTATTAGATCTGGGTCCCGTTGCATAAAACTTACCATTGATGGTAACTTTGACATCAGTAGTAACTACAATGGTAACAGTGCTCAACAGCCAATCAAATTCACGGTTTCCATTGAAGCTACCTTTAATGGAAAAGTTACCATCATTGGTAAGTTTCATACATTGGGCCCTGCTGTTTCTAATTTATTTTTAAAAGTACAATAACCATCATGTTTTCAACTGCATCACAACTCGTGTCAAAATAGAATATTAAGACAGACGGATGAATAAATTTCTTTGATTTGAAAACGGAACCTTACCAAAGAAGGTCATGAAAGCAGTTCTATTGAGATGAGATCGTTCTCCCGTTTTTCCTTGCATGGTTGCCATACTGATGTTAATGGGGTTTGGTCGAAACCTACCAGCCATGGCGTATACTCCGTCCTCATAGGCCACTGGGAGACGGCGGGTTAACGGCAACTCTGAAACAATTATCATCAAAATAATTCCACATTTTTAATCAAGGATGCAAATCTGAACAGTTTAGAACTACTTTCCGATATCCATATCCATGTTGGATTTCAGAATGCACAAATGAATATAATATAAATAGCATAACCTGTACACAGTGAGAGTTAATCTTGCGTTCAGGACATGACCATGATGGCGGAAAAGAAGTTCTCAGAAATCGAACTAACCTGAAGGTTCGTGACAAAAGATTCATAATGTAAGGGGGAAAAATTATCCAGCAAATGTAACAACCAAGAAAACAGGAATTAAACAGGAATCAATATCAATCTGAATGAATGATGAATGAATCTAAAAATAATTGAATTTTATAAACCCCTCCTATAAAGAGAAATAAAACTTGAAAGTCGCGCTTTTTCTCATTTTGGTCTAGATCTACAGATCGACTGCAACAATTTGTCTAGTCCTAATATGCTACTATAATCAGAATAATATTGCTGTCCTGCTATATGTTTTCTAAAAATACGCATGCTTTGTAAATTTCTCCATGCACTGAGCATATTGCAGGGCCCCGTTTCATAAAACTTGTTATCAGTAATAAGTTGCAATAAGCTACTGAAATCCTTGCATCTGACTGGCTGTGAGCAAATTTATCCGAGAAATGTGGCAGTTTGAAGTGATAACAAGTTCTGTGAAACGGGGCCCAGGTAGTATATCCTAGCCATCCTGTAATACTAGGTTCCCACTGTTGTGCAACTTGTCACGAACGCCACGATTGGTCATTCGTAGCTTATCGTGGAACTTTCACGTTTGGAGCAGCATTACCCTTTCCCTTCTTGCCTCTAGTACCCTTGGGTTGCATTTCTCAAAGGTTCCAAATCGTTACAGATCACGGGAGATTGTGTGATCCCAACAGAGCTTAATGCGTTGGTCTTTTCCAAGGATGATTCCAATAGCCACGATTTCAAAGTACAATTAGATGCAATCTGTAGCGCTTTGATAAGATCTGATCATGTTCGGCATATGTATTGATCGCAGAAAATTTTTCTACGATCAACACGATTGCCACGATTGACCTCAAGATCTGATGAGATTTAATATGATCACCACGATTACTCCACGATAAGAGCGCGATTTCAATCGTGGCGCGAATCGTGATAGTGGGAACATCATGTTCTTACCTGCGCCACCCCAGTCTGGATGTGCCTTGTTGTTGTACCAGCCATCGTAAGCCTCGGGTTCCGAATGACTGTAATTAAAAACCCCCAGATACTCTGAAAAAAAAGAAGAAACAAAGAAAACAAATTAAAACACAAACGTGATGTTATCGCTTCTATTCAAACACGAGCGCATCACTGAATGCACAAAGTAAGAAGAAAACTTTTCACTGACTGAGCAGCAGTCAAATTATCTTTAGAGCGAGTGTTTTTAAGTCTTTTCGGCAACCTAAAATGCACACCTGAAAATGGTTGAGACACCGCCAAGGGCGTCGCTAGAGGAGGGGGGGGGGGGGGGGAGGTGTGGGGGGTGTGACACCCCCCCCCCCCCATTAAAAATTCTTGTCGGCAAATTCGCGATCGCTGTCGGCAAAAGAGAGAGAGAGAGAGAGAGAGAGAGAGAGAAAGGAGGGGGAAGAGGAAGGAGGGAAAAAGAAAAAAGAAAGATGAGTAAGGTGCCTAAATAGAGTCATATTCGGCTTATTTGCTTGTGCATTTTGACGACGAAATAACACTGGTAACACGAAAGAGAGCCTATTTTTCCTCGCTCGCTGCGCTCGCTCGTATTATATTAAGATACAGGATTTTTTCGGAAAGCAAACACATTTGCCAAGTGAAATAAACAAATATATAATTTAGATATTTTGGGGCCCATCATGTATTTTGTTGAAGAATTATCACCTCTATACCATAAAAAGAGTAAATATATTTTCCCTCGCTAGCTGCGCTCGCTCGTATAATATTTAGATACAGGATGGTCTTTGAAAGCAAATAGATTAGGTAGGAGAGGTGACCAAATATATCACAATAGGTATCTTAAAGGCCATCGTGTATTTTGATGAAGAACTTTCACTTCTACCATGAAAAGGAGTATTTTTCCTCGTTCGCTACGCTCGCTTGTACAATATTCAGATACAAGATGGATTTGGGAAAGCAAACGAAATCGGCAAGCGAGGCCCATCATGTACTTTATGAAGAGTTATCACCTACCATAAAAAAAAATATATATATTTTTCCTCGCTCGCTGCGCTCGCTCGTATGATATTTAGATACAGGATGGTCTTTGAAAGCAAATAAATTAGGTAAGAGGGATGACCAAAATATCAAAATAGATATCTTAAAGGCCCATCATGTATTTTGATGAAGAACTTTCACTTCTACCATGAAAAGGATTATATGATAAGGAGTATATAGATTTTTTCCTCGCTCCCTGTGCTCGCTCGTATAATATTACGATTTAGGATGGTCTTTGAAAGCGAATGAATCATGTGAGAGAGGTGACCAAATATATGATTTAGATATCTTTAAGCCCATCATGTAGTTTGATGAAGAACTATCACTTCTACGAAAGAGAGTGTATATTTTTCCTCGCTCGCTGCGCTCGCTCGTATTATATTTAGATAGAGAATGTTTTCGGAAAGCTAACACATTCAGCAAGTGAGGTGAACAAATATAATTTAGAAGAAAAATATAATAGAGGCACACAATTGAACATGCCTCGTGGCCTTTATACAGTTGAATTTGTCGACGTTGGTCGTCGGCAATCGGAGGCATAATTTGTCGGCAATCTGGCCTCTACATCCCCCCCCCCCCCATTAAAAAAAGTCTAGCGACGCCCCTGGACACCGCAAGTCGACAACGGGACTTGAAAAAAAATTTTAGCAAAATAGAGCTCGTACTAAACTGTATACGTGTCGGTGCGGGCGCGGACTATCGTACTTCATGGCAACCTCAAGTCGACATGCACACTTGAAAAACCACCTGAGGTCGAGACACCTCAAGTCGACAACGGGACTTAGAATGTGAGTAACACCACTTTGTCACTCGAGCCACATTTTCATACAGGTGATTGACTTAAAATGAAAAGTCAAAGGATAAAGAAAATTTAACGTATTACTGCCTAATGTCTCAAAATAAACTCCAGGAAATTTGGTGTGAATAGGTCAAGTACTTTCTTACGAAAATGTCACACGAGTCACAGTGGAATGGCTGTTAACACAAAGTCCACGCGTTTATAGTAGCCAGTGCAGTGGGGAGTGTTAAGATAAAAAAAAAAGCGCAATGAATCTTAAGCCCACCGCACATTATACGAATCGCCTGCCCTGCGATCTGATTTTGGAAAACTTGTTTTAGCCGCATTTGATATGAACATTCAAACACGTAAAATACTAAAATTGAAATTCCCGGCTATTGCGAGCCTCCCTGTAGCCTGTAGGAATATAAGTGAATTCAGTTCCGAATAGTAGTGACGTCATAGCAATCTTGTGAGCCATAGGCGGCGATACCGGGGGGGGGGGGGGGGGGGGGCCGAGGGGTGCATGTCCCCCCCCCCCCCCGGTATCGCCGCCTATGGCTCACAAGATTGCTATGACGTCACTACTATTCGGAACTGGGGGGATCGTCCGCCCCCCCCCCCCTCGATTTTCAAAGCTTAATATATTCAATTTTGAGTCAGCTGACCAACTTTAGGCCAACCTTATAGGCCTAGAATGCATTTTGATGGCAAAATCAGACTTCTTTTCATTATTTTCTGTGATAATTTTTAGCTCACTCGCTTCGCTCGCTCGCTTAATATCAATTATCCCCCTCTCACTTTTCGAAACATAGTCCGAAAATAACTAACGAACTAACGAACCTTATCTCACTTTCGGACTAACGCCAACCTTCGGAATAACGAACCTTTTTTTCATTTTCGGACTAACGAACCTTCGGAATAAGTGAACCTTCGGAATAATGAATTGTAACCCATTACTCCGAACTTCAAATAAGATAATTTTACTTGTTTAAACTTTCAAATTTAATGCAAAATGCCATTTGTTCGAAAATCGGGTCGCAACGGATCGTATAGTGTGTTGATGAGAAAAGCACAATGAATCTTACCTAGCAATGCGTCATTATCAAAGATGGACGTAGTACGATCGTCATCATACATCGGGGTATACATCGGAGTAGTCATAGTGGCGGGCTCATTCGTCGTATCGTTCTGTCCTGAAAGTAGAACATCAAGATGATGTCAAAACAAAGTGATCTCTGAAATATCGTTATCATTATTATTTGCCTTTCGATGGAATTTCTTTAATGTCATATAACAATACATTTCATGTATCTGAAACTAAGGTGTAATTACAATTAAGAGTGTTGGAAGTGTTTATACACATATAAACATTATGATGACATGTCTGGAAGCGTACAAAAGAAAGCTTAAATACAAGCTGCATGGATTTTGCTTTAAAAAGAATATAATGTAGATACTGTCATTACATTTATTCTTTTTTTTTTTCCATAATGTTTTATTAGAGATTTCATTCAAAATAAACATCAGTACATCCTTGTAAATCAATATAAGCAAAATAATGTAATAAAACTCTTCATTTTGTTTCCATAGCATATTTTCGTAAATAAAACATCAATTAATGAGCAAACAAGGAGGAATGAAACCCCTTATATATACATATACATATATATGAAAAAAAGAAAAAAGGACAAAAATACATGCATACACACATACACCTTATTCTTGCCGAAAGAGAGGGGGGAGGGAGAGAGAGAGAGAGAGAGAGAGAGAGAATGACAGCACTCGCAATGTTTATTACATACACTGATGGATATAGGGAGGAGGGAGTGGAGTGCTGGGAATTGAGAGAAACGAAGACAGGCAGAAAGACAGAGAGAGAGAGAGAGAGAGAGAGAGAGAGAGCGAGAGACAGGGAGACAGAGAGATAGATAGACTTACAAACAGATTGCAGGTAGAGACATACAAAATAAAAGACAATGAGACAAAATAACATAAAACAGCTTCAGCATAATTATGAAAGATTTAGAGGCATTTAGAAAGTACGATAAATCAAGTTGGGTTTTTTTTTGTAATTTTGAACAAACAGTATTATACCTTTAATGAATAAGATAATTTTAAAAGAAGGAGGAGGAGGAGGAGGAGGAGGAGGAGGAGGAGGAGGAGAATATACCAAAACATTTTCCTCACATATTCATGTTTAATTCGTTAATTCTTCGTATGTATGTACGTATGTATTCGTATGTAAAGCTCTTTCGTCGTTTTAATGGGATATAGCGCCATACAAGAAACAATTATTATCATTATTATTGTCATCATAATCACTATCAATTTCATAGTAATCGGTATCGCAGTATCATTATAATTATTATTGTTATTGTTATTATTGTTATCATTGTTGTTGTTGACCTGTGACTTGATTTGCCGTTGTCTCAATAACAAGTAGTGCTTATTGACCTCAGACAGGATATTCATTTTTTTTTTTCAATTAAATTCATCTAATATCAAATCATTCGTAGACCGATATTCTAGGGCAGACGGACACTTATATCAATACATTTTGTAAAAGATGTACATTGCAGATAAGCTCCTGATGGACTATTACAATTACAATTCATTTCGTTATTTGATTTTGATAAAAAGTATGCGAATATACTGAACTCAGCTGCTGAAATGCGTTCCCAAATTCTCATGCGATACGATTTTCTTTTAGTATCGATTCATTAGAGAAATTAGGGGGGATGTTGCAGCCATGCACACTCATTTTTATATATTTTCATGCAAGAAGGGAACCGAAAAAAGAAAGGGTTTTAAGAAATCCATGCATCAAGAAAATGACAATCGAATAAACAGACAGTTAGTATAGAAACGCAGTGGATTACAATATGACGTGATACAGCAGAAAAATAAACAAGATAGTACATTATGACATTACAAGTGTTGTCGAGATTTAGTCAGTGTTCCCCGTGTTTAGTTCACGCCTTCTACAATGCGAAAAGTTTTACGTGTAGAAAACTTTACGCAATGTGGACGCCTTTAAAATTAGAACTTTTTTTCAGCGAGAACACGAACAACATTTTGAACACATTGTACAATGCAAACTAGTTTAAAATGAGACACCTGAAGCCACTTGAAAGCCATGCACAATACAGACAATATTACATTGAGAACATAGAAAGCAATATTATGAACACGACTAATTATCACTGTGGGGGTCTGATACATTGTATGAATGCCCCGTACAATGAGAATACTTTCCACAATAAAAATTAATGCAATACAAACAATAAATGAGATCCTTCAATTCATTCCATTTTAAGCCACATATATCCTGCTTAAAAAAAAAATAATGGCTGCGTTTTCATGCTCGAATGGATATGGATACACACGAAATTACAAAATAAATTGCAGACAATGGAATGGAAATCTTCCGCTCATGAATATAAACATTGTGATTATATAAATGTGATTTTTTTTTTTTAATTAATGTCACCGGCGTAAATCCCTTTCGAGGAGTGAATGGAATTCTTCTGATGAAATTTCTAGCGCGAACTCACACACAAGTACACCCGCACACACTCACCCACCTGCACACACACACACTCACACAAACCTACATACACCCCATCCTTTGTCTGGTTTCTAATATTATTTAACCCATTCGTGACAGAGGTCCACATTTTGTGGTTTGGCCTAATATGTTTTGATGCAAAGCCCTAAAAATCATACCAAATATAGCAGAAAGAGCAAAAAATTCTACACAAACTGTGCCCATTTTGGTTGTGTCAATATTCGTTGTTTGATGCTGAAATTTTTTAAAAGGAAAATAAGCATTAAAATCCTTAAATTGGCAATGTGATAGAAAGTTTAAATTCACCGTTTTCCCCTGCAAATTGGCAACTTTTTGACTTCTCATCATAATTTCTGTCAATTTATATTCATTTCAGATACATGACGTTTTATAAGAAAAATGTGGCAATAAAATAAAAACGTTGGTGTTGCCAATTTGAAGAATAAAAGCTGATCAAATTAGGCTTTAAATAATTCCTGTCATGAATGGGTTAAAATACACGTTTTGCTATAATCGTCGTTTGTGATAGATTTGTTTTTTTTTTAAGTTTCAACTCCTGATTTATTAAAAATATAATTTCTTCTTTGAAAAGGGGGGGGGGGGGGGTATATATTGTACACGCTAACATCACCCCCCCCCCCTCTAAAAAGTATGGGGTTATATACTTCCATCCCCCGGGTTTTACGCCAAGAGCCAATGATGAATATACAAGACGACTTAACAAAGTGCCATGAAGAAGCAAGTAAAGCAATGATTTTTTTTTTCGTAGGATGCTCTGCAGTTCGAAGAAGTTTCTGTAGCATTCCTACCCATTGTTGACGCTTCCATGACTGTCGTAGCGTCGGTGACCACTACTGTCGTCTCATTCGGCGTTGTCTGACCTGTGTGTCAAAGGGCACTTTGATTAACCACTTGGATTAAAAAAAAAATAACCATTTCGAGAATCAACATTACATATATAAAACCGTCTAGTTTTAGAGGGTATACTTTTCAAGCTTAATATCATGAATATCGTGGGAGAAAACGGGTAAACCTCATGCATGGGAAAAGAGAGGGAGTTAAGGATGAAATACCTCCACGTTTGGGCCGCTAAGGATCATTCTCTGACAGCTCTCTCTCTCTCTCTCTCTCTCTCTCTCTCTCTCTCTATCCCTCTCTCTCTCTCTCTCTCCCTCTCTCTTCATCTCGTTAGAGACTTCCTGAGTGGAAAGCATTGATACAGTGTGTACCCCCTTTTTTCGAAAAAAAAAAAAGAAGTTGTGGCTCCAATTTGTATTGATATGAAAATATGATAGCATGACTTCAAATGAAGAGTTAGACAATCACTCGTAAAATAAGATTCCATGCATGAAAATTCTCCAACGTACGTCTCAGCTCGCTGTCTTCCGAGTGGTAAAATCCTAAGGCTTATGATTAACATTCACTTCTTTTTAAGGAAGTTTGCTGCATACAACTGATTCCTCTCTTACCTTTTATCGACACGGAACCTTCACATTATGTTTTAAAGGAAAGCGGAACTACTTTAGATTTTGATAGGATTAAATGTAGCTTTCCTTTATCTTATGTACCTGTTTCTTAAATCAATAAATAACGAAAGAAATCTAAGAGGTCATATTTTGATAAATGATGTCGTGTGCAATGACAATCATATCAATAAATTTAACTTAGCATGGTGCCTATCAAAATGATAATATAGCAATACTAAATACAGCATTTGTAAAGCGCCGTCGATCTATTCTCAGACGCAGAGGGATACAACTTTCGATATTCTAATCTTAATAGTTCATAAAATCCATTAATTCCGAACTAATCATACACTTTGTTTCTCAGAATGTCAAATATATAATATTTCTATCTAAAACACAAACTTTTAAGAAACGGATGCATTACGGGATAATGAATTTTCATGTAATTTCATTTGCCTTCGCCAGCGATATTTTCCATTTTCTTGCAGATGAAGGAAAGCTGTTTATATTTAAGGCCATTAATATTTCCCGCTAATCGGAACTTTTATTCCATCGTTGAAATAGATTGTACCTTTGAAATCAACCCACAATGTAGACTCCACAGAAAAAAAGAGAACATCGAGAAGACCCATGTACAGAAACGAGAAAGGTAATTGTTGTTTGAAAGTTGCTACAATCAAGGAAAAGAAGAAACTGTCACCAAACTGACACGGGGGAAGATTTTGAGGAGATCTGCTTAAAATGAAGAGTTTACCGAATAGATGGGGATAGAAAGACAGATTAGCTGATAAAGGAATAAACAAATCAAGATTTCGAAGAAAAGATTACACAGTTTACAAAGAGGAACCCAGCAGGAAAATAAGTGTGGAACCATAAAACCATAGAGGAGGCAAGAGCAAATGACTCTGTTTATTCATGACATAAGTACCAGGAAGTTACCGCAACAATAATCATAGAAATGGTCATTCAGAAATACTTAATTCCCATTATTACGTTTACACGCGCCTCTTTTGAGACTCTCCTCTTTTATGCTCTCCACCTACTTTCTACTTCTAAATGTTTCCATGTACATTTTCCGCTGTTTTAGAGGCATCTCGGGCATATACAGCCTAAATAAGGAACTCGGAAAAGAAATACAAGAATGAAGGAATTGGAAGAGAAAATGTAAGAAGGGCATAATGATAATGTAACTGTTAGTGAAACTTCAGGCCTTTTATAGGGTTATGGTGTTTACGACTTTTGTTAAGAGAGTTCTTTTTCCATTATGCTAAAAAGAGAAACCGTATATTTAGAAACCAATGCAGGAAGACGAAGAGACAGCATTATAAACCCGCTGATTATTTTTCCATCACCAGTCGCTGTAAGCCAGTCCACCATTTTACCTGTTGTTGTATTACCTGATGATGAATTGGTTGCTTCTGTGCTATTACTGGTAGACATAGTTGTTGCCTCTGTTGCATTAGTGGGAGCCATGGTTGAGCTATCAGCAACTGTGGTGTTTGTCCTGTTGTGCAAATTGTTTAATTCCGAAAACGAACCCATATAAAAAAACTTCATCATGAAACTGAATATATAAATCAGTTTTATGTGATATAAGTCCAACAGTTTCTCGAAAATTCATGGCGAGTGCTGGATCCCGCCATTAATGTTGCCCTCCGATATAAAGTCGTTTTGCAATTTACAGACGTTGCTGTACTAACGATTTCTCCTATGTATCTAGGGCGATTTACACAAGTTTGTCAAATACGTAATTACATTCCTTTGCCATTTACCCTCGTCTGCACTACGATTCGAAATTGTTTGAGCCGTGGAAGGTTTGTTTTGTACCAGGGAGATACTGGTATTTTTTTTCAAAATTCATAGCAACGATTTAATGTTTACGTAAAATACTGTTAATAGATAACTTTCTCTTGAGGAGGGTATTTACATGATAACTTGCGCAAATTTGTAATTCTTTCTCTCTTTCGCTCCCCCCCCCTCTCTCTCTCTTTCTTTCTCTCTCTATCTCTCTCTCTGTCTGTCTATCTCTCGCTTTTATCATTTCTTTTTTTTTCCCAGTTATGAACAGAACTTGCAAAGCATCGGAGGAGCCCCCAAGCTACCAATATACCAAATTGACAATTTTATATGAGGAGCTGGATGTTTATATCCATCGATGGTATTCACTGTCTATATTATACATCGAAACCACGGATATCGGATAAAGAAGATAGCAAAAGTAACTTGAACCGTCACGAATGATCATCTACAACATCTGCAACAAATACAATTACATGCAAAATTTCAGGAAACGGATAAATTACAGGATAATGAATTCTCTTGCTAATTCATTTGCCTTCACCGGCGATATTTTCCCTTTTCTTGCAGATGAAAGAAAGCTGTTTATGTTTATGGCCATTCATATTTCCCGCTAATCGAACTTTTGTTCCATTGTTGAAAAAAAGATTGTACCTTTGAAAATCAACCCACACTGTAGAGTCCAGAGAAAAGAATACGAGAAGAATAATGTAGAAACGAGAAAGTAAATTTGAAGTTGCCACATTTAAGGAAAAGAGAAGAAATTGTCTCATGTAATTTCATTTGCCTTTACCAGCGATATTTCCCCCTTTTTCCAGATGAACAAAAAAAAAACTGTTGATATTTCTGACCATCTGAACTGTTTTATCATGGTTGAAACAGATCTGTACCTTTAGATTCACCTAAAATATAAGAGTCTAGAAAGAAGAATATCGGAAAGAATTTTTACTCCTGAAGAACGTGTAGAAACGAGAAAGGTAAACGGGATGCTGAAAAGTTGCTACAATCGAGGAAAAGAGAAGAAAATGCCAGTAAGATGCAGGAAGACTTGACGAGATCAGCTAAGAGGACAGCTTACCGAATAGACGGGGAAAAAAGACAGATTGGCTGATAAAGAAACATACTGAAAAGAGATCAAGATTTCGAGTAGGAATAAGATTTGCAACGCGGAACTTGGCAGGAAAAAAGCAGAGACCATAAAACCATTATGATAGAGGGAGCTGTTTGGTAACAGGAAGTTACCGCAACATTGATAGAAATAGTCTTTCAAACATGTTTCCCACTTTTGAGGCTTTTTATCTCTCTTATCATTATTCACACATACTCTCTCTCTTTAATTCTCTCTCTCGCCCTTTTTTTCTCTCTCGTTCTCAATTATACTAACCCCCCCCCCTACCCCTTCTACTTTTCAATTCATCTAAAATTTATATTTTGTACTGTTTTAGAAACTTTTCATGTGAATAAAGGATACAACCTGAAAATTGAGCTTGGAAAAGAGATAGAATACATTAATTTGGCGGCTGAATAAGAAGGGTATCATGACAATCCAACTGTAACTGAATATTTTTTCATTTAAGAACTACCAAGTGAAAGACATAGCTATCCCTTTCATTGCCCGAAGATCGTGATGCTAAATAGAGAGAAAGCGTACGCATATTGAGAAACCAATGAACAAGACGAACAGACAGATTTAATTATACCCGCGGATTTGTTTCCATTATCAGCGGAGGTAAACCAGTCCACCATTTTACCTGTTGTTGTATTACCAGACGATAAAGTGGTTGCTTCTGTGATATTACTGGTAGACACAGTTGTTGCCTCTGTGGCATTAGTGGCAGCCATGGTTGAGTTATCAGCAGCTGTGGTGTTTTGTCCTGTTGTGCAAATTGTTTGATTCCAAAAACGAACCCATAGAACAAACTTCATCATGAAACCAAAATATATGAATCAGTAGGCTCTTTCACACCTACCCGATCATGAAAAATACCTGTAAACTACAGGAACTTTTTTTCAGGCCCCAGAATACCCAAAAATCATTTCGTTCATATTTATGTAATATAATTCCAACATTTTCTCGAATATTTACGGCGAGTGCTGGATCCTGCCATTGATGCTTCCCCACTGATATAAAGTCGTTTTGCAATATACAAACGCTGCTGCATTCTAACAATTGTCTATAATTATGTATCCAGTGAGAGCGATTAATAAGTTTGTTTTTACAATTCTTGTATTTACAATTCTTGTATATTTACTGCACTACCAATCGAAATGTTTGGAGCCAAGTTATTACTCCACGTATACCTAAGAAACTTCTTTCGATGAGGTACATGCATGATCTTGATACGCAAATTGGTAATCATTTCTCTCTATCTCTATCTATCTCTCTCTCTTCTCCCTTTCCAGTTATGAAGTATACAGAAATTTTAAATCATGGGATCTACTACTCCAAGTCACCAATAAAAAAATATGAAGAGCGAGAGGAGCTGCATGATTCTACCCAAGCACTTATGGTCTGGAAAGTATTGTATATTTACATGTACATGTAGTTCACTGCTCACATTGGAATTCTCGACAATCAGTGGTAAGCTCCTCGCCCTGTATTTTTTTTTCTTGGTCGTTGTTGTTGTGTGTGTTGGGGAGGCGGGGGGAGATAGTGCCATATTATAATGTCCAAGGATTTACAAGTTTTAACATAGGAATTAGTAGGACGTTATGTAACAATTCAGGGCCACTGTTGTTACGAGATAGACGAGTGCTGTATCGGATAACTCTGAGTAAGGAATGGATCAGGGCGCACTTTTAGAGAAATCTGAGTTACATCAGTGACTCCTTTACTGAAGTCTTTTTATTCATACTTTCTCGGCGGTATAATGGAAAGACAGCAAGAAAGCAAAACAAAAACAATGATGCTAACATTTGGAATAATATCTGCGATTATCAATTAGAACGCAAACTATCCCTCACTAGAATCATAGAGAATGTAATCACCAACGCGCTGTTAAAGATCTTCGGTTGTAATTGTTACAGAAAAAAAAAACCAATAAAATATTACGTGGAGATCCATTTATGTCGTGTCTTTCCTTTGTCTTAGTTTTCTCTTTTGAAATTATGTTATTCCTCAATATTTTCATAAAGTTATGATATTAGAATAAGCCTAGTGATCAGTTTTCAGCAACCAAAGGGTGTGCCTATTTAGTTTGGAAGATCCTCCAATAGTGATTTTCACTTCCTCATTTGTTCTAACGAAAAAGTCACATTGTGTGATAACGAAACGCCGCTCGTGCATGGGTTTACCCATTCGGAATGTTTCGGGCATTTTTCGGCTGTTCGGGCTTCTTTCCGTTGGTACAGGGTGTCGCAAAAATGTTTAGTTCCAGGTATTTAGTAAAAATGCTCCAAGATTCGAATATACATACATTTATTTTGTGCTTCGTTCATCACAACATTTAGCTTGTTCGCGTTGTAAAGTCACCCCTCCCGAACAATATACTGCCTTTCCCAGTTAACAATAGTTTGACGAGGAGGTCGCGGTTTGACTCACAGAACTAGTTCTATGCTCTTGCTACGCAGAAACATGTAATCTCTTTATTTGACGCCATCTTTTGGGCTTCGGTTCTATTACCCAGAACCAGTGACCCGAGGCATCCATTTTCTATTGGACACTTAAAAATATGGAGATTGTTTGTGTTCTCAAATACCACAGCCCTGCAACCTTGATAGTTGCAAATAAAACAAGGCCATAATATGACGCAGGTTTTCTTATTTTATTCATCATAAACTTGTTCCATATAATATTTTCGACAAATAGTTCTTACATTTTTACTAAAGGAATCATGATTTTAGCCCAACGCGATGAAAGTGCAGATTTAACCTACTTCACTATGAATCATACGAAGATAATGTACAATCTCTTCTCTCACGCTCTCTCTCTCTCTCTCTCTCTCTCTCTCTCTCTCTCTCTCTCTCTCTCTCTATCTATCTATCTATCTATCTATCTATCTCTCCCCATCACCATCGCCCCACCTCCTGGCCCCGCCCCTCTCTACTAAATGAGAATAGTCGTGCATCCTTGTTTGGGATATTTAGTTTTACTTCCAATTTCTTTTCTCCCTCCTCCGTAAAAATATGGTCAAGAAACTGGATAAGATCCTGTTGGCGAATTTAAAAATATACGGAAGCATAATCGTCATCAATTTCTAACACTTTTTTGGATCATTGATTAATTTATATAAATTTCAGAAAATAAAAACTTCCTTATACATATATCCGAACTCTCACGAATCATTTCCTCTTTTGCTCGTTTCATCAAAAGTCTTATCAGGGTTGATGTTTCCTGAGCAGGGCTACCCACTATTTGGCAGACCTTACGGGCTATGTGTTTGACTTCCTCTTTCACGGAAGGCGAAACCTCTCCTGGTAATCAACCAGGAGAGGGGTCCACCAAACAGTGTGTCCACCTCGGCGATTAGAAACACACTGATTCAAGTATTTGTCAACATTCATATGAATAGAAATACTCCTTTCCTTCTCAATACTTCAAGACAGATTTCTTTGCTTTCCTGTAACTACAAAACTACACAAGTATTACGAATCAGTACGATTTACTTCCACTAATATATCACAGAAGCTATGTGTATCTCTACTTTGTATTTTCTACAACTGCGACTTTATTTTTTTTTTACCACTTGTGCCCAACTACGTTTTCAATCATACTTAAGAAGAAAAAAAAACTCTAAAAACTCTCATAATCTTATTGTCATGTAACTCTTCATCTTTACGTTATGCATTTCATTCGATACAATCAGATGACTTCTTTAATCTTATATTTCACCCTTTTCTGAAAAAAATATGAAACATTTTGCCTATCAAATTTAGCATTACGTTAATAACCCTGCAAACGAAACGAAATTAAATGAAAAAAATATGACACAGAATCAGTTCATGCTTTCATCATGTTGGTAACTTATAATTAGCAGTATACAAGTTTAATAGAACTATGTACAAAAAGATTAAATATACATCTTGACTATTATACATGAATATATCACTATTAATGTTGCATACCTGAGCATACTGCAGCCAAACAGAGCAGTAACCCCACACCGATGGGTCCCCGTGATCCACGAGGAATCATGATGAATCTTTCCTATCACTTGCTTTCTCTTGAACCTTGCCTCAGGAATATGTCGGGGAATGCAGAGAGATCAAAATGTCGGCGTCAACAAATGCACGCCACGAATCGCAGCACGAAATACAGCGTCAATGGACTGGCACTGCGGGACCAACCTTATACCAGTTTGATCACTTTTGTAACGCTGACAAAAATTCACTATATTCTACCCTGCTAATAGCACTATTCAATACCATTTGACTCTCAATATCCCTCGCTCACTCGTTCCAGAAGCGATATGCTAATTAGCCTCACATACCAAACCGTCGCACAGTGAACAAACCGAGACCACGCCTTTCATGAATATTCAAACAAGGTGGGCCATAAAGTATGGAGGAGCCGAATCACAGGGTCACATATCAATGCGCTATGGGTAAAGCGGTTCTTTTTTATTTTCTTTTATGTGTGTGCAGCTACCTGGAGCGGTAATTTAAATGAGAACGCAGTCAATTCCTGGTTTAATGGAATTACAAAAAGCCATTGTTGTACAAGGGTCAAACTTTTATGTGTCATGAAACAGCAAAAACGATAAACAACAACTATAGTCGACCTACGCCCAATGTATATGTCTACATGTACAATGTTCAAGCATGAGTTTGAAGCCCGATCTCAGTATCAGTGCAAGTGATTTATCTAGCTTGTGATTGAATGAATGAATGAATGAATAAATAAATAAATAGATGAATGAATAAATAAGTAATTAGACAGACAGATAGATGCACCTTTACGAGATAAATTTCACTGTCAGCCTGATTTCTATAAATACATAAACAAATAAATATATGACAAAATGAATGAATGAATAAATAAATAAATAAATAAACACATATGGATGAATAAATGAATGAATAAGTAAATAAATAAATAAATAAATAACTGAATAAAGAAATAAATAAACAACTGAATATAATGTTGAGATTGGAATTTTCATGGCGTTTATCTCAGTACTAAACTAAACTAATCGATTATAACTACGTTCAGAAAAGTACCTTCCTAATTGAACCACTAATAAAAATGATAACAGCCCTCTTGAAAAACACTTATAAGTATCTTGATAATAATTATGGATCCATTTTAGGGGCATATAAATCTCTCTCGAAGAATGCGATGGCACTTCAGCTCTCCAAATGTTCATTTCTTGATGTGATTTATTTCATTCTGTTTCATCTCATTTTTGTGCAGCAGACATTCTAGACAATTTTGCGACATTGTAGATATTGGAGCAGGCTCTGGGTTTCTTCTTACATTTCTTTTTACATATCCGAATTTAGCCCCTCCCCCCCCCCCCCCCCACTTCACGACTAATTATAAACATGACTACGTGGGGGCCTTTAGCATTATGTCCCAGAGGTACAGAGATCCAGAGGGTACAGAGATAAAAAGGGGATTCCCCCTTTTTTGTCTCTTGTTTGCTTTTGAGATAACTCCACACCTTTATTTCTACTCAGAGATTTTCTTCTACACAATGACAAGAGCATGTGGACAAAGGTATAAAAGAAAATGAATTCTTCACAAGTGATTCCGCATGAAATATTTTTCAAGACACCTTCGGAACTTCTCCTTAAAGGTATAGGGAACATTTATCACTCGAAGCAATGGTCACAAAAGAATGAATCCTACTCATCGTATTTTTTAATGTAAAGGCAAATCCCAAAGCATTTGGGCTTAATCAAAACTATAGGCTTAACATCAACAGATATTTTTTTTATCTTACGTATGTTTATCATCTGATAAAGAGATTTTGGTAATAAAAACTTTGTTTGTGACAATGCATAAAAAATGAGGAAGTGATTTGACAAAAAACACATGCATGCGGTACACCACGGCAAATAATACATTTACTATATGAGATGTTCTAACAATGGAAACTTTGATTGGCTATTATTTTATTTGAACTTCGTCATCATGAACTCATAAATAGTTTGAATCTAAAACATACAAAGTCATACAAACACATTTACCTGATTCTTGTTGCAAGTAATATTGTACTACGCCCTATAGAACAATGCACATTCTTATTTAATACAGCCTCTTTTGGCGATGCGCCCTTACTATAATAAGTATGTACACCAAAATGAATCATGTCTTAACCTGTACATGTATACCTATGATACAGCAAAACTCGTCTGAGGTTCATCGTCCAACGAACTTAGCAATTGAGTGATTTACAAAATAACATTAGCACTAAGTATATTTTATTGAATTAATGACACATTAAACACTCTAAAAAATTCCGAGTCAGACTTGACCCGGAAAAGAGTCCGTTGGAGCCACACTCCGTTCCGAGTCAAAATGACCTGGAATACAGTGAAAATGACCCGGAATATGGTCAAATATGACCCGGAAATAAGTCTTCATGACCCTATTCTGGGACATTTTTTTACCCGGATTGGAGTGTGGCCCCAACGGACTCTTTTTCCGAGTCAATCTGACCCGGAATTTAAGATACAGAGTCTTATGGGCAACAAGATAACCGAAATCCATGCCCCCCTCCTCCCAGGAAACTTTAGAAACTTTTAGGATTTGATTTCTATAACCTTCTCACTCAACGTATTGAGCATTAAGAAGCAAGTATGTCTTTTTATCAAACCAAATGACAAACTATTTCATTTCCAACTTTGCCTTTTATCAGAATTTCATCGGATCTTTACAGGGTTTTTTTTTAAGGTAAATATTCCATGTTCCAATTTATAAATACTACTGTAAGAGAGATTGTTTTGTACATCTTGCAATAACTTAATTTGAATTTGAATAATGGGACGATGAGATCAAAGGGTAACGTCTTCAGCTTAAGTCATAAAAAATCAATCATCAAAGAAATTATATACAACTTGTAGTATCACTTTCTCTAAAAATAATGGTATTCAAAACTTAAGAATAAAAATGGTAGCATTGTACGACATACAATTTCCCTTTGGTGACAATGTGTTTCGCTTTAATAAGAAGGATATCCTCTGGAGATTTATAGTATTACTGAAAAAAGTGAATCCAGGTTCTGGGAATGAAAATCGAACAAGAGAAAAAAGTTATTAATTAAGAATTCATCAGCTTATTTATATTCGTTAGCTCTACACTCTAACATCTATGTCTACTCTCAGCGACTTCTGTCTGACAAAAAAAAATGTTGAGAAATCTGGCAATATATACGATTTTCTAAATTGTATTTATATTTTTTTGTTCTTTTTAATTTGTAAACGTAATTCACATGTAAATAAATATTTTGTTTCACAATACGCAGGCATGATGATTAATACATAATAATATAAAGACGAAAAGCCATGACATGTGACAAAAGTTATATATAGGTAACAAACAAAATCAATTAAAGGAAAGGGTTATTTTCGACATTATTATGAAACCAAACAAATCTTTAAAATAGCAACGGAGCATTTGATTCTGTAATTGTATGGAATAAGATAGTAGTTTGTAAAGTGATGCTAAATATAACTGTGTAGTAATCACAGGTCTACTATATTGGTTAATTACAAGGTAATTAGTAATATTCTGATGCTATTAGTATATATATATATATATATATATATATATATATATATATATATATATATATATACATACATATATATATATTAAACAGTATGCACATCGAACGCGTTTTGAAAAATAAGCGAGAGAGATGCGGCTTCCTTCCATAAATGGATATGTAGCGCCATCTCAGTGTCAAATCTTAAACTGATATATAAAATCACTCGCTTCTCGAGTACATATGCAATTAGGAGTCCTTGCTGAACAACAAACCAATAAATCAAATGACTCTGCCGAATATGTACAATATCATGCAGGTAAAATTATCTTATGTATTGCCGATTTCAAAGTAGATAACTCCAATTCAGGCAAGTGATGATAAAAGTAGAGTAACTGCATTCTATCTGTCTGTTCATATCATCGATCAATCAGATATGGAGACAATGTCAGTTTCTGAGCGCTTTGAATACTGCACCACATACACCGGCAGTCTCGTCCAAGTCAAGCTTTCGAACGAACTCGATGACGCGCTAGAATGTTTCGTTGTGGAGCTCGAAGACGATGCCAGCATTTTCCTTCCTGATTTCAGCGACAGAGACCCCGAGAGCCTTGTTGATACCAAGAGGACCGCAGCTAAAGATACCGAATTTCTTCACCTGGATCACAAGATGAGGGGGAAAAATTACACTGTTGAAAATAAGATTGGCTACCATTATCATATTGTCATATCAGAGCTTGTCCTGAAAATATAATGAATATATATGCAAGGGGACCCTATATCAAACGAGCCAAAATCTGTATTGAAACACGAAAGGAACACTGCACCGTTCAATGACAAAAGGAAGCAACTGATTTTTTTTTTCTTTCTCAAAATTGACTTTTCTTGATTTGGGAAACTTTTTGTATGCTGTACGTGGTAATGAAGAAATTAAGGTCACATGACCACAATTTCCGAAACATAGGCGTATCAAAAGGAAGCAACTCCTCAGATTTCCACATAAAACAATGACATATTTTCTTCATTTCCTAAGAAACTCATTGTCCAGAGTTGCTTTCTTTTGTCATTGGACGGCAGAACATATTTGAAAATATCTGACAGGCAAGAAAAAAAAAAGCCACTATTCCTTTTTCAAGTGTCCTTTTTTACTTCACGATTCGCTGACAAGCCAAAGAAGAAAATAACAGGAGGAGAAAAAAAGAAGGTCCTTAGCCTACTTGGGTTCGTTTTAACTCATACAATTCCATGAATGATATTTCTAAGATTTCAAAATGGTTAAGTGGACGTCCCATCACATGGTGGGGGATGATTGTGTCCTCCCCCCCCCCCCCCCCGATTTCTGCTCATGGTATGATCAAGTGACTTCAATGAATAGGTATGAACATTTAGACAAAATTGTACAAGCTGCGATTAAAAGATTAGGAGTTTGGGTGCATTATTCATGATGAAATATTGCCAGTGCATACCGGTAATAAATCATTAAGAGTTGGCACTGTCTGAATGGCATTGATTTGAAACATTGCAAATGATCATCGTAGTTACTTTCATACAGGGGCGGCGTAAAAGGGGCATGATCAAAATTTTTTTAAAAAAGAAAAGAAAAAGGAAAAAAAAAAGAGAAGAAGAAGAAGAAGAAAGAAAGAAAGAAAGAAAGAAAGAAAGAAAGAAAGAAAGAAGAAGATGATGATGATGATGATGATGATGATGATGATGATGATGAAGAAGAAGAAGAGGAAGAAGAAGAAGAAGAAGAGTAGAAGAAGAAGAAGAAGATGAGGAAGAAGAAGAAGAAGAAGAAGAAGAAGAAGAAGAAGAAGAAGAAGAAGAAGAAGAAGAAGATGATGATGATGATGAAGAGGAAGAAGAAGAAAGAACAGTATGGGGAAGAGAGGGCAGGGTCATACAACTATACAATAGCCCCGTTTGTTCATTTAAAACGTAAATAAACTCACATGTGGGTCATCTTGCCCCCCCCCCGCCCTCCCCTATCAAAATACCCTGGCGCCACCCCTGCTTTGATACAGTGTTCAAACTGTATTCCATCGACCCGATGAAAGCATTGTGTGTCAACTCATTAATACCTCAGTGTGGTTCTGGCGGATGGAATCGAGCATGGTGTAGAACTGTGGCCTGCCGAAGTGAGTGACTGAACGAAGCCCAGTGAAGAGCGATCGACTTGATACCTTGTAGAAGTTTTGCTCGCAGATGTACTGAAATGATTCAAATGATACAAACGTCTTGAATATATAACTGACACCAGATTGAATAAAATATAGTCTGTCGCGCACTCTTAGAAAATTGTACCGGTATTTAAAATCTCCAGAGAAGGAGTTTCTGTAGAGGGTTTTTAAAATATTTTCAAGAATCCCAAAAGGTTCCTTGTACAACCAATGATGGTTCTAAAGACCCCTTTAGAACCCTTTAGAGAACCTTTATAAGCCCTCGATGGTTCTTTGAAGAACCTTTAAAGGTTCCAAATTAGGACAAGAAAAGGTTTCAATCATCACCATTGGGGGGGGGGGGTAACAGAAAAGAGGGAAAGACACGAAATCGTTTCTCGTTTTATATGACAGTAAATTGTTTATTCTCAAATGATCATGATGTATTAATTAAATTATCTATTGTAAATATCTTGGATTTTTTTGAAATACCCAATTCCAGCCGATTTAAAAGTGTTTCTTTTAAATTTATTCATGGAATAATGTTTAGTGGTCTGGATTTGAAGAGTCCTCATCCTGCAATTATACTTGAACGTACAATATTGTGCAAGAGATGTCATGTCCCTGAAAACATGATTAGGCATAACGCGTACCCTATTGACCTATTCTTAAAGTGACTTTCATTTTCACTTTTCATTTATACTTTTAAAATGTCAGTACTCTAAAGAGGAAATGGGATGGGAAATCCCTCATTAAACTACTTTACAGACTGAGCAAAATCCCGAAAGCTGTCATGCTTTTGATGCACGTAATCGCTTAGGAAGCTACATTTTATTTGATAAAACTTTCTGGGGATTAGAAAAACACAATGGAACATTTCAAAAACTCACTGGACTAGAACTGAAAAGTATTTGAAAAACGTAATAGATATATACCGAAGATATTGCCATTTATACAACGCATTACAGTGCTCCTCCAAAACAGTGCATAAATGTTTACAAGTAACTTCACAAAATATGCGTGAATATACTAACGCACACCTAGGGAGCGTTTCATGAAGTGTCTTGTCAGTGATTTTTACTGACAACTTTTATGAGCTACTGGAATCCTTGCATCTGATTGACCGAGAGCAAATTTGTCAATAAGAATAACTGACAAGACACTTCATGAAACGCTTCCCTAGATTGATTTAATTGTTTTAAAGAAAGTTCTTCATTGTCTCTTGGAATATGGGAGGAACTGGTCAAATGCAACTCACCAGCATCGTCGTACGCAGATCAAATTCTTGGAAGAACTGTGTGATGAAGATATGAACGGATACCATGTCATTGGTATCATGGTCTTCGACGTCCTTGATGATCTCAGTCAACCATTCGAAATGTTTCTGGGTCCTGGTTACCCACACGAAATACACCTGTTGTTACGAGGAAAGAGAGAATGAGAGAGAAAGGAAGAAATAGATAGATAAAGAAAGAGAAAGGAAGAAAGAGAGAGAGGGGGAATGAGAAAGAGAGAGATTTTAAAAATGATTTTTTTTTATTTTGCTTAGACAAAGACATTTACGCCTGTCCCCCGAATTGTCAGTGAACGGAGCAGCAAGAGGGCACCAGCCTCACCGGGTGATGCTGAGAATAATTGCAATGGGTGATGCAGAAGTGAATCTGTAGTAGTAATATCACCAATATAAAATACATTTTGTAGTATACTTGCACTGTCTTACAGAGAACTGTTGTTGGGCTATCGCCATGAACGTCCTTGGACGGTGTGTGCACTTTATAAGTTTTAACCAATATTATTATTATTATTATTTGAATACGATGAATGAAAGTTTCATGTATTTTTAATAAAGGGACAGTTTGTCTACACCATCTGCATCACCAAGCCATACCGGACTTGTGTTAGTCACCTCACACCTCTCATGACACCCCCCCCCCCCCCCCTGTCTCCAATCTGCAAGCTTATAGACACTATGAACATGACGGACAAAGAAAGCGGACAAAATAAACAACCCCTCATTCTACCCTTCACAATGGTTCTGGTAGTCAAAAGAACATCCCTTCACAGCTATTGTCTAAAATATGTGGAGCAGGTGTCACATGCATATTCACCTGGACCAAAGGATTAAACATAATAGCTGTGAAGGGATGTTCTTTTGACTACCAGAACCATTGTGAAGGGTAGAATGAGAGGTTGTTTATTTTGTCCGCTTTCTTTGTCCGCCATGTTCATAGTGAGAACGCGATCGAGGTAGGGTGTCATAATACAGGCATGAGATGGAGGTCTCATACTCTTGTACGAATTCTCTCTGAGGTCTTGGATGTTTTCTTTTATCATGAGAAAGAAATGATAATTTCAATCTACGTAATGTAAGAAAAAAATATAAAGGATTTAATCGTAGGACAAATAGATTTAAATTTGTGTGTACTCAGTAAACATTTTTTACAGATAAAAACTCAAAATAATCACCCTACCATTTCTACATTGTTTTTATAATTATTCATTTTACAACTGTACATTAACAATATATCTTCAAAAATCTTTGAATATGTCATTTTTAGAATTTATCATGAATAATTAATTTTATCAATGCATGTTATGTTATTGATATTTTATTACCGTGTTTAATGCAATTTTGTATTTATATATTTTCACTCGCAATTGCAATTTCTATTCGTATAGTATTTAAAGCTTTGTAAAAACATGTTTAATTCATTTTTTTATTACTGCAAAACATGTTTTTGATAAACCATTGATTGAAATTAACTGAACTGAATGAAAGCCATTTCCATGGTTTAAAGACAGAGGGACGCCTATGGCATACTTTCTTGCATGGGAACTTGGCATTGCTGGTTGACTTGTTGACGATGTCTTTCAGAATGGAAGCGAATGGTGTAACACCGATCCCAGCTCCGACGAGGATAGCAACCTCGAACTTATACCAGTCCTGATGCCCTTCACCGTATGGTCCGTCAAGATAGATCTGGAAAAAAGTGAGATTATGACAATTTTCTCCTTGTATTTTCTCCCTCTTTTTTTATCTCTTTCACCCAATTACACTCTGTTTACCTCCCGCTCTCTTTAGCTTTCTTCCCGCACTTTCTTTCATCCAGTATTCCTCCTCTCCCCCTCCCCCCCCCCCCCCTCTCTCTCTCTCTCGTTGTTTACATCCTCGTTAAAATATCCTTCTCGTTCCCATCGTCCTTCTGCCTACCTCATTACCTAATTCCTTACCTTATTCCTCTTTTTTATCTCCCCAGCTCCATCCCTCTGTCCCTTCCCCCTCTCTCTCCCTCCCCCTCTCTCTCTCTCTCTCTCTCTCTCTCTCTCTCTCCCTCTCCCTTTCTCCCTCCCTCCCTTTTCCCGGCATTGCTCTCTTCCTTCAAATGTTTTTTTTTCTATAATAGGTATGTCTGAATAAGTAGTGTTAGGGGTTGATACGAGCAGTGTTCTGGCGTTGACTTGTGTGACGCTTAGTGTGATGTTCATGGTGTTTGGCGTTCGGGTGTTTGGTGCTAGCTGTTAGCGTGTGTGGCGGTTGATGGCTTTGATGTATGAGGTGTCTAGTGTTTCATTTGTTCTGTGGTGATGAGGGAGGTGGTGATGAGGGAGATGGTGTTGTTGTGGACGATAGCGTTCGTGGCGTCCTTTCAGGCTGGTCTTGTTCTCGATACTGAAGCAGTTGCCTACCTTGGGTAGAGGTTCTCCAAGAACCTGTTTGCTGTCATAGGTCGACCTGAGGTTCATGGTCCATGGTCCTACGGCTCTGATGTGAAGGGATAGATTCTCTTCATGAGGAGCCGATGTAAGGGTGAAGGGGTGATACTCATTGCCCCCTAGAGCAGTACAAGCAATTCTTACCCACTGGCCAGATTTGTAATCAAAGGTATCAGGTCGTTTGAATACCAGATTGGTCACATCTAAAAGAAACAACAACAAAATGAATTAAATTTCGAACTCCTAAGAAGTAGGAGTCCGTACTTCTGTTAAAGGAAATACATGAAGGAATCACGGTTTGGTATCCAGGAATTTTTTTTAACCCCTTAAGCATGATTTGATTTCAGTATAACACGCATTTCCAGAGACCCTAGTCCAAGTAATCTCAGGCTTAGTGTTCAACGGGTTAAACCATCATCTGGGCCCCGTTTCATAAAACTTATCAATAACAAGTGGCAATAACCGTTATAAGCTACTGAAATCCTTGCATCTGATTTGCTGAGAGCAAATTTGTCATAGTAATATGGCAGTTGTTACTGATGAAACGGGGCCCATCTGAGAACGCAACTGCTTCACTGACTCATGTTGTGATGATACAGTAAAGTGGTGTAGCTTAGAGAATAAGTAGCCCCCCCCCCCCCCCCCCCCGCCGAATTAAATAAAGACTAATTAAACAGGAGAGAAAAGAAGGGAAAGGAGGAAGACAGCTTGAAAAAAGATAAGACGAAATCCTCACTAGCTTCCCACACTAGATGGCCCTTTTCTCTTGTACACTGAATCCTACTTGTAGGAGGTCCAGTGCACCCCCCCCCCCCAAGAATTCCCCAAATCGATGGATGCATGTTACACCAATGAGGAAAACAAACCTGATGGCAGAATCTCTGCCTTGAGAACCGGAATCTCTACCGTCCTTCGACCGATGCTGACGATCTTATCCAGCGTGAACAGGATGACCGGTCCAAGACAGAAGTAGTAGAAAGACGGCGGTTGGATGAGTCTAGCCGAACCGTGTAGGACCATGAGGAGGAAGTAGACCACGTAGAGCTGATGGGTCATCCAGAACAGACGAAAGACTCGACGGCGAGAGAACTGGGTGGCGAAGACGAAGATGGTGGAACACACCATAACCAGCAGGACTGCGGTCACTCCAGTGACGGTAGTCCCTATCCAGTGATGGAACTTCGGAAAATCATGTGATCTGCACGGACCAAAATATAATAGAATAAAGAATGGATATGGATATTTATCAGCTGATGTCAATACTGTATTCCACATTTCCATATTGCACACGTGAAAACACACACAAGAAGTATTAACTGCATTGAAAGCAATGAGTTTTCTGTCTTCAGCATATTTCGTGAGATATGACGCTGAATAAAGTGTATGCATGGGGCACCCGAGCTACGATTTTGTGGTAGTTACTCTAGGGTTCAAACTGTGGGATGAAATTTTTTTTTTCTTTTTGCATGAATCACATCAGGGTCTGAACCATACGAGATGTAAATCAAGGTTTGTCTCAAGGAGGGCATCTATCCGTTTTATTATTTTTTTTGGGGGGGACACTGTCCAAAATTCCGTTGACAAGCAAAAGCAAAAAAAAAAAAGGTCCTCAGCTGAAAATGATTGTCGGATATACCCCCAAATGACAATTTTTGCTGTGTTTCTTTTTTCTATTTTTTAGGGGGACATACCGTATTGTGACCCCACCCATAAAAAATTGTGGAAGATGTGTCCCCCTGCTCCCCCCCCCCCATTGCCGCCCATGCTTAGTATTCAATACGGTATACACGAGAGTATAACTCCTTGATAAGATGTAAAAACAATGTGTTTATAAGATGACACCAAATAGGTGTAACTGCCTGCCCCATACCAAAGATTCCTGCACCCATACCGAACATCATTGTCACCACACTGCAGCCCCTGCCCCCTACCCCTACCCCTACCAGAGCTGCTTACCCCTTTACCGGAGCTCCCTCCCCAATTCTGGAGCTCCTCGCCCCCACACTGAATCCACTGGTGGAGCTTACCTGAACCAGACATCGGGGAAGATACAATCCATATCCTCGGCAGCTTGGGTGGACAGGTGGTAGAAGTTGACTCCATGACCAATCGCGTGAAGCACTGCAAGACAACATCATTAATTTCATTAATACTGCATATCCACAAATTTTGTGACACAGAACCACTCAAACTACGTATATTCCTGTTCTCATGTTTTCTGATTATATATACATTCAATGGAGAGAGGGAGAGTATGAATTGTTAGGCTCTTCCGAAAACATCGAGGAAAAGGAATGATCCTCAACGAAGGATTGCTTATATCATTATGTTACCCTTTGTAATGATCTATCAACGTAATCCCTTCTATTTGTGTCATTGTCATGTGTCCGACGATAGAAAAATCTGAAGCAATCAGGCTTTTATTATTATTATCATTATTATTATCATTATTGTTATCATCATCATCATCATCATCATCATCATCATCATCATCATCATCAATTTGCACAATGCTTGGTGATCCTCACTGAATGGGTTCTTCATGGCGTTAACTTGAAAAATGTCACAGCAAGAATGAACAATGGGAACTAAAGTATTTAGAATAAACCAGCCCTGAGGGCGCGGGGGCGGCTGAGAAAGAGAATTTTGACAGTATACCTGACCATCCTAGAGACGTGTATGCTACCAGTTTATGGAAGCTGAGATAGGCATCAAATGGAACATAATGGGCCAGGAAAGTCTCTCTGAGTTTGGTGATGGTATTCCGGGATACGGTGACGAGTAAGGAGGAGTAGGTGAACATGAGAGCGGCTGCGGCCCCACGAGTGATGGGTAGACCCCAGCTGGTGATACGTCGGGTGCCCTTCTCTTCGGAGAAAGTCCGATACTCTATAGGGTGAAAGGTAAAGACTTCTTATTATTCTTTTATTTCTTTATTGCAACTCATACTAGAAATTGGATTGATACATAAAACATATTTCCATAAAATACATGATCAACATCAATACAACTTATACATACAAAATATTACTACGAATAGGAAAGAAAAGACGTAGAAAAGGAAAAGAAGAACGAGGAAGGAAGAAACAGAAGAAGAAGAAGGATGAGGAAAAGGAGAAGATAAAGATGAAGGAAAAGAAGAGAAGGAAGAGTGAGAAATCTGAACAGATTGTGAAAAGTAATTTGAAATATACAAAGAGAATCACCAGAAGAGCTAACCATAATCTATCTTTTTTAAATAAAACACATCTAATTTGATTATGATGTCACATCTTTATTCTCCGTCCCTCCTTCCTCTCTCTGATAAGTTTAAAGCTGCTATTTTGAAAATCACCGTCATTCGATGTATGGTATCATTTTTTTTAAATGGTTTGTATTTTTTATTTGTTTATTGTTTGCTTGCTTGTTTTTGTATTGTTGGGTTTTTTGTCGTTCAACATTTGTAGTCTTACACTCTAAAAAAAAAAATAGTTAAGATGACCAGATTATGGGATAGCTGGGTGCAACTAATATATCTAGTCATAAAAGTTACTATATTCTAGTCAGAAATGACTGAGTTCTAGTCAAAATACGACTAGAAAATAATCCCAAATGACTACATGAAAATGACTCGTATTTAGCTGCATCCAGGTGACCCTTTCATCTAGTCATTATTAACTGATTTATTTTAAGAATGAAGAAGCTTTCATGAGCAAATAAACGTTCCTGAACTCCACTAATGAAACATTAAAAAAAAACTTTTGCCACAAAACAGCTGTCATTAATAATTAATTAATTAAAAGTTAATGTCCACACGTTTCAGTCTGTAAAGAAGTTTTGGATGTGTGATGAGATCATGAGACTCACGGAAGAACTTCTGAAGAAAGATACCAGACATGATCAACATGTAGAGCGTTAACCAGAAGATTTCCAACTTGTTGTTCTCAATGTAGCTTGTAATGACATTATAGAAACGAACAAGCCCGTTCTGCTGGTATTTCTTCTCTACGGTCTGTATGCTCACATTCGAAGCCTTCTTCTTCTTGGCTGAACGACGGCTACTGAAGTAAAGAAACAAATTTAAATTCATTTTTCAAACCTGTACTATACTAGACATAATGATAATATTTTCTACATTTCAGAGTATCGATCAAAATTTGAAGTAGAAAAACGTGATCTTCCTTGCTTAACCCATAGCAGTACAGAGCTTTCTTGAGGTCTAAATTAATCATCTTCAATCCTCAAATTGGCAATACAAATTATTTTTTTCCACGTTTACATAGCTTGAAAAAAATAAATTATGGATATAACATAAACCAAAATGAAATTAATTGTAAAATTGAATAAGAAATTGCCAATTTCAACACAGAAATAATGATTATATATTATTCACTGCGTTGCCAATTTAAAGAGTTTAATGATTAGTTACACTTAAACTGCTCTAATTCGAGAACACCACACCATGCAGCGATGGGAATGGGCTCAAATTTGTCAGTGCATTTTTCTCTTTCTGCTCATGTATGATATGTACTGCCCAACATTCTGGACCAACAGATACTGCAAAAGCGTCTCCTGGAGATGACACTGTACCTCTATGGGTTAAGCAGTGACATTAACCTACGGATAAACATTCAGCAAAAATTACATCAAATAAGGGGCAGGGTAAAAGTGATTTAGTTATGAAAACATAGGTTTATATGATTAACATTATATAATGATTTGAACATAGGAAATCTTGATCAGTTATGAAGAAAAGTACGACCATCAAACAAAAAACTTTATAAAAATAGAACTCGATCAATTTTGACAATGTGACTACTTTATTGAACTGATAAAACTGAGAACAATGTTGAAATGACCCTTTTCTAGCTTGATATTAACCTTGGGAAATTTGAGCATTGCATTCTTCTCCTAAAATCCGGAATAAGTTAGTATCATGATAGTCCTTATTTACACATGATGTACGGTAGAAATGTACTCATAAACATCTTACAAACCTTCCTACATAATCAGACTGATAATAGGCTCATAATGTTGTTTGCTAGATAGAAAGCAACACGGCGCCTTCAAGCGGTAATTATACCGCCAAGGGCACTTGTGTGGGTTTAAGCACCAAGAACCTGAAATTACTGTCTTCATCAAATTACATATCAAGCGGAATCAAATCAAGGGTTTCAGGATATACCGCTTCATATTTCCTTCCGTATCTTTTATGACATGTTAATGAAGTAAATACACAGAAGTGGATCCGTGCATTGGTATGACCGTACATCCTGTATTTGACCCGATTTACACAAGAAAAATATTTGGATACTGAAAACAGAATCAATTGTCTTTAAAGGATTTGTCTGATTACGACAAAGGTTTATCCCCCTTGCATGGGCGGGGGGGGGGGGGGGGGGGAGACTGGGACTGAAATTCAATTAGGAATTTTTATGTGACCATTAGACCATTTAATCAATCGGCCATCAAGCCAAAATAGAAATCCACATGGACAGTCCCGCTCCTGCCTTGCCCGGCGTTTCATTGCGTGTTAAAAACCTATGAATGCTAAGCCTTTGGTATATTTGATAGAAAATACAAATGTACTTCAAAGAGAGTAGGATTTCCTGTGATTAGGAATCCTGAAACTGATCTATGAGAAGGATTAAAAGAGGATGTTTGACATTGATTAAGATTTCATAGTCCGGTATCGCTAGAGATATTAAAGTTGAGGGTACACAGAAAGCAGGAAGCTGGCTTTATATCTAGCAACTTCTTACTCTGATTATATAAAATCGTTTTAAGGATTCACCGATAACAGATATCTGAGGGGGTTGGGGGGGGGGGGTTGAGGAGGGCCTTGACTGCACGGCCCTGTCAAACCGAACATAGCCTGTGCGGGTATGAACGTAAAGTCCAGTGATTTGATTTGAAGTTATAACCTTGCAAGAGCACCTAGATTAGTAGAAGGCATAATGAGCTGGATGATTGTATGATACCAATTGTAATCATCATCACTATCATTATCAATTTTTATTATTGTTAATATTATCATTAGTACTGTCATCAACATTACTTTTATTATTTTCATTATTATCAGCATCATTATTATTAATGTTATCATTATTATCATGTTAGAATTGTTACCATTGTTATTCCCATCGTAATTATCATTTTACTACAGATACTACTACTGCTACTACTGCTACTACTGCTACTACTGCTACTACTGCTACTACTGCTACTACTGCTACTACTGCTACTACTGCTACTACTGCTACTACTGCTACTACTGCTACTACTGCTACTACTGCTACTACTGCTACTTCTGCTACTACTGCTACTACTGCTACTACTGCTACTACTACTAATACTACTACTGCTACTACAACTACTACTGCTACTACTGCTACTACTGCTACTACAACTACTACTGCTACTACAACTACTACTACTACTCTTGGCCACCACCATCACCACCACCACCACCACCTCCACCACCACCCACCACCACCCACCACCACCCAACCACCACCACCACCACCACCACCACCACCACCCACCACCACCCAACCACCACCACCACCACCACCACCACCACCACCACCACTACTTCTACCACTATACGATCATCATCGCGTTAACTCACACGTATCCCGCCAGGGCACTCCTAATACCACGTTTTTTCCGTCTTACTGTTTCGGTTACCATCTTTGCTTTTCTTACTCCCATCTCTAGACTTCTTGCTTCCAGATTGTTTGCTCTTTCCTCCAGTGTTTCCCTTGCCTGCAGATGATAATGAGGAACATTTGAACAATAATGATGGAGATATTATGAACAAAGAAGAGAGGGGAAGATGGAGTGGTATTATAAGTATTTCATCATCACCTCTTAAGCAGCTTTTACCCTACTTACTGCCAGATAGCGGGGGGATGGAGGATGCATCCCCACCCCCACTTTCTGAAGTGGATATACCTGTGTACATAATTATGTATCAATGGGGGAATCACCCCCCCCCCCCCCCCAGGTTATGAGGACCTGTCTACGTTAATGTTTGCTGCCCTGATTGCAAGGACTGAAAGTTTGTTGTATTCATTTTCTGTCTGTCTTCCATTATGTAATTAATATAGGATAATAAACTTCAAGTTCAAGTTCAAATTCACATAATAATCCCATTACTTCAAGAACCAATTCTAATTATTACAAGTTCTGATTATTAGAGCCAGTTCTAACTATTATAATGTTCTAATTTACTATGTCTAAGCCTTTCTTTAATGGTTGTTACATGTATTTTTCTTTAAGCGCCACGAGCGCCGAAAGGCGGACCTGTGCGCTATACAAGTAGCCACTATTATTATTATTATCATTATTATTGTTATTATTACTGTTGTTGTTATTATCACTGAAATATGATTACAGACCTAGTCCAATGGTAGACTGGCTGAAGCTCTCCTTATTATCACCCATCAGAATGTTGAAGTCTTCCAGGGTGAGCTCCTCCTTCTCTTCAAACCCAGCATCTTTAAACATAGACGCGATAGCATCATCCATCTTTTCCTGCTCCAACGATGCGCTGTTCGTCTCCAGCATTGACCTACGCGATACGATAAATCGAAAAGGAGATTAATTAATCCGTAGTAAGACAAAACATTGTTGAAAACTCGATTTGATGAGTACTGTCTGTGATCAAGGAACTAAATGACAGTCCTTCTTCCGCAAATGATTTCGATGAACTGTAATAATTTGACAATTTATCATTTCATGTTTTTTTTTTCAAATGATTGTTACATAATCATACTTGCTTATTTATGATTCATTGTCAAAAAGTACTTTCATATCTTATTTTGAATATGTTACCGAAAAATGTTGTACTTATCACATGAAATCAAATTAAATTCCTCATGGACATTTTTCCCATCATAATTATTCAACATGATCCTTTATAATTTTTTATATTTTTCTTTTAAAGAAAGCAGCTTAAATATGGAGTAACAATAAAGAAAATCAGAAAACTTCTTAAAACCCTAGGAGGCTGTATCAAAGAATTTTTGCAAGGAATGCTATTCACTTCATTTTTAAATTGATTTAAGAGCCATGACTGAATAAAAACTGATTTGAAAGAAACGTTCACCATTTTCCATTGCTTCCCTAATTTAGGAGTAACGTCTGATTTACTTAGCCTATCTCAAAATAACAACTTCGAGGCGTTTAGAGATTATGTTTATTAACCAAGGTGTTGCCTCAGTGATGTTATCATAACAATGAAAGAAATAGTTTACGACTTTAGATCCAATCAAATCGCATTGTTTGAATCACGTGATTACCTCAGCATGATTTTGAACTCATCACGCGACAGGGCACCAGAGTTATCGACGTCATACATGTCAAACATCAGTTTGATCTTGTCCTCCGGTTTACCTGCAAAGCAATGTTCTTATTCATAATGAATTTAGACTGAAGAATCTTTGCTTTTGTTGGAATTCCTCTTGAGTTTAATCGTCATCAACAAAAAATTGTGTTTAAACCACTGGTGTAAAATCCGTTTCAAGGAGTGAGGGATAATCGAAATCTTTTGCCACAATTTCTAACGCGAACTCACACACGAGTACTCATTTTCGTTTTTCCATATTTTTTATTTGAGATTTCATTTAAAATAAATCATTATATATAAATCAATGTATAAAATTCCATATAAATACGAATCTTTATTTCGTTTTCAAAACATAATTTGATAAATTAATCATATATTTACACATCAACAAGCAAAGAAAAAAAACAATGAATGAAATCACCCTCATGCAACCCCCACCCCCCTTACAAACACACCCACACACATACTCTAATATCATTTCAAATAGAAATTTTACTTCTATAACCGTCGTTTATGACAGATTTATCAAATATTTCAACAAATGATGGATTAAAATATCATTTCTTCCTTGAAAAGTTTTGGTATATTGTACACGCCATGTCGCCCTCTCTAAAAGTGGGAGATACGATTATACCCCCATCCCCCAGGGATTTACCCAAAAGGTTTAAACACAAATCAACTACATGACACAACTTTTAAACAACCAGAATCCCGTATTTCTGACTTAGATTTATTAAAAGTTAGGTTCACTGCACATTTAAGAAACGGTAACAACACATATTGCTGAAAATCTACATAGAGTGGTTTAATTCATAGGAATTTGATCCATTACAAGTACTTGCTATCACAGACAACCACCTTTCGGACGTCGGTTTTGAAGAATCATTTCATGATGAAACGATGCAACATTAGTGCTGTAATATCTACTGAAACAAAATAAAACAATATAATCACAAAAACCTCACCCCCCCCCGAAAAAAAAAAAAAAACATAGGGGGCCATTCTATCTTCTATATTCTTACCCTTAGCAAAGATGACAGTGACGTCGAGAAACTCCCTGAAGGAGATCGATCCGCTCCCATCCTTGTCGACGAGCTCGAACATGAGCTGAACGAACTGGGAGTCGGGTTTGAGCGTAAGGAGCTCACCAAACTCATACTTGCTGAGTTCGCATTCCATGATGGCTTGACCATCTTCCATCTGGGTGATGCTCTCCATCAGCTCCTCAGGGCTGTCTCCCTCCTGTTAAACGGAGATGTGACAATGAAATACTTTCACTCTTTCTTGAAAAAAACATTGCGATACGAATAGGTTTGAATTTAGAACCATCTTCTCTATCAAACGAAGATATCTCTCAGATGCGGACCTGCACGGGAATTAGGAATATCAAGGAAAATTTTAATGCGAGCATCAAGAATTGATAAAAAGGACATAGGGTAGGCCCACCCAAGTAGAGGGTAGGACGAAA
>CM057156.1:1412186-1413772 GCA_029962745.1 Echinometra lucunter
TAATGTCTGTCAAAGTATATGCATCTGGCCCCGTTTCATAAAAACTTGTTACCAGTAACAACTGCCAAATTTCTATGACAAATTTGCTCTCAGCCAATCAGATGCAAGGATTTCAGCAGTTTATAAGTTATTGATAACAAGTTTCATGAAACGGGGCCCTGTCGTTGATTAATTACAGACCTGAAAGTGACATTAATCAACTTGTTTTGCCGATAATGATGAGGAAGATGTCACTGTTTATCAAAATTGCAAAGTCTTTGACTGGCTTATTTCAGAACTGAAAGTGACTATATTCAAATCACTTTGCCTCCAATTAGGAGAAGGATGATACCCTGTTTAAAAACACGTCAGAGTCTATTGCTATTGCAGCAGACGATATAAAACTGAAAGAAAAGGAAGATTTATTTTTACCGATGATGAAAATAAAGAGCAATGCAAAGGTGAGGGCGTAGGAGATCTTGCTTCCAGTGAAATAGTCGTACATGACGAGAGGTACGCAGGGCTCCAAATCTTTTTCCTTTAATAATGCATCGTAAACTGTAGAAAAACAAGGATCACCTGCATGCAAGCAAACCGACGTTCGTGTGTTATTAACAGGCTGAACATAAAATGCATGAAGATTAGTATATAGAGCATGAAAAGAGGTGAAAGTTTAACGGGTCTGGTGATCCCTTATCTTGATTCCCCAGGTCTAATCATGTTTTTTTTTTTAAGGCTATTACTACTTTACTCAAAAAAAAGTTGTGACTGCAAGAAAAGTTTCCCGAAAAAATAACGAAATCTATAAGAACTAGAAGAACTTGAAGAAATAATCTTATTTTATATTTTCCACCTCTTTATTATCTTCTTTCTGATTTTTGCCAATCAGTGTTAACAGATAGTTAAGATTCCTCTATTCATTTTTCTTACTTTCTCTCTCTCTCTCTCTCTCTCTCTCCCTCCTCTCTCTCTCTCTCTCTCTCTACACACACTCTTTCCTTCTCACAGTTCCTCAATGTAAATTCTCTCAATCTTCTTTATTCTTTCTTTGCCCCTCCTCCTTCACCCCTCGCCCCACCCCCCTCCCTCTTTCTCTCCCTCTCTCCCCTCCCCCCCTCTCTCTCTCTCTTTCTCTCTCTCTCTCTCTCTCTCTCTCTCTCTCTCCTCTCTCTCTCTATATATATATATATATATATATATATATATATATATATATATATATATATATATGTCCTGTATCCTTCCCTCATCTCCCCCTTTTAACACAAAAGATATAAATGAAATTCAATCTTACTGGCAGTGAATTTGAAAGGATTTTTCTGGATCATGGTTTCTGGTATATCGGTGGTATTTACTATGACATCCCACATGGTGACGGAGTGTATGTAGTCAATCTCCTCCTGTGTAAACAGCCTAAAAACAAACAAAACAAAAACGAACTTCACAATTTTTTTTCTAGTTTTTATACGAAGCGAAATAAAGCATCGTTTAGACAAACTGGATCTCTTTGAAAGTAGTGAAAAGGGTAATCCTATTACATGAAAATACGATGGATTATGTTACACGGTTGTGTAAATTGAGTGCACGATGAGAGAAAGAAATAGCTT